>WHYT01016829.1:70921-95170 GCA_009806455.1 Tetrax tetrax
AAAAAAAAAAAAAAAAAAAAAATTATGTATTTTTAGAAAGATGCAAGCACACTCTAATTAGCCCACTGATTTTCAGTTCATTTCATTCTATCCAGCACAGAAAGCAAGCCATGTTATCACTTTTAACTATTTCTTAAAGGTAAAAATAAAATACTTACTACACATTAGGACATCAGAAAACTAGATTTTAGTAAATACGAACCTTTTCTTAAATCTGCATAAAGTCTCTTTAGCTAGAAAAGCAATAGCGGCAGCTCTTCTCTCTGGAGTACAATTGTTTGATTTCATTACATTATTGGCTAAAATAATACCTGGGTTTTAGTCCCAGATCTGTTTCTATCTACACAGGAATCACTATCTTCACGTAATGGCTGTTTCAAACTGCACTTCTGTGGCCACTTAAGGGAAATCGAAGATCAAGTGTTTGTCACATTGAATTTCCTGGTACAGCTGAATGTAGCAGGTAAACTTAGCAACTGAAGAAGAAACGTAATTCCTTTAAATAAATTCAATAGTAAAACAGAGGAAAAGCTTTCAATTTTCACTTATTCTTTTCCATGTTCCTAGCTACTCGTTAGTAATGAAAAACATTCCCATTATTAACAAACATCAATATTTTCCCCATTGCTTTTTGAATGCATCTGGGACAATGATGATGGTTAAATTTGAAGCATCTACAGTGCCATACTGCATTCAAACATTTTTCCTTGTTCCCGTCAGCATTAGCAGTTAAACAACTCGCCAACTACATTGCCAGACCACCAGAGGGAGGCAAAAACTACCTACAGGTTCCGACAGTTCCTAAAGCGGCAGGCGACAGCTTAAAACATGGACAGAAATCGGTGTACGTTGTTAGTACTGCGACAAACGGGTGAGAAAAACACACTAAATTAGAGGAATCCACGGAGATCAGGAGTTCCTGAGGACAAAGATAATGAAAAAAATTCTGGCAATTTCATCAGTTCATTACTATCCAGAGGTAAGAAAAATGTTTGTGATAAAGGAGGGTTAAGCAACTCCTTTTGTTCTGTGTTTGGAAAGAATGAAAATCATGCACTTAAATCGGATTTTTTTTCAATAATGTTAATAACTGGAGAGAAGTCTTAAAAATCACTAAATCCAGAATTAGTACACAAAAGTTGCAAAACAAAGGGTCAGCTCCTTCGGTCTCATCACGTCCCCATGAACAGCTCATGGAACACCACAGGCATCCGTGAGGACACTGGGTTGTGCCCTCGTGCCCAAGGAAGGCAGAAGACAGTGGTAGGGTACAGCTTGCCTGGCCTGATGTGACTCAGAGAAAAATCTGGGAATTTGCATACAAGGTTATATTATGATGTTCCAAAAGCAAGGTCCTTAGCAGAGAGGGGAGAAAGAGACTTCCTAGGATCAGCTGGGGCAAATTACAAGAGACCTGTACTCCAAATGGGTAGAAGCACTAAGAAATGGCAAAACGTGGATCAAATAGCAGGAGTGCCAGCTGCTACTTCTGCACAGAAAATATGAGTTAAGAGACCCGGCCAATCAAGAGTGTCTCTCTGCCACAATAGTTGGCAGAACCAACAAAATACTGGTTTTATGTTACAGAAATTAAATTTTATGAAAGTAAACAGCATTTACAAATAGATTAATAGAGAAAATAAAATAAGAACATAAAGCTGGAGATCTGTGACAAAACATTTATATAAGAAAATAGATCTTTTTAAAAGCTGTCAGGATAATTAACTATTTGGTCAAGTACCAGAGGCAGTGGATTCCTCAGGTCTTGATGTCTCCAAAACAAGACTGGATGCTTTTCAGATAACATGAATTGGTCAAACACAAGTTATTTGCTCTACAGAAGACTAACTGATTTACATTTGATACCCCATTCTACACAGGATGTCAGATAGGAAATGACAGACAATTCCCCGAAATCCTTGCTGCATTGTGCAGTGGCAGCCTACAAAACCCCAGACACCTCTAGAAAGGCTACTGAGAAGAAAGCAGCAGGTATCACACTGCCACTCTGTAAACCATGGCACACCTGCATATTGAGTGCTGTGTGTATCTCTGGTCTCATTGGTTCGGCTCAGCGGGACATTTCTTATGTTCTTGCAATATTCTGTTGGCTTTACACAATGTAACTTACTTCATCAGTCCCTACTCAACCTTTCAGAACTTTATTGCCTAACGCTTGTTCTCGTTGGCAGAAAGACAAATTCTGCTTGCGTCTTCCTGATTTTCCAGAAATGAAAGTTTTTCCTCTTCCCGTATTCCACTATGTCATAGCTCCTTTCTATGAAAAGTTCAATTAGATATCTCCAGGGAAGATTAGGACTGAGTCGCAGTTTATTTAAAATACAGTAACACGATCAAAGAAGTCTCAAAAAGGTCTAGCATTTGCCTGAAACCACAGAACAGATCATTTCCAGTCTGCTTCACTGTCCTGGAGATCATTCTACCTATCAGCACAAACCAAGTAAAAACAGAACGTACGTGCTTTTTTTAGCTGCTTGATAAAAACTGAAGTAGAAAGCAATAATGTTACTGTGACTACAGTTGGTTGGGGACAGTTATGAACTATTGTTCTGTGGGATTTATCTATCTTCACTTCACAAAGATGATTCATGAACAAAGTTTCTGAGGAACAACTGCCAGCTTTCAGCCTCTTAGTGCTCCTGCTAGGTACAAGCACAGGTTCTTGAAAATGTGAAGTTTCACTTCTGCAGGACAAAGCAGACTTCTCCCACATGCTTCTGACCTAACTCTGCTTCAAAGCGTAAAAGGCAAATCACCCAGCCAGGTCTGACACCTGTTGTTCAGAGGATGTTCAGATCCAAGTTTGAAAGTGCTATTTGAGTTTGTATCTTTTTGTTTGCACTTATTAAAAAAAATATTCTTTCTTTTTGTATTTTTAAACCTGTTCTTTTTGTACTTGTGACTCTATTCATCCCATTTATCAAATGTAACAGTTGTCTGCAGAGTAAGATTGCCCAGCATATTTTAAGCTAGGTATTTCTACACTTCTGATAAAGGAAAGGGCTTGTTGCATAGCCCTTTTTCATGTTTGTATTCATTTTATATATTAGACATTTGACTCTACACTTCTTTTTGGGCAGAAAGATCCATGCATTGCCTTTCAGGACAAGCAGAAAGACTAGAGAGAAAAAAAAAAAAAAAAAAAAAAAAAAAAAAAAAAAAAAAAAAAAGAGGGCTAATTAAAGGAACAGAACTAAAGATACGAGAATTAAAAGTAAATAGTAATATTTTAAAAATCACAACCAAAACCTGTATAACCTACTTAAGCCAAATATACACTAGAAGAATGTTGGATACTTTAGGTATACTGATAGCATCATATCATAAGACTTAAGCATATAGGCATATTCACATATTTTTCTCCAAAAACAGGCTCCTGACGGTGCTGGACATAAGTAATAGCTCAAATACTGTCAGTTTGTCATAGAGACTTGTTCAGATACCTCTCCCTACTGCCAGAAAAGTTGTGCATAACATAACAGCCATTAAACATCCTGGGTTACCACCTACAAAATAGGTACCTACAAAACACCTACCTACAAGATACCCAAGTATCATCTGCCTAGCATTCAGATGTTCAGCCTTTTTTTTTTTTAATTCTTCCGTGAGAAGGAGTTCCCAGCACGACTTCAAGAGTTGGAAAAACAATGGACACACAGATTGCTAGCTATCCAAGGGAAATAACCACGCTGCTGCTCTCCGCTGCACACAGCTCTGGCGAGAATCTCTCCTAAGGGAAACCAAGGCTGACTTGTTAATAACGACATGATGTACTTCTCCAGATTGCTTTGCATTAACTTTGAAGCCACTACAGTGGTTAACCACAGAATTTAGGGCAACAAAATAACCTCTCTTGCTATTTCTGAACACTATGGCCTGGAGAAGAAAACGAGCTGACTGAACATCAAAACCTTCATTACAGTTATCATTCCAACACAGCTACAGAACCTGATTTGCCAAACGCTGTTCATCCCCTGGTGGTTAGCAAGACTCACAAATAAGGGGAAGTACCTCCAAGACAGAAGCCCCAACAGATTTTCATAAACCTGGGCCTCTGACAGGTCTGACAGTAGGCTGGGCTTACCATCCCCCAGATCAGTATGGTTAGGCTTTAGCAGCTCTAGAGACAGAAGCATTCAGCTGACATCTGGATCTGCAAGTCTTCAATGAGTTCTGAGTAGTTTCCCAGAAAACATCTTTCTTCTATTTCTTCCACCACTGTATTCACAAAACAACCCTCTCTTCTAGTGCTTTTCCACATCCAAAATCAGAACCCCATCCTCATTCATTTTCTCAATATCCCAATACTGGGTAAAATAAAGCATTGCAATTACTTCTTGCTTTTTGGTAAGCTTCTGCCACAAGGTTTTGCACTTTGTTGATGTGACTAAGAATTTGAGAAAAGTGCAAACTTGTCAAAAAGAAAACTTCACTGTAATCTGTTGATAACTGGCATATAGTGAGTTAAGGAGAACAATGTCCATGTTGCCACCTTTACCATTTGAAAATGGCACCACTTCCCTCCAAGAAGAAAAGCTGACAGTTGAATGTTTTGGTTTGTTTTTTGTTTTGTTTTGTTTTTTTTTTTTTAAAGATTTTAAGTTAGATATGGAGACCATTCCTTCTTCAAAAGCCAATGGTGTGCAACCAGAATGTCCTGTACATTACTGTGAGGCAAAGTGCTCAGCATTCCTTCTTCCCCTTTCTTTCCCTCTTCCTCCTCACTGCCCACACTGACACAAGAAATAGCACACCCTGTTTGACTTACTGCAAATTAACAGCCCGCTCCTTTATAACCAGCTGTCAGAATCTGTCACCAATTCATTTCTTGCCTTTACAGCTTCAGAAGTAAAAGTAGAAATCAGGGATGATCTCTTCTACTGGGACTCTAGGAAAAGATTTTTTATTTTTTTCTGGCAGGAAATAATTTTGCAGGTTTCTTTCTCTAGAGGTGAAAGAGATCGGTAAGATATCTGTAAGCACCATTTACTGCAGTAGCATCTTAATGATAAGACTTTCAAGGTTGAAAGCCAATGCCAAGCTTTTATTCATTTCTGTAATCTAAATGTAGGTCAAGATTAAAGGCTTGTTCTCACTTTGGTGTTGAAGTAGATCTCAAGTTCTCCTTCTAATCTGACAGCTTCAAAATTGAACTAAGTGGCCTGCCAGGGCTGCACAAAGAGAGACTGACACAGCGATATGTATTAAGTAAAACAGTATTAACACTGAACTTAAAAGCAGCTGGGATATGGCACCTTGAGTTCCAATTTGTACAATCACTGTACAATGAACGCACCAGCAGACAGCAGGATCCTGTCCCCTCAAGTAGGCATAGCTTCAACAGAGTAACTGTTATGTGCTGCTGAGCTATATATTTAAAGGATAAGAACTCATTAAGGAGACAGCTGAGAAAAGCTTTGAGGTATACTTGCTGGTTTTGTGAATTTAGTTTATCTTCTCCACTGCGTATTGATTTTGAAGGAAAAAAAGGATACATACTGTTACTGAGTGAGCTTCTACACACAACATGATGATACTGTCACCTAGTTACCTCTATCTGCAATTTGGAGACAAACCTTGAGCACCATCCCGTCTTTGCATTGTCTTTAAATACAACTTCCCCCTCCTTTCTTCTCACTCTGCTGTAATTCCAAAGACTAGTTTACACTTGAAAGTTTTTTTAGCATAGCTCAATGTGTCATGCAAAATCACACCCGTAACTGATGTAAAATGTACTTGGGTAGATGTAGTTATACCAGCAAATATCAGTAAGATATATCTACATTTTCAATTAAACTAGCTAAAGATAGTGATTACCTTTCCCAGCAGAACACTTTTGCTTATTCACAAGGCCTTAGCCTAAATCCTTAGATTTTCTCTTACTTATGAAAATAAACCTTTGGTCACAATCATACTAAGACAACTATGTATTAAAAAAAAACCAAACCCAAGGAAAATCAGATGAACATATATGAGATGCCAATTTTAAGATTTGAAGCTTGATTTGTTGACAAAGTAAAATTATCTTTGCATTAAGAAAAATGCAGCAATTTTGCAGCTAGCAGTTTCATCTGTGATAGGTTTTTGAGCAGTTCCTGAGTAATTAAAGAAGAGTTCTGTTTTTCTCTGTTTTGGCATTTCAAAGGAAGTTAGCAGACTTCTGCATGAATTTTGTGAATACAGCCAGATTGGTTGCCAAATTTAAAAAGTGATTTTATGGATTCCTTTCTACCCCTGAAAACAGTATTCGTCTTCAAAAATCAGCATTGTAGCATATCAGGTTTTGCAATGCTTCATTACCACTTTTACTTTGGATTAACTATGAAATCAGTAAATACAGTGTTAATCAAAAAGCCTTAACTAAGTTAAAAAACCCTTTTATTTTCCCCCATCTCTGTTGGCTGAGAAGCAATACAAACACCAGAACCAATCAAAGAGCATGTGGCCAGAAAAAAGGATCGGGAATTGTCCTGCAGGTGACAGTAAGCCGTCAGACCAGTCGGTACCATCTCATCTGACCTAAACACTTACCATTGAATCCCAGGCAGTTGCAGACTTCCCTTTCCACCACACGGAACACAAAGGCTGTCAAAACACATGGGTTTTCTTCAAATTGACATTATTGCAGGTGTCTCGCATTTCTCCGTTCTTGCTGCTTCCAGGCATAACAAACAAGACTGCTCCAGCTGGTCTATGTAATCAAAAGCCTCACTTTATTTATTAGTGCAGACTACAGGAATCATCCTCAGTTTTCTTTTCTACATAGGTGTTCTGAACATCCAGAATCTATTGAATGAGTGATACATAAAAATGCAGGATGGCTGGCAACAACTAGCCAACAGCTCTGCATTTCTTATTTTTTAGAGAATCCAGTGCTCTGTGGGTCAAAGGAGCAATGTGAGAAGTGTTTCTCACAGGTAGACAAAAATCAAAGCACTTTTATCTCTTTACAGCAGAAACAGCCACGTTATTTCCTGTTTTCTCAATCCAGAACATTCAGTCAACTATCTCGACTGAAGGATGGCAATGTCATGTTCCGCAATGTAAAAAATCGGTGCTGAGAAAGACAGTCATATATGGAGGAAAAGAACGAAGGCCACCAACTTGGAAAAAACACATGGAACGATACTTGAGAAATAACAAAAAAAAAAAAATTATTTGAATACCAAAATGTCATAAAAAGATACACACAGGTGTGTAGACAGATACACACATACTTGCAGACCTGCAGAGTTAGGAAATGTGTTTATGTTGGGTAACTGGCAAGAAAGCTTGCAATTCAATGTCAGTGAATATTACATGGATAGGCAGATAGCAAGGGGAGAAATTTACCCCTGAAAATATCTTCGCAGAAGCTCTCATCTCTGACTTCTCATAAATCTCCTTCTTCTTCTGTGGTAGCCTCGTTGTCTGGCCCTCTGAATCTGTCTGAGTCGAGAACTTGTTTTTAAGTTCAGGTTATCTTAAATACGGCATATTACTTTAAACTGAGGCCTAGATGTGCAATACAACATGTATCTACACACATGCACATAATAAAAATGTAAGACACTTGTGCAACATTTTATCACAACCAATAAACAGACATCATCATTCTGCGTATATTTTCTGCCAAGAATTATTCTGCTCCTGGATGAGTGCTAGGGAACATAGCTGTGCAGGTATTGTTATCTTGTTCAGAAAAGTCGCCACAGAAAAGGGCTGAGAAAATACGTCCATCAGCAGTGCCAACTTGAAGCCTCAATCCATTCTGATACAATACTGCATTATTATGCTACCCCCCAAAAACTTTGTAATAAAGCATTTTAATAAAGGGGTTTTTTAATAGCAGTAAACAATACATATGTCAAATGCACTGATCCTTCTATTAAGAAACAATAAATATTTCAACTGCTTTCCCTTATATAAAAAAAAATGTAGAAATTTCACTAAGCCATAGGAACAGGAACTCATGTTACTTCCTTTGCACTCCTCTAAATCCTTTAGCAGAATTACCTCTTAATTACTAATATTTGTGTTTCCGGTAGTATTACAAAGAAATAGCTTTATAAAATATAGAGTACTTTAAAGATCATATTAATAACTACACTAGTTATTTAAATCTTTACTGATAATAATTTTTTTTCAAACAAATCTGCCCACACTATTGCTGACTGTATTTAATTTCTGACAGTAGAGAGATATCATTACTAGACATTAAAGTTGCTTTACGCATAGCAGCACTGTGAAGGAAACTTAATCAGAGTATAAACATAATTTACAGTCTAACATCTCTCTACCAAGGCAATATGAAATTTTTATAGTACTAATGAAGATCGGCTTGTACGCTTCAGATTTAAACTAACGGTATGTGTATGAAAACCGTGGCCCATGGTCTTTATACAATCTAGAGCGCCAGGTTGGGCAAAAGATGAGACTAAGAAAAGATCATTCTGCCAAGATTAACTAGTCTTCTGCAGGGACATCTGAACAAGAAGTGAACCCGCTCTTGAGCTGCCTAGGCTGCAACTCAGTTTTATCCATGTAAATGGTCATCAGCAGTCTGTGTAAAGATGCTGATCTAAAAATTCAGACAGGTTAGTGTCAAACTCCTCAAGAGCTCTGTTACCTGGAGGCAGCAGAAAGTCAAAGGTGATAAACGCTTCAGCTACCCCTGGTAACTGGTTCAAAGCAAATGTGACACCTAAATGTACCTATCCTTGCCAAAAAATTACTCTGTTCTTAAATTTTTATTCAGTAAGTACTGTCAGAGTACAAAGAGGAGACAGAAATATTCATCTATAAAAGATGTCTTTGATACAAGTGATGTATTCTAATAATTTTAGTCTCACAACAATCTCTCAAAACCTGTGTGAAAAAAAACCTCCGACAATACAGCCATTATCTCTAGCATTTAGTATCTTGTGCAAGCATTCTTGTTGCTTGCTTCTTCAGTTTGTCAAGAAAAAATTAATTTCCCCCACAGGGAAACAATTGTACTATGTTCCTAACTTTAAGAAGTTATTTCAGCTGGGTTATAACATTCCAAATCCACCTAGTATCCAAAGGTTTCTTACACTTCCATCAACTCAAATTGAAAATTCCTTTTTTTTTGTTGTCCTCACTCCGAACACAACAAATTCCAAGAACTCCTCAAAGTTCAAACTTTAAAAACAACCTATTCTCTAATCTCTCAATTTACTTGTATGCATAACAAGTATTAATGGTGGATTGTTTGTTGTATTTACAGCAAGTTTATTGGGGAGAGGGAAAGTATCCTTTTACAAATGAGCCATGTTCACTATTGAGATTACTTCCAAAGAGAGCATTCAGAAAGCAAACCTGAATATATTACATTGACAATTATTTTTCAATATTTTAACATCGGCCACTTAAAATTGATTGTGTTATTAGCACATATACTGATCTTTAAATACACTACTTCTACATAAACAGTGCAAATCTCAATATTCACATCAACCTGAAATTAATGCTGTAATTACTGTTGACATTCACATCAAGAAAGTAGTAAACTATTTCACATGAGCAATTCCAAAACCTCAGAATGCCATTATTAATATTAAAGAAACACAGAACAAACATGTTGGGCTTCAAAGCCTTGGTTTGATACACACAATCCCTGTAAACACGGATGTATTGTATTTGTCAATACTGATATCTGATATAATTCTATAAATAAAACCACTGATATAAACAATTCCTATAACCTTTTTTGCATAGGGTTTAGATTAAGGTTACTTTAAGATCGAGCAAGCCGTTAACAAAATCCCCTAGTCAATTAGTCTTCCATCGCACAAATTTAGGCATAGGATTACCTTTACACAAGGAGTCTCTCTGACTTCAGTAGAAACTTGCATATGTAAGCATTTGCAAAACTGGAGTCATCTTTAGCACTTAAGTTACCCCTAGTTGTTGAGAATACGAGCAATAAAAGAGCTCTCAATAAATTTATAAAATATGCTGATTTAAAAGTTTATGCTGATGTTTCTGTAAGTCACATTTATGATTCCAAACAGTTATGTACATACTATACTATCACAGTAGGAAATACTTCACTGTAGAACACCACAGTGAACAAGTTGTGAAGCACAGTGTTCAATATAATTTCCCTTTAGTATTCCCAGTGCATAAGTTGTTAACATCTACACTACACAAGGTGCCCAGGTCTAGTATTTGCTATATACAATGTAAAAGCAAGATAGAAAGAGCTTTGCAGTTTAAAGTAAGGAATGAAAACAGTGGGTAATACACAGGGATTCACTCCTGCGAAGTACAGAATTCTCCTTCACAATGACCACAACCACCAATACTGTGGATTTCAGGTCATTCAACCCAGTAAAACAGTGCTCAGCACCTTGTAAGAAGAGAGATCTGAGTGCACTTTATTATAAAACATCTCCTTTTGATGTTATAAAGTGCAAAAAAGAAAATATATATTCTAATATTTTACAGTCACTATTAAACTGCCATATTTGCACAATGCAAAATTCAAATAACTTGGTACACATTTTGTATGGACCCTATAATAACAAATGTTGAAACTGGATTTTTTTTCATCTTTAAAAAAAACCTCAGTATTTTAAAGTTATTGTGTAAATATAAAAAGAAAATAAAAATTATAATTCATTCTTGAGATAGATATTTTAACATGTGACCATTTCCCAAAGTATTCAATATGAAATTTCGCTTTGTCTTACAGCATTGTATTTTAGAATCTGTCAAACATTTTAAAAGTTGATAACTTCAAAAAGTAGAAATAAAAATTCTTGTATCACAGTACTAGACACCTCACCTTATCAGACATCTTTTACCCTAGGCTTTTTTTAAAAATTAAATAAATAAAAAAATATCTAAGACTTATATTCCCAGTTGTTTAGCACAAGTTATATACGGAGTTACTTTTTAAACAACATAAAAGTTCCATAACAATTCATTTTCCTCTTAACATTCAAATAAATGGGATAGAATGTAACCACAAATTTAAAAGGCCTTAAAGTACTATACTGCTTTGGTGTATTGTACCAATGATTCCTTACATGCATGAAGAATCAAATTCTATTACATTCTTCACACAGCTGGGTAAAAGCAGAAGAGTTCTATATGTGTTACAGAGCCTTCCTTTCTTTGTACAGTGGAGAAGAAACCGGGAGGAGGATTCTGACACTGAGATATAGTCTTCCTCCAAGCTGTACCACGAGCAGCATAGCTCCTTACCTTGAGTTTGACTGCACACTACTAATTTAGCCCTAAGAGAATACAATGTTGGTTGTATAATAGTATTATACCATATCCAGTGATATCAAACTTAATGCTAAAAAGAAATGTATTGAAATACAAAGCTAAAAAGGTATGATTGAAATACATTTTTAAAGCAACAGACATATTCCTGTAGCCTGTAAGCCACAGGGAGAAAGGGTGGGAGAAGACAATATAGGTACTACCAAGTTTATAACCACTTAAATCTTCAAGACAGGATATTCTCTGCTTTTCAGTCAGAGAACTGGAAGATGGTTTCTGGGTTATTGCTGTCTGTAGGGTTTGTTGGTTGCAGTGTCTTTGTAGGTGTGGTTTTACCATGAGAATGAGAGGAAGAAGAATGTGAACTTTCACTGGAACTGCTACGTGTCTCTGTGCTTGTACTTGTTTTTTTCATTTTCCTTCTCTTTGCAAGAGGTGCCTTGTCAACATTCTGGAGACAAAATCCTTCCCTTTTGTACTTGTTAAAGGCCTGTTTAAAAATAAAAGGTAATTCTAAGCTTTTCAAGAGGTTTAAGACATTTTATTGCTCAAAGCTTATTATAAATGTTCTATGACAAGACATAACATGTCATCTCCTGACAGATCACCACTAATTCTTATTGTAGCTGTAACAAGAACTTTACTAGCCTTTATAGGTATTTAAGAGCCAATACATAATATTATTAATTGGCATCTTCCCCTCCTTGTTCTTTTTAATTTAGAAGTATTTTTTATTAAGCCTTAAACCTATTTAAGACTACACTTTCAGAAACTACACTTAGTTAAATTGCAGTTTTCCTTTCAGCCCAAATTAAATTGCATTATCAGGAACTCTCCAAATAACAATTCCTTTCTTATTCTCTTCCTGGCAATAACATCTGCAAGTATTTCTGCATAAATCTGCTCAATTTCAGTTTATTCTCTGTAAAAGGAATATGAGAATCAACACTATGCTTGAATAATACAGTCGCAGTTCAAATGTTTTTAGTAAATATAAAATGGTAGACAAGCAAGTCCATTAAAAAAGTATCCATGGTATTAAAAACATGAACTAGATATGTTCCAGAAATTTTACCTCGCTTTTGTAACCGTAAGGACAAAAAGTCAAAGTTACTGAAGTTAAATAGAAAGTTTCTCTTTTTTTGTAAAAGTCTGAAGACCTTTTAATAGATATCTCTAAGAAACAGAATATTTATAATAGCTACTTCAGGAACAGCTGTCTCTCAATCCCCAAAACCCAGCAGCCTAAGTGTCTTCAAGAAATTTATTCTTGCGTCATCATTCATGTTTTCACTGTACTCAATCATAGGTATGAAAGAAAAAAAAATAGCAGTTATAAGCAATCACTGAATTATAAGGATAAATATATATTTTTAATTAACAGAAAACATACAAAAATCTAGATAAAAACATTACAAAGTTTAGCACATGATATAAGATTTCTTAGAACTTACATGAAAAGTGGCTTTAACATACGTATGTACAGCAGCTCCTGAAGAACCTAAGTTATCAGGAGTCATTAGAGGGTTGGATGACAGCTGGCTGCCATCCTGAAGCCATTCATTGTATCTCAGGCTGGACATTTTAATTCTTTTGTTTGGATCCACTGTTAGAAGTCCTAATGGAAATATATCACATTCTCTTAAGTTGTGAGCTATTTATCTTCCTTTAACAGAAAATGCAAATACTTTTAAGAAAATCTCATGCATTGCTTCAAAAAGTAAGTCATGACAGTATTTATCCTAGATAAGGCTCACACAGTGTTACACTATCATCTTCTCCAGAAGAATCATTAAATGCAAGAAATTGCTATTTAACTGTTTGATAATTCCCATCTCTGTTCACATGAACTCAGAACTACCAAATGATTTCTTCACTTAAAACCTCTCTAGGATGAAGATCAAGAGAGAAAGCCTGAGATTCTCTGCATGATCCACTGAAGTCTGAATCTGGAGATGTCTACATTTTTGGCAGAAAAATTCCTTACAAGTCTGCTCCTACAGAAATTCAGAACTCGATCTTAGTAGAATTAAGACTGGTGTCTATCTCAACCTGAAAACCTAATTAGATGCTCAAAAGCTTAAGGAGAATCAAAGCATGGCAAATGTGAACGAGGCAGCTCAAAAATACAGTAATTCTGGTACAGGCATTCAAACACAGTCCAAGGAAAAGCCGATAATATATTAATTTTCTGCAAAAGCTCACCTTTTAAAACATTTACCTCAAAATAGTGTTTTTACAAAAGCAAAAATAATACAAAAGAAAAACTCGGCACTTAAATATGTTTTAAAAGAGTAACTTAACTTTTTCTGATGTTCTTCAGTTACTTCTAATCCTGCTAACCTGTCAGCATCTCACAACCTTAGAAAGCTCTCTGATAGGTGTACAAGCAATTTTTTAATGCCATTCTGCTCTGTCCACCTTTACCCACAACTTGTATTACGGTCAGTACATAGCTCAAGCTGCGGATACTATTCTGTCAGGTTAAGCACTCTATTGTATAGTCCTCTAAATTTTATCTTTTGAGATAAAAATATGAGATACATAAAATATTTGTGAAGACATACCTTGAATTAACTCTTTAGCCTCTTCAGAAACATTTTTCCAAGCTTCTCCTTCAAAGGAAAATTCTCCTTTTTTAATTTTCTTCATAATTTCCAATGCACTGGTACATGTTAAACTTTTATCTTGAGACTGAAACGGTACCTGTCCTGATAGCATTGTATACTGTCATGAGAACAAAAGTAGTATTAATAAACACAGTATATTTATTGACAACCTTATTACTAAATATGAAGTACTGCCAGTGCTATACAATAAAAGTTTGACTAGCACAAAGCCAAGGCTACAGAAAATAGAAAATATGCAAGACTTTCTCTGGAGTCCTTGTTAGAAAAATCATTCATGTGTTTCAGGAAACTATAAACAAAACACAATAGTATTTCTACCCAGTTTATATCTACTGAAGTTAATTTTCTGTAAATCAGAGTGCAGGCTGATTCCTTCTCTGAATTAAAACTGTAGGAAGACTATACGGATGCCCATAAAATCTCGTAACAAGAATAGTTCTTTTTAAGAACTAGACTGTGTCAAATACTTTTTCCATTCCCAGCAATGCTGAATTTAACTTATTGCTTAGGAACAAAAATATCCATCCCTAGAAAACATCTGTCCTTGGAACCTCTTATTTGTGCAGCAGTATTTTCACCTCACTTGAATTGAACATCTACCCTATTCAAGTCTGTAGTTATGTCAAGTTCTTAACATTTTAACAAAAAGTAAATACGTACAATAAAGTTACAATTAAAAACCTCAATCACTCACCAAAATGACCCCCAAACTCCACAGATCACAAGATTCGTCATAACCATTGTGATTCAAGAGCTCTGGGGCAGCATAATGAAGAGTAAAACACGGAGTCTTAAGAGGCTGATTATCAGGTGGTTTTAAACGAGCAAAGCCAAAATCAATTATTTTTATTTCTGAATTATCAGTTTCATCTGTAAACAATAAATTCTGAAAAGCAAAGACAAAAATCAATACCAGCACTGGATAGAAAAGTGATTAGAATATTTAGTAGTATTTTTTTTTCCTATGTTTATTACTACAGAAAACTTCCCATTATCTAGAGAAAAGAGGAACTGGGAGACACTGGGGAAAAAAATGGAGGAGAAATAACAGTACTCTAGGATGTAAGAAAATGTGATGTGCTTATCTGCCTCCCATGTATTTGCAAGTCAGGACAGTTCTGTCTGATATTATTAATGAAAATGGGTATTTAGCAGAGAACAGTGGGGAAAATAATCCAGGGAACAATGACAAGAAAAAAAAAAAGCAAAGACAACAACATAGATGGATAACTGCCTTCTTCCTCAAACAACAATACATTTTCTTAAGCTTCCACTTCCTTCTGGCATGTTGTGAATGACAGCTTTCTTGTGCGTGGAACTCTTGCTGCATGTCTTGTCTTGAATAGTCTTTGGTCCTCAAGTGGTAACACACTGAAGCCACATTGCCATGAGCACAATAATGCAAAAGAAGAATTTCAAAGCAAAGGATGGTGGACAAGAAAGTACAGCAATAGCTCAGTAGCTGTGCTGACTGCTGTCTGACATGGATCTCAAAGTCAGTATAGACATGTTTTCTGGAAGAGACTAGGACCAACAACATTCAACCACTGAATATCACATAGCAGTCCAACCTTGAACCAATGGCCTACTCCTTACACCAAGGTAAAGAAATTGATATGGTACTCCCTGAGAATTCCAGCTTTACAGACCAGACTGTGGCATCTCGTACTTGAAGACAGAAAGTAGTTATCAGTTCAGAAAAAGGTTTAAGGTACCTGCTCTTCTTTTTCTGAGTATTTATATTGGTTAAGAAAGATACAAGAGTGAAGCCAAGTCTTGGAGAACTGAGGCCAGGATGAATTATTAATTATTTCTACTCCCCCATGGAACTTCTGAGAGAAGAGAGGAGAGCAAAATTTTGCTGTTCCCTTTGATGTTCAATCTATGCAATGTTCTAATATTGAGAAAAAGTCTCAATATTAGTAATCATGTAGAATCATAGAATGGTTTGGGTTGAAAGGGACCTTTAAAGGTCATCTAGTCCACCCTCCCCTGCAAGGAGGAGGGACGTCTCCAACCAGATCAGGTTGCTCAGAGCTCTGTCCAGCCTGGCCCTGAATGTTTCCAGGGATGGGGCATCCACCACCTATCGCAGTTCAGCCCCGATCAGGACCAGGCTACGCAGTTTCTCTCACTCCCCCGCCTCCACCCTCCAGTGGGACAGAAGGGAGAATTGGTAAACAAAAAAAAAAAAACCAGCAAAACCACGTGGGTTGAGACTGAACAAAAAGTAAATTTAACAGCAATAACAGAAGAAAACAAAACAGTGATGGAATACAAATACAGTATAATGACTTACAACAAACCTCCACACCTAGTTTCTTCCAAGTAGCAGGAGGCTCCCCTCAGCACCCTCCTCACTTACATACTGAGCATGATGTCAGATGGGATGGAACAGCCCTTTGGCTAATTTGGTTAAATTAACCCCAGCTGTTAGCTAATTAGTTAATTATCCCAGCTGGGTGCCCCAGCCATAGGGGCTACCAGCTCCAGTTCTCCACCCAGCTCAGGTGAATATCAACTCTATCCTAGCCAGAACCAGGACACCACCTCTCTGGTGTGTGTCCTCTCACTGTGCCAGTGCTTCACCATCCTCACTGTAAAATATTTCTTCCTTATGTCTGCTATCTCCTTCTACTTTAAAACCATTACCCCTTGTCCTGTCACAACAGGCCCTGCTGAAGAGTTTCTCCTTGTCTTTCCTGTAGGCCTCTTTAGGCACTGGAAGACCGCTATCAGGTCTCCCCAGAGCCTCCTCTTCTCCAGGCTGAACAGCTCCAACTCTCTCAGCCTGTCCTCACAGGTGAGGTGCTCCAGCCCTCTGATCATCTTCATGGCCCTCCTCTGGACTCGCTCCAACAAGTCCATATCCTTCTTATACTGGGGGCTCCAGAGCTGGACACAGTCCTCCAGTGGGGTCTCACGAGAGTGGAATAGAGGGGGAGAATAATCACCTCCCTCGACCTGCTGGGCACGCTTCTTCTGATGCGGCCCAGGATGTGGCTGGCCTTCTGGGCTGCAAGCGCCCATTGCTGGCCTGTGTTGAGCTTCTCGTCCACCTGCACTATAGTGCTATGTAATTTTGTAATATAAAACACAAATGACTCAACACAAAGTAATTCATTTCAAACTCATTAAGACAGGGGAAAAATTGATTGCTAGACTGCAAGCAGATCAATAAGGAGAACCTGAGAGCATTCATTACGGATAAAAGAGAATAGCTGCTACAAAACAGTATTTTTGCATTCTCTGCTGCTGTTTCAGCTAAACGCACAATCAGAAAATTCAGTTTTCCATATTAAAAGGTTGTGCAAAATCTATCTGAAGGAAGTCTAATTTCAGAAAAAAATATTAATACAATAAGGATAAGTGATTAATATAATAATTTTTTTCTCTGGTGATGTTAAATAGCCAACAAGTGAATAAAGAACTGCAGTAACGTTGGTTTAAAAAGACCTCCTTTAAGACAAAAAAATGAAATGTATGAATTATGTACAGAAATAAAGGTACAGTCCAAATGTCCTAAGTTGGGTTCAGACTACTTTGTTGATTAGGTAAATAAAGCATGTTTCACAAAAATTCACACTTAAAGCTATATCCCACATATATTTTAAGGATATAAAAACAACATTATCTCTACCTTGGTATGTTTTATCTTTAAAACCCAGTTTACAGATTAATGGTCACTTCACAGAAACAGTCCTCAAATCCTCTACTGAGAGGCTTCAAATGGTCACATATGCTACATGAACTCTTTACCTCTCCGAATTCTCTATCTTTTGTCCAGTACTTTTCCTCTATTTTGCAGAGCAATATATGTGATCTAATTACTACTGCTTAAACAGAAGAGTCTTGCAGTCCATGCAATCATAAAAAGCCTCATCCACAGCGATATGTAATCAGCCATATTTTTAAAATGAGACTTATCGCTATCACATTAGATGTCAAAGCTGAACATGAAACAAATCTGTAACCGTTAGAAAAGCAACAGAATTACCTCTATCTTTTTACAGAAAGGTGTACTAACCACATCTATATTGGGAAGCCTGCATAACCCATACCAAGTTCACGTCTGAACCTAAAATAGTAACTTTCAAAACAACAAGCAGGAAGGAGACAGGCTGGTTAAGTCCAACTTTATGGAGGCAAAACATCCTGCAAGCTGCTTGCTAACCCTTAATTACTTGGTCTTCCCAGACTTTTTTTTCTTGAACATGATGTAGAATTGAAGACTGCCTAATTTACCATGCAGCTGAAGCTCTGCTTTACAGAATCTGGCCTTTATATTCAAGATGGTATTAAGACTAAGATGACAAGAATAGGAAGAGAGAAAGGGTTTTATCCTTTCAATAATGACATGTTTCAAAAGTTGTTTTATTTTCTTGATGATGTCAGCAGAGAAACTTTTTCCAAGAATCACATTTTCAAGTGATACATTAGAATTTCACAATAGGTCCTCTTTATTTAATTTTTATTTAGTACAGAGACTCCAGTACAGAGATGTTTTCAAAATGTTTTGTACTAATTTTCAAAAATAGTTTAATACCAACACCTAGCAGACTTCTTTACCTGTTGAGCTGGAATTACTATAAAATAAATAAGTTTGTAATATACTGGAAGGTACGTTACAAAAGGATGAAACATTGGTAAGAATGGTGGATCATTTTAAACTCCAGATACAAAAGGGGTAGCTATTTCCTGAGGTACGATGACTGTAATCACTAATACAATACAACATCCTTACTGGATGAACTAACATCAATCTACGCTATTCTTGGGCTAAAGAAAACTAACACATATCCAAGCCCATCGTTGGCAGAGAAAAAAGAGCAAATATTGGCTCTAGGAAGCAGCACAAAGCCAGTGGTCAACCTTACCATAGTAAACCAAATTGTCTGGAAGGCAAGATGTTGCTGCACAATAAAAATATCACAAAAAGTAATTATTGAAAAATACATATTAAATAATTGTTTCTTTTGGGAAAGTACTAAACTAAATAAACTCAAATCACACATCTTTATGAGTTGTCTGTGTTAGTTTGTCATCCATTTTGTGTTTAGTTGGGACTGAAGACAGCACAAGGGTGTTGCAGCTACTTCCGGAAGATGACCTACCAAGGGAATTAAGACGAAAAGTGTGGAAATGTACAGGCAAAGTACCCAAGCAACCTAGTTCTGTTTGTAGACTGCTTCATACAATAAATATATATGTACCACTAATAAAAACTGTCCCCAAATATGCAAAGAATGTTTTTGAACATGTTAGAGTGCAAATTGCTTACAAAATTAGAAATGCTTCCTAACAGTTACTTTTACCTATGAACAGAAAAATATCTACAGAATTTGCTAAGTAAAATTTATAACATTTTATTAAAATATAGAAGTAGAAAAATCTCTAATAAAAGCTGGAGGAACAGAAATATGTCACATTTCAGACATTTAATAAATTAATGTCTAAACATATACAAGCAAGTCACTATACCTCAGGTTTCAGATCTCTATGGACTACTCCTACATCATGCATATGGCTCACCGCTGAAACAAGTCTGCGCATAATATGACTGGCTTCAGTCTCACTGAAATGTTTCTTTTTCTGAATACGTTCAAGCAATTCACCTCCCTTCAGCAATTCCATTACTAGAAACGTGTGAAGCTGAAACAATAAAAAATAATATGGGGTGTTAGCAATGTAATATTACAAACCAACATTCCTTTAGGAGCTTGGAGCTATTCTGATAGATTCATAGAGTTTGAAGAAGTAAAACTGCAGGACTGGAAAGGCTGAGGGAATTGGGTTTGTTCAGGCTTGAGAAAAGACGACTTAGGGGAGATCTTATAACCATGTTCCAGTATATAAAGGGTGGCTACAAAGAAGATGGAGACTCCCATTTTACAAGGAATCACACAGAAAAAGGCTTGAGGCAATGCGTCCCAGTTACTCCTGGGCAGATTCCAACTGGACACAAGAGGAAATTTTTTTCCACAATGAGAACAATCAGTAATTGGAATAATCTCCTCAGGGAAGTGGCCAATACCCTAACACAGGGTGCTTTTAAGATTCAGCTGACTGGGCCATCTTGTCTAGATCATGCCAAGAAAGGCTGGACCAGATGATCCTCAAGGTCCCTTCCAACCTGGTATTCTATGATTGTATGAAATGTCAAAACTAGAAAATCATGATTAGTTCTGGTCTTCAGAATATTGTGCATGAGTAATCTGGAAGATAACACCTGGGAGCTACCAGAAGCATCTAAAAATACAATGGTTTTGCTGGTCGAGAGTAGCCTATTCAATTGCAGAGCAATCTGATGAACTTTTTTTTTTTTTTTTTTTTTTTTTTTTTTTTTTTTTTAGGTATTCCAGAGTATAGTCATTTTACTCAAAGGAAAGTGGAAAAAAAAAAGTGTCCTGTCCTACACACATGTACTCATGTTTTACATAAATGCAAAAAAAAAGTGTCTTTATCATTAAAAATTACAGTACAGATTCTTTTTATTCTCTCAGCTCATTTTAGAAGTGCTCCACATGAGCACTCTGCTGGTCCTTGTATAAACAGCATGATAGGGACAGACTGGGATACGTGTGGAAGCAAGAGAGCCCATGTTCCATTATAAAATAATAGATCAGAATCATAGATTAGTTTAGGTCCTCTGCAGGACATCTGATCCAAACCCCTAGTCTAAACCATGGCCAATCTCCAAGTTAGATCAAATTATGGCTTTTTATGCACTGTGGAGCTTGCATTACACTAAGGAAAAAGACAACTAAGGTCTCAAAATAAACACTAAATTGATCTCAATATATTTTCAAATAGAGGCTCTACTTTCACATTTGGTAATTTAGCAAGCTACTTGAATATCTCCATTAAGTTACTAATATGTAAGAAAAAAATGCTACATATGTAATCTTCATATGCAAGATTTCCAAACTATTTCACAAATATTATTTTAAGACTCATGACAACTCTAAGGAAAGTGGTTAGGTACCTCATTATCATAGATATGGAAACTGGGCCATGAATATATTGTACAATATTAAAGTAGACCAAGGACAGAACTAGAAACAGAATCCAGGACTCTAATTCTTCAAAATACTTTTTTGATTCACTGGAGTAACTGCAAGTTCTCTCGAATGCAGAACTTTTGCTTCATCTTCTATACTGATTAGACAAAAGACCTAGGAGAAAAGTTGCCTGCACAGTAGCAGTACGCTTAACTCCTACAAGTTCATGGTAATGTGTTTTGCAAGTGCTGAGTATAGTTTCTTCAAAATACCTGGTCATGATAAACTTCATGTAACTTCACTACATTCGGGTGTCCTTCGCAGAGTTTCAGAGCTGTTATTTCTCTCTGGGTGTTGGCTTCCATTCTGGAAAAATTGAGCAGTCATTGTGTACCAATTTTACTGAGCAAACTGCACATTCAAAGTGCTACACCTACTTTTTTAATTGCTTGCAATCCAGGTTTTTTAATATTTCAACTGCTTAAACACAATTAAAAGCATATTCAAAGTAAGCCGAGCAAAACTCTCCACATAATCCTACAAGTTAGGACATTAAAAAAACCACACCCAAATCAAACAGTGTTTTTGATGCAACTGCAACTTGCTACAGCAAAAGCTGAAATGGTATTATAGAATAGTTTCTATCTAAAACAAAGCTTTCCCTTAGTCCAGGGCAATTTGACTTCACCTCTGTTCCTACAAACATTTGTTAGTTCAGTTTTATCTTGGAAACTCAAATTATTGGCCTAATCCTTCGCCATTCTTATAGGAGGTAAGTACTTCTAAAGCTGTATGGAAACTATGAGCTCCTACTAGAAAAAAAAAGACTAACATCATCTATATATGGATGTGTTATATAAACGAAGCCCTAAACAGGCCATTGTAAAAATCTGAAATGGAAAAGAAGAAACTAGCTCCACAGCAAAAATCATTGCACAATTCTCTTTCAAGTACTGAAATCTATAGCCAAAAAAGTTCACTTGGTGAACTTTATAACTATGTGAATAAGGACAGAGCAGAACATTTCATTTTCCACTAAATACATATGTTGATTTATTTTGGACAAATAATGCCTGAAAATTTTTGCCAAAACTCAGTGCAAAAAAGATTAATCCTGTACTGACTTATGGAATGGCCTTCCACACAGACAGAACCTCTCTCACCACACATGCTTTATTTTTGATTGCAATTTTTTTTTCCTAATTAGGACCAGAACCATGATAAGAATTTTGTGCAAGAGAATTCTGTTGTTCTGCAGGCTTCATATAGTCAACAAGTAAACTAAGCTGTTCCACCTTGTGGTGGTTTTGTTTAGTGAGGGGGGCCTAAGGTGGTAGCTTCTGTAGGAAACTGCTAGAAGTTGTTCCCCTTTGTTCAGTGGACTTGGCCGGACCTAGGGCAGACCTGCTGCTGGCCAAGGCCAAGCCAATTGGTGACAGAATGTTCTGTGATAACACCTCTGCAATAACGTATTTAAGAAGGGGGGGGGGGAAAAACAAACAAACAAACAAAACGGAGAAGATGCGAAGAAGCTGAACTGGGGCAGAGGCGGAGAGGGGGAGGCGCACGCATCATGGGTCTTGCAGGCCTCACCCTCTGGCCTCTCACCAGGCAGCCGACTGGGCCTAACTCGGCCCAGCCCAGCTGCAAGAAGTGGAGAGGAGATGGATGATATGAAGAGATTGAGTGGTGTCTGCCAGCCTGTTGTGAAGAACTTCTCTTGCGACAACTTTTCCGCCAACACCAAGGTCAGTGAAGAAGGAGGGGCAGCAGTAATGCGGCTCCTGGCCAAGATTCCCCTGCAGCCTGTGGTGACAACCATGGTGGAGCAGGTTGTCCCCCTGCAGCCCATGGAGGTCCACGGAGGAGCAGAGATCCACCTGCAGCCCGGGGAGGACCCCACGCCAGGGGAGGTGGATGCCTCAAGGAGGCTGTGGCCCATGGAGGGCCCGCTGGGGCAGCTGTTCTGGAGGGACTGCACCCCGTGGAAGAGATGACCCACGCCAGAGCAGTTTCACGAAGGACTGTGGCGTATGGGTGGGACCCCACACTGGAGCAGGGGAGGAATGTGAGGAGTTCTTCCCCCAGCTATGGAGCAGCTGCATAAAACAATGCGTGATGAACTGACCACAACCTCCATTCCCTCTTCCCCCCTGTGCCACTTGGGGGGGAGGAGGGGTGGGGAGAGGTACTAGGGATAAGCTTGGGAAGAGGGAAGGGTGGGGGGAAGTTATCTCATTCTCTCTCTCATTATCCTGCTGGCTTTAGTAATAAATGAATAGTTTTCCCCAAGTCAAGTCTGGTTTTGCCCATGACGGTAACTTCAAGGATTTCTTCCTGCCCTTATCTCAAACCTCGAGCCATTTTTTCTTATATTATCTCTCCCTATTCTCTCAGAGGGTTGGGGGAGTGAGAGAGACACTGCATAGTCTGGTCCCCAGCGGGGCTGAACTACGACACACATGCATCTCTGCTGCTGATGTTTTTTTAAACTGAAAGTGATTTCAAGTCCTTAAGAAATTTAAAAAACTGACTCAGATAGTCTTCCCCCCTAAAGTACTATCAGAAGAAGGTAGACCTAGGAAACAGGTGAAAAAGGTTCAGTATCATGAACATAAACCTTTGAAATTTGTGTGTGGACTTTTCTGGAGTATTTCCTCTGTATAAATAGTTATATCTCAGATTTTAAACAAACAGTATCACAAAAAGAAAATGGGAAGCTCTAAAACAGTAACTCAAGCAAATTTACAGGACTCCACTGTTTCACTGGCCTCCAGACACAGATGAACCTCAAATTGCTGGATGGACGCAGGTCCAGTACTACTAACAAAGCAACACCACAGAGAAACTCTTGATCTAAGCTTTTACCTCAAGTATCATTGCCCGACCAATTCGGTGGCCTTCTATGACGGGGTGACAGCATCGGTGGACAAGGGACGGGCAACGGATATCATCTACCTGGACTTGTGCAAAGCCTTCGACACTGGCCCGCACGACATCCTTCTCTCTAAACTAGAGAGGCACTCGGTGGATAAGGAGTTGGCTGGATGGCCGCACTCAGAGAGTGGTGGTCAACGGCTCAATGTCCAAGTGGAGACCGGTCACCAGTGGTGTCCCTCAGGGGTCCGTGTTGGGCCCGGCCCTGTTCAACACCTTTGTTGGCGACATGGACAGTGGGATAGAGTGCACCCTCAGCAAGTTCGCCAATGACACCAAGCTGTGTGGTGCCGTCGACACGCTGGAAGGGAGGGATGCCATCCAGAGGGACCCTGACAGGCTGGAGAGGTGGGCCCGTGCCAACCTCATGAAGTTCAACCAGGCCAAGTGCAAGGTCCTGCACCATGGTCATGGCAATCCCA
>WHYT01016829.1:106934-128562 GCA_009806455.1 Tetrax tetrax
AAGGAGTTGGCTGGATGGCCGCACTCAGAGAGTGGTGGTCAACGGCTCAATGTCCAAGTGGAGACCGGTCACCAGTGGCGTCCCTCAGGGGTCCGTGTTGGGCCCGGCCCTGTTCAACACCTTTGTTGGCGACATGGACAGTGGGATAGAGTGCACCCTCAGCAAGTTCGCCAATGACACCAAGCTGTGTGGTGCCGTCGACACGCTGGAAGGGAGGGATGCCATCCAGAGGGACCCTGACAGGCTGGAGAGGTGGGCCCGTGCCAACCTCATGAAGTTCAACCAGGCCAAGTGCAAGGTCCTGCACCATGGTCATGGCAATCCCAGGCACAAATGCAGGCTGGGCGGAGAATGGATGGAGAGCAGCCCTGAGGAGAAGGACTTGGGAGTGCTGGTGGACAAGAAGCTCAACATGAGCCAGCAATACGCCCTTGCGGCCCAGAAGGCCAACCGCATTCTGGGCTGCATCAAGAGGAGCGTGGCCAGCAGGTCGAGGGAGGTGATGCTGCCCCTCTACTCTGCCCTGGTGAGACCCCACCTGGAGTACTGTGTCCAGTTCTGGAGTCCCCAACATAAGAAGAAGGACATGGACCAGTTGGAGAGGGTCCAGAGGAGGGCCACAAAGATGATCAGAGGGCTGGAGCACTTCTCCTATGAGGACAGGCTGAGAGAGTTGGGGCTGTTCAGCCTGGAGAAGAGGAGGCTCCAGGGAGACCTGATAGCGGTCTTCCAATACCTCAAGGGGGCCTACAGGAAAGACGGGAGAAAGCTGTTCAGTAGGGCCTGTTGTGATAGGACAAGGGGTAATGGTTTTAAAATAGAGGGAGGTAGATTTAGATTGGATATTAGGAAAAAGATTTTTACAATGAGAGTGGTGGAACACTGGCACAGGTTGCCCAGAGAGGTGGTGGATACCCCATCCCTGGAAACATTCAAGGCCAGGCTGGATGGGGCTCTGAGCAACCTGATCTGGTTGGGGATGTCCCTGCTCCTTGCAGGGGGGTTGGACCAGATGACCTTTTAAGGTCCCTTCCAACTCTAACCATTCTATGATTCTATGATCATGAAAGGTTTGCCTAGGTGTAGGATTCACTGTTTTGGCACCTTTAATGGTTAAGAGTGAAAGACTGACTCACCGAGGCAAAGAAGCTACAAGAAATCTATTATACTTTTCCTTTCAGCTAAAGATACTAGTGTGGTCCTCAGAGCAATATTATTTACACTTTAACTGTTTCTTATTCAAGGCTGGTTTGAGTCCAGTCATTCAGAGTGTGAGTTTACATGCATCACAGAAAATATTCTGAAAGTAGACACAAGGTAGAGATTTCCAGATTAAAATACCCAACGTAGGTGTCTACCACATACTAGTTATCTAAGGTCTCATTATAATGAGTGAAATTCTAGTTAATGAATCTTACAGGGTGAATTAGTTCACCGAAAAATACATACCTAGAGTAGGATTCAGTGGCTTAAGCACAGGATAGCCTGGAAGACATCAGCCATGAAGATGTCTACATAAAGGTAGTAGTCACAAGACTGATGGGAACTGGAGAACAGATAGGACACCAACAGATGCTAAAATGGTACCACACAGATGCCTATGTTTAAGTTACTGAATCCCACTGCTAGTGCCTGGTGATTTGAGTGTCTGTGTAGGGTCCACTAACAGTTTCGAGTAGGACTCCACTGATCTTAGCAGACCTTGGAAAACTGACTCAGACACCTATATTTAGGTATTTAAGTGTCTATTCTTGAACTTATTCTATCCAAAAATCATGTGATTAAACACTTAAGTCTCGAGGACAGTTACTTCTAGAGTCCAGAAAAACAGAGGTACAGCCAAATGTCTTGGAGAAGAGATTACTGTGAACTATCATTTTGATAGCAGAATATTTATACTTTCCCCTTCCTGCCAGCATTCTACAACACATTAGGGACATATTTACTAATAAACACTGCAAAAGGAAGCTAAAAATCCATCTACCCCTCAAATAATTCCTTTTCTGTATTCTTCTCTGGGTAGAAACTGCCAGAGGTATCTGTTCTGGATGAGGACCAGATGGTCTCCGTGAACAAAGCAAGTCAGTGGTCTCCATTGTGGCGTTCTCTTCAGAATAGTCGGGAAATTAGATGCATCTTACAACTCCATAGTCTAATTCCATTTTACACACACATACATACACACAATTAATTAGATCTGATGCAACTCACACTACAGATCCTTCTTAAAAGCAATGTCCTAGGCAATCAGTTGGGCTGCTCAGGAAAGGGAGCTAGCATAAGCCTACAGTCAGTTCGCTTAGGTCTAAAGATAGGAGAGTCTTATACCTCACTCTGGTTAGGAGCAAAGTTAAGGGAATTAGGGTAGAATACAACTAGGAACCAGAGAAGTACTCTAAGTTTCTTCATGTGTCCTCCCCAACAAGAAAAACATTTTGTTTCAAAATACTCTCAGAATCTTTTACAGGTCATAAGGTTACTATAAGTTTCTGTAGATTCTTCATACAGGAAGTTATTTAAAGTTATTTTTCCATTTCCAAAATTGTAGCGAACATTATTCTAATCCATGGGTGACAGTAAGCAAAGAAAATATTTTTATGGTCTTATAGAATATTTATACCTTTTGCTAATTATTTTTACTGCATACTCTTGGCTAGTTTTCTTGTGTAAGCACTTTCGACAAATGGAAAAACTTCCTTCTCCCAATGGTTTCTCTTTCAGATCCAGTTCATAATGATGATAAAATGGAGAGTCCTGTTAGGAAACTGTCTGTATTTAGTTCTGCAGAATACTTTTAGTATACACAGTCAAAAGACAAAGAGTAAAGCTTAATGAGAATTTTTCATCTACATTTAAAATTGTAAAAGAGTTCTCTTTGTGATAAAATACTATCTTAACTTCTGTTTAATAAAATGCATATATTTTATTCTAAGAATCAAAGAGTAAATCTTATGTTACATTAAACAAAGATAATCACTAAATAAATCATTAATACTAAATAGCTTAAGATACAAAATATTCAGACAAACAGGATCAAAGATGGCTGTACATACATTTATCCACAAAACTACACGCTCGCTTGAAGACATCACAATAGCATGTGTTCTTATAAGGCTTCACACAAGTATACACACTTTTGGGCAAATACATCATAGAAGGAATTCTGATACAGTTAAAATAGCTTCAAAAATATCTACAATGGTTGGCTGAATAAGAACTATCAGGAGTCAAATTACTATTACTGCTATACTTCAGTCTTCTGAAAAACAAGACATCTCATTTTTCAGATTAAATTTCAAACAATTCTTAATAGTGCCACATGCAAATTACATGCTTGGATCATCTGAGGAGTCATTACAGAGAATGGATAAATGCATAATGACTACTTTGTAATCTGTTGCCTAGCTTGTGATTGCTGCTTTGAAAGTTATATGCAGTTGCAAGTTAACCAAATTAATTCAGCTCTTGATATTATTATTACCTTCATCATAGCACTTCTGGCAATAGTTGTAGTTCCAGGCCGTTCATCACCCATATAAAACTGGAGAGGATCTACTGTAGCTGCATTGCGTTTAAACAAAATAGAAGGCGCAACGAAAGAATATCCCTATGAAATTAAGACATCAGAAAAGGGCATGACTTGAAATTATTGCACACAACCTATCATCCTGCAGACAAAACATTAGAAGTTTCAGAAGAATTTTTCAAAGAAGTCAGAATTTTCAAAACATAATACAGAAACAATAACTGTCTCATTGATGAGCAGATATTATTCTGTTCAATGTGAACAAGTATCTTCCTGGAATTAGTTATATGACCCTCCACAGTTGTAGCTAAAACAAGAATACTACAAAAATTCCGGTAAAAATGCTAAAAATCTGGCTCAGCTTCAGTTGTTTTGCAATAGCGATAAAGGCTCATACTTCAAACTAGTGATCTTCCCAGTACACCTTTACATTAAGGCACAAAACAGGTTTTATGTTGTGATGTAAGCATCAAACGATTTTAAGTGGCAAAACAAAATAAGCTTCATATTAATAATGTGCCAGTTTGGGTAACGTAACAAGAACAGCTGTGACTAACACTGCAGCATGAATCAGATTGTATTATGACACGCATAAATTGCTTGCTATAGTCACTAAAAATTTAATGACCTCCAAAATATGATGCTATATTCCTGGACATCAAGCTGCTCAAAAATAGTCAAAAAAGAAGATAGCACAAGGAGGAGGAGGAAAGAAAGTAATCTGAACTGCTGTTCACTTCTGCAGTTTTGGTTCCAAGTTCAAGGCTGCACATAAGCTGGTTTTGCCTATTATGACATCAAGACTGTGCAGTCCAAGAAGGGATCATTCTTTAATAGCATGGAGGAGATGGTAAGGAAAGCTTTGTTCCTATCTGCATATAGTAGTCTAGTAATTAGAGCACTCCTAAAGGACATGGAAAACCTACTTTCGACTCTGCAGTTAGCTCCCACTTCCCAAAGGAATACCTCAGCTAAAGCATAATGTAGACATGGGCAAACTACATTGCTGTTGTCTAAGCTGGTAACCCAGGCTGACGAAGTCAAGATAAGGCATGAAAAAAAATGGGACTGGAGAGACACAGAATTTTGTATTTTCAGTAGGACTGCCTCCACCTTTCTCATTTTGCATTTGCTGAAAAACAGCCCTTGGAACCAGGACTGGAAATTACATAGTTAATTCCCAATAACTCAGAAAGCTAGCCATACACATGCAATTATTCAAATAATTTTTTAAAAAATTAATGTGAACTCTTAAAATACCTGAAATATTCTTTCTGAAGTCTCAGGGGTTGCTGCAGGAGAATATGTCGGGTCCATTTCTGTAAACTCTTCTGCAAAATTACTGACATCCAACTCATCTCTGATTACTGGTTTAAATGGAGCTGATACTTTTTTGGCAGCTAAATCCTCCCAATTCATATTCTAAACCAAAACCAGGAAAATAATTTTGAATTAAATGAAATTTTAACAGAAACAGATACTGGAAAGACACTTGTATAGAAACAAAGAGTCCAAACTCCATTTGCTGTTTTCCACAGGCAGATGAAAAGTATTAAAATTATGCCCTAAAATTTGCTTAGGCAAAGACAAGTATGACACTTCTTGCAAGTAGACTGAATGAAGTTAAAAAAAACCAAACAAACATATCTATCTATCTATCTATCTATCTCAGCACAAAGAAATTTAACAGTGGCGATAAGCCAAATGATTAGTGTGACAGCCTTTAAATTTCTTCCTCTATTTCAAGGGAAACAACATTTATATTTTTGTAAGCCACAGTGCATGCATGCAGTATCTTTTCATTTCTAAACCTAATTACTAATCTCAGCTTCCAGAGCCCTCACAGCGTGACGACTCTGGATTCTTACTTAAATGCACGGCTAGAAGTAGGAAGCACAGATACTGTAGTTATGAGAAATTGGCCCTATTACTGTAAAGGAGTGGAACTGAAATGAAGTCAAGATTAGAAAGTGTTGTATGAGAAAAAAAAAAAAAAGAAATATCTTCCAAAATAAACACTGAATAAAGGAAGTTTAACTCTACTTTGTCAGATCGTCTTATAAGAGGAAGGAAATACAGAAAGGATGAGAAGTTAAAAACCGAAGACACTGCCCACGTCGAATGTTATGATAATTACATTGAAAATATTTATTTGAAAGGTTTAATTTACATTGCCAACTTTAAATACTCCCAAATCTATACTAATTTAAAATATATTTAACTTCAGAAGCACTAGAAATACATACTTAGTTTTTTCAAAGAAAGCATACAAACAATTTTAACTGCAATGGATGGAACAGGACAGATGTTGTACATAAATCCAGTCTTCATCATTGCTGGAATCCAAATGTTAATACACTGAAACCTGAAGAGAATTAAAATCTACTAAACAAGATTAAAGATTTAATTAGGCAAAGAAAAATACAGAAGAGGCATTTATCACTAAAGGTGAATTTTATCAATATTCAAATTTTACTAATAATGTTAGTGATAAACTTTATTTAAAAAAAAAACAACACACAACTGAAGTGTTTCCATTAAACTTTCTGGTTTAAGTAGTGTGTCTTTTGGATGCTTCAAGTAATTGTTAGAAACAGACGGGATATACTAAAAGTCTACCATGCCCTTCTTGTAGTATGCACAAAATCCATACACCTAAGCACATGGATACGCTTGCTAACTTCAATGCAATTATTCACACAGTTAACACGTCTCTAAGCTATTCTGTTAACAAAACAACAAAATTACTTTATCTGGGGAGTTTTCTTGTCTGTTTTACCTGGAAAAAGGGATGCTGTTTGATTTCATCAGCATCAGTGGGACCACAACCTAGCCTCTTCTTGGGGTCCTTCATCAAAAGACGCTGAATTATATCCTTAGACAGTGCACTCATTTCTTGTGGATAAGGTGGCTCACTTTTTAATATTCTCCTGTAAAACAAACAAACTAACAATTATCTGGTAATTACTAATGTGTTGAATGTTAAATCAAGGAGTTACCATATTAATGGTAGCGTTTAACATTTCACTTAAACTTCTATTGTCCTCAAAGATAATAGAAGGGTGACAATAGAATGACAAATGTGAAAACAACAATTTATTAAAAAAGAAAGGTTTGAGGAAATGCGGACATGAAACATGACAGGCGTAGGAGATAAACTATGTAACAACCCACAAAAGAAAAACAATCCTCATTTCATACCTACTAGGCTTACTACTACCATTCAAAGGACATCTCATAGCTACAACAGCTCCACAAAAACATCAACTTAATGCCTAGCAGCAGTCAAAAAACTAAAAACAATTTCAATGTTAAAATTTACTAGAAAATAAAGAGAAAAAAAAGACACACTTGCGCCATTAGAGGTTTGCCTGCACCTTGTATATTGTATGCAGTGCTCATGTCCTACTGTCAAAAGGAGGCGTAACTGGAAGAGTTTTGGAGAAGAGTAAAAGATTTATCAGGGATACACAATGTGTAACATATAACGATCTACAAAAAAGGCTAGGACTATTCAGTTTAGTGAAAAGGGAACTTAAGGAGACTGGGCATAGCGTTCCCCTCAAAGCACCGAATGATAAACAGAAAGGGGATAGGGAGCTTGCCGACTCTTTCAATAGAAGAACTAGAAGTCATCAAACAATGCCAGTGAAACTTCAAAATCTTAGAAGCCTGAGCAGAATCACATTTCAATACCTATATTTTATACGCGTAGCTCCCACAGTTTTATACAAAGTGGAAGGCAAATTTTCCTTCAGTTACTCCAAATGTAGATATGGAAGCTAAGGACTCTGAAGGAAAATTGAGAATGCACACACAGATAACACATACCAAAGACATGTCAACAGGTTTAAAAAGATACACACACACAAAACTCTAGCATATAGAATCACAGAATGGTTGAGGTTGGAAGGAACCCTCTGGAGGTCATCTAGTCCAACCCCCCCTGCTCAAACACAGTCACCTAGAGCCTTTTGAAATCTCCAAGAAGGCAGACTCCACAACCTCCTTGTGCCACCTGTGACGTGCTCAGTCACCCTCACAGTCAAAAAGTGCTTCCTGATGTTCAGAGAGAATCTCCTGTGTTCCAGTTTGTTCCCACTGCCTCTGGTCCTGTCACTGGGCACCACTAAAAAGAGCCTGGTTCCCTCTTCTTTGCACTGTCCCTTCAGGCATTTAAATACATTGATGAGATCCCCCTGAGCCTTCCCTTCTCCAGGTGGAACAGTCCCAGCTTTTCCTCATATGCTCCAGTACCTTAATCTTAGTGGCCCTTTGCTGGACTCTCTCAAGTATGTCCATGTCTTTCTTCTGCTGGGGAACCAGAACTGGACTCAGTACTCCAGGTGCAGCCCCCACCAGTGCTGAGAAAAGAGGAAGGATCCCCTCCCTCAACCTGCTGGTACTTTGTTTAATGCAGCCCAGGCTCATGTTTAACTTCGTGTGTATTTATCTATATGCATACTCTCACTGTGGTGACTTCAGGAAGCACAATACACAGAAGAAGGACTTACGAGTGCCTCCACTAAAGGCAGGCTGAAATATTTTGAAACTAAGAGAGATGGTGAGGCTGAAACTATATGAGGTTGTGGCAGCACTAAAATCTCAATTGTTAAATGTCTCTGATAGAGCTTATGTTGATCACTGCAGGACATTTCTAAGTTTTGTTTAGACTCAGTTATCCCATGGGAATTTTTTTTATCTTGAAATATGTAACTTCTTGGATTACTCCAAAAATAGATGCAGATTGTTTCCTAAATAATCTTGTCCTGACAGCGTGAAAGGACAAAACCAAGTTCAATACGCACATATCCCAGGAGTTGTTTCTACTGACGTAGTATTCTATTTCAAGCAAACAAAAAGACAAAGCAAGCTAACCTCTTCATTTAAGTAACACTGAAATTAGTTCAGAAAATACAGTCCGAGTTTTAAGATGGATTGTATCTTTAAATGATGTAAGGGTAATCTGCCAGTGATCTCACAGTTTAAAATCACAGCCACTCTCCTAGCCTATGTAACAGCAACCAAAAGCCTTGTCTTCAACTTCTGGACACGCTTCACCTTACACAAAAACAGAAAGCATACTATTGCCAAATGATTTCTTGCATACTAATGCCAAATTAAGGATGTTAATACCGAATTTAAACATCACTAAACAAGAGGATTCTTACACTGGAGGACTGGTGGAGAAGTAAAGATTCAGTCTCTTCAGAAATCATCCAGCTACAGAAAAAGGAAGCCATGTAAGGAAGTAAGAAAACCTTCCCATTGCAAGACAGGATCTCTTCACAGCAAAATTACATTATTTTCAAGAGGGCAAACAAAATCTGCAATGCCTTCTTTACTTGCAAATCACTTCAGTTAGAGGAGTCCAAGGAAATGTATTTATCAACTTTTCTCATGAGAGAATCAGAAAGGTGTATAACAAAGATCCTGGAAAGAGACAAGTTGTCTTTGGGCTCTCAGAAGGGAGAAAAACACCCTTAAGTCAGTATTTTTTAAAATTCATTTCTAAAGCAATTGGATTGAGATTCTGGGATGTCCTTAGAATCCCAAAGAGAAATTCTAGTGTATTTTCATGTCTGAAAAAATGCCAGAGATTACAGATGGCCAAGTCAGATAAACATTTGAAATCTTTCTAATTGCAAATTTCCAGTGACATACTGCATGTCTTCGGTCAGCCTGAGAACCGCAATCAGTTATACCATTGATGTGGTAACTGAGCAGAGAGTCCCAGCTGAAGCTGAGATGGGTTTATAAAGTAACTTTTCATATTACTTGACTTTCTGCTCTTCAGGTAGAAATCACTCCTTAAAATCTTGGGGGAAGGAAGCTCCTATAAAGATTATATCTGTCAAAACAATTAGCATACATATTTTGTCAATAACAGTTTGGTATAACACTGTATTTTACCTAATGGAAAATTTCTGTGGCAATAGCATAAATAATTCCTGCCTTTTGCCAAGATTACTGTTTTAATTTATTTCTTTTGATAGGCAGAATTCACAATGGAGTGGTACTTAGCTATGTGGAAAGCAAGCTATGATTATATTGAGGGGTATCTTCCTTCTGTTGACTCTCCTAGAACCCACTGTGTGGAAAGCAGCATTTTGTCATGCTGTACAACCAGACTCCATGTAAGCTGCACTTACACATGCCAGTGGCATTTGTTCAAAAACACTTTTGAGGTTGACTGACACTATAAAATATATATGATGCTCTGGACTGGTTCACAGAACCACGCTACAGAAGTACTAAAGAATGAAGTTAATTTCTAGGAACTACTTACAATTACCATGGGATTCGAGTATCTGAAACTGTACAGACATGAATCAGGATGGAAAGCAAGCTGCCAGAACAGAAAGACCATATGGGATCAACACGTGAGACAGCAGAAATTGGTGAAGAATAATCAAGTAGCTTGATCAAGTAACAAGAGCCTGGCTTCACTAGTACAACAGTAGTGAAGTGCGGTACTGAAGGGTAAGTCACTCAAGGCTGTAACAGTAGCCCATAAAGTCCTCACAAGAAGGAAGCTACATGTGTCAAAGACCTTCCTGGGATGCCTGTGCTTCTGAACAGAAGCCTTGGTCTTTAGCATCAACCTTTCCTTTCCTTTTCCGAATCACTTCTATCTTCTTGTACATTTCGTGTTTATGTGGTCCAACAACAGTGACAAAAGCAGGAAGAATTAAGTATCTCAAGTGGCAGCCATGGTGAAAGCTGCTGAAGGGCTATTCTGCTGTATTTTCTGCTTCTAGCCTAGTACAAACCCCTCTGAGAGCTGGGACAAGCCGAGATTACCCCGTTCTGATGAGAACACTTTAAGAGAAAGCATCCCTTGCAAAGGTCTAGGAGGTTGGAAATCCTGGATCATGTCCATCTTGATCTTTCCAGGATCTTTGTTATACACCTTTCCGATTCTCTCATGAGAATAGTTAATAAATACATTTCCTTGGACTCCTCTAACCGAAGTGATTTTCAAGTAAAGACGACATCACAGATTTTGTTTGCCTTCTTGTAAATCACATACTTTTGCTATGAAGATGTCCTGTCTTCTGTCACAGAGAAAATTTGGAACCTATTTAATTATAGGCATAAAATCTAGAGTCTGCATCTCAATTCAACAGAAAACTATAGAAAAGGCTGCAGACCTAACTGAAAGAATTAACAATCAAAAAAAGGACATTAAGTGTAAATTGCAAATGTATCCTCAGTGACAAAACTGTCAAAGAAAAAGGAAACAATGATCATGGCTTCTAGGTCAGACAGGCCTAGGATAAAGACAGGCACTGAAAATCCAGCTGTTATTTCTTGAGAGAGCTTAGTGTACTCAGCCTAAAGGTAAATACAAGGAGGGTATTTCTGAAAAGCTATGAATATGGTAACAGGAATGTCTAAATTTAACAAGCTAGCATGTTGGAAAGGGCGGATCATTTCTTTCAGGTATGCTCTCAAGTGAGTAACTCAACAGCTTCCCAAGTTGGAACAAACTCTATACAGGTCTGCCTCAATCCTTAGAAAAAAAGGGTTGGTTTTTTTTCCATCTTTTCTGAGGTGTAATGTATCAGAAAAATTAAAAGATTAAAGAGCACAAAAGGACCTAGCAAAAGACAGTCAAATCCTGTAGAATACATATCTAAAAAGTTTCCTAGTTTTGGGGAAAAACTGTAAGATTCAGGTCAAGGTTCTGTCAAAAAAAATTTTAACTCCTTCCGAGTTCCATCTAGCAAATCTTAGGATTACCAATTCAGACATGGCATAAGTAAGCAATCAACAAAATTTCTCAACTTAAGTCAGAAAGAGTTAAAGTTTTAATTCCATCATAATGACCAAGAGGATTAAGTGTGGAATTTTGTTTTGTTAATGGATTCCCCTCTGTCCCTCTTTTTTTTTCTAGTGGCCCTCTGAGTTTCCTGTTCCGATAGAGACCTAGAAACCAATAAACAGATCTCAGCCTTCCAAGAAATTACCTGAATTTGTAACAGAAGTAAACTAAATTATCTAAATAATTGATGTATGTTCTGTTGTCCATTATAACCTTAAGTATCAAGTGACTTCAGGTGAGGGTCAAAACTATGGTAATACATTCCAATAGCAGCAAGATTATTCTTAGCTTAGGGGCTGGACTTACATGCTCATCTTAACAGTGGCTACTAATTTGTGCAATTTAAGCCCTCAGCTCCCAGCTCCAAGAGAAATTCAGTAATAGGAAATCTCATTTTGGGGAGAGACTTCAGTAATGTGTTTGGGGCAAGTTATTACTTTTTCTTTTTTTTTAGAATGCTCCAATGCTTTCACATACATACTGAAAACAAATCTTTGAAGTGCAGAAATTACTGAACCTAACAAAGCTGATAGTCAGGAAAAGTTTACATGTAAAATATAAATTGACTTCCTTTTCAACAATAAACATGCAATAAGGTTGAATATCTACAAAGCTGTGGTTCCACAATTTAAACATAACAAGTCTTTTGAAAACATCAGTTGTATTATTTCAGTAATTTGCTGAGGTTAATAAAATCTATCCGATTCAAGACGCCCTGTTAAAAAGAACTGGAGCACCTAAAATGATACCCTGGTAACTTTTTTCCTAAATTTTAGATTAAAACTTTCATAAACATATATTATGGCTTATGCATCACTTTGGGAGCAAGCACATATACTTAACTGTTTTGAATCTTACCTAGAAATCTCTGCTTGGGAATTCTTTTCTCCATCAACCGTAAATGGTGATGCTCCAGTTAATAATTCATACATAAGAACACCAACACTCCACCAATCAACAGCCTATAGAACAATAATTATGTATGTTATGATACACTGAAGTAAAATTGTTAACAAAAGAAAGCACTCAGAAAGCAAAGGAAGAGCCCACCTCTGGAAGGGACCTTTAAAGGTCATCTAGTTCACCCTCCCCTGCAGGGAGCAGGGACATCTCCAACCAGATCAGATTGCTCAGAGCCCCCTCCAACCTGGCCTTGAATGTTTCCAGGGATGGGGCATCCACCACCTCTCTGGACAACCTGTTCCAGTGTTTCACCACCCTCATTATAAAGAATTTTTTTCCTTATATCTAGTCTAAATCTACCCTTTTTTAGTTTAAAACCATTACCCCTTGTCCTATCACAACAGGCCCTACTGAAGAGTTTCTCTCCGTCTTTCCTATAGGCCCTCTTTAGGTACTGGAAGGCCACTACAAGGTCTCCCCAGAGCTTTCTCTTCTTCAGGCTGAACAGCCCCAAATCTCTCAGCCTGTCCTCGTAGGAGAGGTGCTCCAGCCCTCTGATCATATTTGTGGCCCTCCTGTGGACTTATTCCAACTGGTCCGTGTCCTTCTTATGTTGGCGGCTCCAGAACTGGACACAGTACTCCAGGTGGGGTCTCATAAGTGCAGAACAGAGGAGGAGAATCAACCCCCTCAACCTGCTGATGACACTGCTTTTGACATAGCCCAGGATACAATTGGCCTTCTGGGCTGCAAGCGCACATTGCTGTGTCATGTTGAGCTTCTCAAACACCACCCCCAAGTCGCTCTCCTAGGGGCTGCTCTCAAACAATTAATCCCCCAGCCTGTATTGATACTGGAGGCTGCCCAGACCCAGGTGCAGGACTTTGCACCTTGGTCCTTTTGAACCTCATGAAGTTCGCACAGGCCCACTTCTCAAGCTTGTCCAGGTCCTTCTGGATGGCATCCCATCCCTCAGGTGTGTTGATTATTTCTACAATAAATTATTTTGAAACCTCTCCACTTAGCTTCTTCAAACAATTTCCCAAGCTGAAGTCTTTCCACTGACTACTAAAACTTTCTTCCCTTCCCTCCCAAATCAATTTTAATTTTTACCATTTTGAAGTGCAAAAAATTCTAAAACTTACTCAAAATAACAAAGGAACCTAAGGCTTGCTAAGAAATAGTGGAACATGAGCTTTTAGGAGCTTGAGAATGAAACTAAGGAACTTCCAAAAAGCACAATTTAAGAGTATGGGTCACAGTTAACCGGGGCACCTGAAAATGCTATGTAATTTTATTTTATATTCCCTAGTAACACATGTGATCTTGGGCTTCCCATATACTAATCATATTATTCATATCTCTGATACCTCATAACTTACAAAATACTACTTTCTTTCAAAAGAAAAATGCTACTATAAATAATAAAGAAAGCAGTTTAGTCACTTCAACAAAAATAATATGACTGCAGGTATTCGAACTTCTCAGTTTTACTTCCATGAAACCGGCAAATCAATGAAATGAAAGTTTTGCTTTACTTATGTTGACTACATTAACACAATACAGGAAGACAATTAGTAAAGTGATGACAATTTGGCCTCACATTCTAGGGTTTTTTGCTTCAAAATACACAAAATCTGATGTTTGCTATATTCAGCCAAGAGTGTCTAGAAAAAGCAGCCGAAGAAGTGTCTGTACTGTTAGTAATTATCTTTGCAAATACACAAATTATTAGAGAAAATCCCAGAAGAAAAAATTTTTCTTAGCATGTGGTTTTCCAAAAGAAAAGGAAGATCTGCAGAATCAGAAATTAAACTTAAAAATAAAAGACACAAACCAAATAAAAACTAAAATATTAAAGTATTTTAGACAAACAATACAACTCTCTAGAAGAGATTACAAATCAAAAGCATTGATTAATGAGAGCACAGCACAGTAGAGCAATCTCATTTCTTCTTTTTTAAGTAAGATACTTAGGTTGCTAGATATAGAATAAATATGAAATACACTGAAGACCTTCTAACGCTGCATCACAGGACATTGCCAGTGGTGCAGCAAGGAGTGTGTTGCGTAAAAAAATTACCATCACATAGGTAACTGAAAAATCACCTTTGATACCTTTGGTATCAAAGCTATTTTTTACAGAATACTGTGCAGCTCTGCACTATATCTAGTGAAAGTATCAGAATCAAAGATAACAGAGCAGAGATTCCTCTTTAAATCAGCAACAATATTGAATTTGTAAACACTTTTGAGAAGATAGAATCACAATTCCAAGTGACTGACGCACTGGAGAAATGCTCTGAATCTGGCAAGACTAAACTAAGAAACAGAGTGCAGAAAGGAGCTTCAATTCACAAGTTTGTAAAATTCCATTTTTAATAATGACTAGGCAAGCAATACAGTAGAAAAAGATGCAGAGGTTACACTGGAATAAAAAGGAGGTGTGAGACAATGACTACATGAAAAGACAAACCACATTCTATTTTATGTTTAACTGACGAATCAGGGAGGTAATCGTTCTTATGTACCTCAAATTGCCAACTCTTAGCTGAAATACTGTGCCCACTTCAGAGCTCCCTACCTGAAGAAATACACAGGCAAACTCAGACAAAAAGAGAAGCAGAATGCATAGAGGAGAAGAAAGAACCTTCTCAGGCAAAGTCAGACTGAGTTCAGTTAGTCTAGAAAAAGGAGACGGAGGGTGATGTGACATTTTCTATCTATAGCAAAAAAACCCAGAGATTAAATATTCTCCAGAACTTCTCAGTATAGTGTGCAATCAGAACAATTTATCTAGGAATACTGCAGAATTCTTTCAGGAAGTAGGTTCTTTTGTGTTTCAAATATTATCTGTCTATTATGGTTGTCTTGATCTTTGCCATCAATTACTGACACTTTAATTCATGATGAAACTTGAGTGTCAAGCTAAACAAAATTAATGTTTACTATCTGAGATTATTTAGAGCATTAATAACCCAACTCCATACTTCAAGAAAGATAAGTTTCCCTGACGTACAACTTTAAAAATATATTTGAATTAGCCACAAAACAGTATTTTCTCCACTCTGCAATAAATATATTTTATTTAAAAGGAAGCATCAGCTAATTATTTTTGTCCCACTGCATGTTTAGAACAAGTTCTGAACAGAACACAAATGAGCCTGAATACCTTTATAAATATGCCTTTTACTCAAGATTGAAAACTGAAAAGACATCATATTGATGTTTTTAAATATAGGCAATAATCTATTTTAGGACAACCTGAAATAAGGCATGTTTAAGTAAAACACTATCACATTGTACAAAAACCCCTCAAGGTGAACAAGCATTGCCTGAAGAATTAATTTATTTCCAGTAATATACTGAGACAGAACATACCTTATCGTGCCCCGTATCTCCTCCTCTTACTATATCTGGAGCCATATATTCTATTGTTCCGCAGAAGGAATATGCTCTCTCATTCTAGCAAAAAAAAAGAAAACAAAATTCACGTCAAACAATTACATTATACAAATCATATGGGACAGATATGGCTAACAGTTCCAAGATGCTGGCAGCAATCCTTCTCCAAATAGCTCAGAACTGCTAGCTAAATCATATTCCATCATATGTAGAGATGTATCACATAACATTACAAAATATTTACAGTCTTCTATGAAAAAATGGAATGTCATAGGTTTGTGTGGCAGTCTAAGATAAGCACACAAAAATCAGCATATTGATATTTAAAAAACTTTCCCATAAGTCTAAATGATCTACACATTTCAGAACTACTCAAGATTCCCCAAGGTAATATAGACACGCATTCTAAAGGCTGCAATACCAATACTCTACACAACAAATGAAATCTTTCCATTAAAAAGAGCATTTCATTCTAAGATGTACAATTCGAGTAAACGGCATACAATATCCTTTGGGTTGCCCTTATTTAGGAATTTATTATGACCTCTAGAAAAGTAATTTTCTTTCGCAACACACACATATATAAAAAAAACACAACATTCTCTCAAGAAGAGACTTGGAGAGAGACAAGAGAGAGAAAGAGAAAGGCAGACAGACAGAGTTGTATATTTAATTTTATTCTACACACTGAAGTTATTGTCTTGATTATGTTCAAAACTAAGCTGCTTTCACAGGCATGTATAATTGTTCCCTGTTAGCGATTTACCTTTGAGGTCAACATGAGGTCATGCTGTACCTTGCTAATGACGAAAGCACATGTGTTTGAGCCATGCAACATTGTTCCTCCCTTATCCTTCAAGCTTCTAGCATTTTGGGGACAGATCCTGATAGGTCCTTTAAAGAAGAGTGTTCAAAAAAGCAAATATTTCAAAAGTCAGGTTTTACATTTGTAGATTCAGATTTGGAGTTTAAAACAGGTTCTGTATAAGAGAATGTACTATACTAATGAGAAGACGACTCTAAAAGTAGAAATAGTGCTCAGTGCTACCCTAAGGCATAAAAATTAAATAGTCCAACAGCATATTATTAAATTGTATTTATTAAAATACATATACTGTGACTGGTTTGAGGGGGTAAAATTCTGAGCTCAAAATAGTTACAGGCCTCATTTGTTCAAATATTAACTTGAAATATTAACTTTTGAGACAAAACCATAAAATAATAAACTTTTCATCGCTCCACTTTCTTTTGACACAAGTGTTGTTTCTCTTGGATTATCTTTTCCAGTACCTGTTATCTAAAAGAAAAATAGCGTGATAAAAAGCAAGACCAAAAAAACCCAATTCTGAAACTCCTAGCCCTCCATCCTGGCCTCAGCCAATCTAAAGCTACTAATATATCCCTCTGCTCATTATTCCTTCAGCTGGGAGGGAGGGGGGAAGAAGGGGAAGAAGGAAAGGAAGGGGAGTGAAAAGTACAAAAGAAAATTGTTCTTCGCTTGCTGCCTCTCCAAAGAGTAACAATAATGCAGCGAAGCTGAGATTTATGAAAACAATTTGTAATGCTAATATACCAAAAGAAACAGAATAAAACTATTATCCTTTAGTTAGCTGCAAATTCAGCAAATAATCTGTAAAATTATGTCTCCACGTTGTGTAATAAAGCTCGGCTACAAGATACCGTAGTGACAAGAAATAGACTGGGGAGTTGTACATGAACGTATAGAGTGGTACAGCAGAACTCTTATGATCTCAGGTACCTATTGCTGGTGAGAAGGCTCACTAAAAACATTTCAAAACACGCTGAATTATTAGTAGTTGCTTTTTGGAGGAACAATTACAAACCATGCTATATATAACAGGTGGTTCTTATTTTCAATTACATTTATGTTTTACCTTTTTAACCTTTTATAATAATTTTAGCTTTTAATAGGGAAGACTGAATTTCTGAAACAACATTTGAAAATCTGTTTTATTTCTTTCTTAAATGCATGTCTGAGGTATATTCTGTCCCTTACAGAATTCAGTGTTTAAAATCCCCAAAATAATGTTAGAGGTTTAAAAAATTTGTATTGTAACATTTAAAATAATTTCTTGTAATTAAATTTCAGTATGAAAAAGTCATACTCAAACAGGCATCTATAAATTGAAAACACTCTGCAATGCATTTGTAATGAGGTTTATAAAAATCCCAACTTCTAATCTACATTATTAAGTACTTGTATCCTTTAGCTCTTCCTTCCTTTCAGTTTAGAAGTTGTCTACCGATGAAAGTCAAGGCAGAACAGAGCCAAAAAGAAGAAAGCAGGTGATTACCACAAGCGGAGTTCTTAGCGAGAAATTAAGTAGTATACCGGAACTCAGCATTAGGTAGGAAAAAAAAAAAAACCAACCAAACAAAAAAAAAACCACACACAAAAAAACAAACAAAAAAACCAAAAACTGACCCACTAAGCAATTTCTTCATAATCAAGAGTGAATTGCCATTACATAGGCTAGCACCATATTCCAGAAGCCCTGTTAGAACCAGCTTTGACTGTTACAGGGGGACCATTAAGAAAAAACACTGATACCAACTACTTAGTTTCCTATTTAACCACACAGAAAAGGTCAGAGGACTACAGCACTCCCTAGAATATTAAAAAAGCCAACTGTCTGAAAGCAAAGCATTCTGACTCAACTAAAAATTGACATATTTGCCTTCAGCAGACGCTGTAGAAAGTCCTGACTTCAGACAGTTGAAGTCAAAAAAGCCTGGATACTTCTTTGTTGGACACCTCCATTTAAGTTGTGTTTTATTAAATTACAAGCCCCAACAACACCACCTAGCTGTTACAGCGGGGACAAATTGGAACACTGGAAGTTCCCTCTGAATTTCAGGGAACACTTTTTTGACTGGAACATTGGCACAGATTCCCCACTGTCATGGTTTAACCCCAGCTGGCAACTAAGTGCTACACAGTTGCTCGCTCACTCTCCCTCTCCCAGAGGCATAGGGGACAGAGTCGGAAGGATAAGAGAAAGAAAACTCATGGGTTAAGATAAAGGCAGTTTACTAGGACAGTAAAGGAAGACATTAGCAATATTTATAAAAAGATAATAACAGAATCTACAAAACAAACTGTATAATTTCTCATCACCTGATGACAGATACAGCCTGTCCCAAGCAGTGATCACAGAACGGAACCAAGAGCCATCTCGCAACCCCAAGCAGCTATCTTGGAACAGTGATTCATAGAGAAAGAGACTTGCCCACCAGCCAACTCCCACTTACACACTGAGCCCGACGCCTATGGTATGGAATACTCTCTTTGGACAGTTTGGGTCAACTCTGCCAACAATACACCTTCCCAGCTTCTTGCACCTGCACATTAGCAAAACCTGAGAAGCTGGAAAAAGTCCTTAATCTCTTCAAAACAACTAATAACATCAGTGTATTATGAACCTTTCCACATTCCAAATCCCATACTAAATCCAAAACGCAGCAGCTACTGGGAAAAAAAATACTCCATCCCAACCAAAACCAAGACACCCACAGGGATGGTAGAGTCTCCCTCCTTGGCGATATTCAAAAGGCTTCTGGACATGTTCCTGGGCATCTGGCTCTAGGTGACTGTGATTGAGGGGGGTTGGATCAGATGACCTCCAGAGGTCCCTTCCAACCTCAATCATTCTGTGATTCTGTGACAAAACACTAATTTATGTTTCACCACTGGTGAAATTACATTTCACTCACAAACCAAGTATGCAGCCCCTCAAAAAAAATTTCAAAAACTCAACCAAACCCCAATTTGTATTTTGCCTCCCCCTCCAACTTAGATTTCATTCAACTTTATAACATGATTCCAAATTCCAGAATCTCCACTATTAATACTTTCATGTTATGAGATATAAGAGAAGAAAGGAAGTTACTAAACAACTGAACTTGGATTACCTACACGTGAATTCTTACTGAACACTCACATCTTGCAAATACTTAAGCTCAAGTATTTTTCATGCAATGCACATTTTCTTCCCTCACTCAGCATGCATGTCTTAAACATTGTGGTTCCCTCTTCTGAGCTGCAGAACAGCAAGTAATCAGACACTAACAGAAGAAACAGAAGTGTGGCTAACCCATCTCTAATAACTCAATATGCCAATATTGACCTTGTCTTTGAAAGAGTGACATTATGTTTGTTCCCAATCAGCAGTGCTTCCATGCTTACAGATAATCTGGAAATAGTCTTCAGTCTTTCAGCACACAACAGCTTGTTTTGATTTCTGTTTTTTTTTTTCTTTACCAAGATCAGTGTCACTCCTGAATGTTTATGTAATAGCATCATTTTTAGCAAACGTATACAAAGTGGCTACTTCAAACTAGTTAAATGCTTAAGAGTGCAACAACTTTTCACAAAGCCACTGATACAAAGAGAATTTTGTTTGTGTTTTTGATCAGTGAACACAGATATATTCACCTGGACAGTCAGGCAGTTCACTTTGTTAAACCATCCCCCTGCTAAGTGAAAAAAAACAAGTTGGATTCCCTTAACATTTATTCTTTGAGATGAGCTATGCACCTACAGTGTGGATGTGCCTGGATGTATTACGAGATTGTTTCTAATAGATGCTCTAGTACTACACGTGGGGTAGACATCTAGCTTGTCCCACTCCACTTAGGGCAACATAAATAGACAGTGCACTGCTCTCTTTCCGAGTTCCTTGCAGTCATTCTGACTGACCTGAGCATCCTAGTGAAATGGAACTGCTTTAATTTGCTAGGGCATTTGCAATACCATGTCTACCATACCACAGGTTTTTCTCCACATTATCTATTTTATCATGCCGTTTTCCTTTTCCTTCATTAAATCAGACAGGACATAATTTATATTCCAACCAGGAATTGCCAGCTCTACATGAGCTGGCAATGTGCGCCTGGAGCCCAGAAAGCCAACTGCATCCTGCGCTGCATCAAAAGAAGCATGGCCAGCAGATCGAGGGAGGTTACTCTGTCCTTCTACTCCACTCTCTTTGAGACCCCACCTGAAGTACTGCATCCAGCTCTGGAGCCCTCAACATATGAAGGACGTGGACCAGTTGGAGAGTCCAGAGGAGGGCCACAAAAATGATCACAGAGCTGGAGCACCTCTCCTATGAGGACAGGCTGAGAGAGTTGGGGCTGTTCAGCCTGGAGAAGAGAAGGCTCTGGGGAGACCTTATTGTGGCCTTTAAATTTAAGTAAGATGGGGACAGACTTTTTAGTAGGGCCTGTAGTGGTAGGACAAGGGGTAATGGTTTTAAACTAAAAGAGGGTAGATTTAGATCAGACATAAGGAAGAAATTTTTTTTTATGACAAGAGTGGTGAGGCACTGGCACAGATTGCCCAGAGAGGTGGTGGATGCGCCATCCCTGGAAACGTTCAAGGCCAGGTTGGATGGGGCTCCGAGCAACCTGATCTGGTTGGAGATGTCCCTGCTCCTTGCAGGGGAGGGTGAACTAGATGACCTTTAAAAATCCCTTCCAATGCAAATTATTCTATGATTCTATGACATGTTGACATCACCTAGCCACTGAGCAGCTTTAGGCCAGAAAATTAGAATTCCGTGACTGTCCAAGACAGAAAGGTGTAATGTGGTTTATAGCATTCGTCCTGGAAAGTAGTCACTTTGTCAAAGAAAAAGACCTTAGAGAATTGTGTTCCTTGCTAAGACTATGTTCATTGACCTTGGCAGGTTGACCACAACACCACCATTTCCAGAGATAAAAAAATCCTAGCTCCAGAATTGAACCAAAAGCGCTGACAGAAGCATGGAGACCTTGCATCATCATGCAATACCAGCAGGCATTCAAAACTACCTGAAGAAAGATGTAGAAAGCATACATGTCAACTTTTCTCCTCAAAGACAGAGAGGAGTTCTCAACTGAGCTGTTTCATCAAGTAAAAAAAAAAAAAAAAAAAAAAAAAAAAAAAAAAAAAAAAACAAAAA
>WHYT01016829.1:133774-151472 GCA_009806455.1 Tetrax tetrax
AATACTCCATCCCAACCAAAACCAAGACACCCACAGGGATGGTAGAGTCTCCCTCCTTGGCGATATTCAAAAGGCTTCTGGACATGTTCCTGGGCATCTGGCTCTAGGTGACTGTGATTGAGGGGGATTGGACCAGATGACCTCCAGAGGTCCCTTCCAACCTCAATCATTCTGTGATTCTGTGACAAAACACTAATTTATGTTTCACCACTGGTGAAATTACATTTCACTCACAAACCAAGTATGCAGCCCCTCCAAAAAAATTTCAAAAACTCAACCAAACCCCAATTTGTATTTTGCCTCCCCCTCCAACTTAGATTTCATTCAACTTTATAACATGATTCCAAATTCCAGAATCTCCACTATTAATACTTTCACGTTATGAGATATAAGAGAAGAAAGGAAGTTACTAAACAACTGAACTTGGATTACCTACACGTGAATTCTTACTGAACACGCACATCTTGCAAATACTTAAGCTCAAGTATTTTTCATGCAATGCACAATGCACATTTTCTTCCCTCACTCAGCATGCATGTCTTAAACATTGTGGTTCCCTCTTCTGAGCTGCAGAACAGCAAGTAATCAGACTCTAACAGAAGAAACAGATGTGTGGCTAACCCATCTCTAATAACTCAATATGCCTATATTGACCTTGTCTTTGAAAGGGTGACATTATGTTTGTTCCCAATCAGCAGTGCTTCCATGCTTACAGATAACCTGGAGATAGTTTTCAGTCTTCCAGCACACAACAGCTTGTTTTGATTTCTGTTTTTTTTTTTCTTTACCAAGATCAGTGTCACTCCTGAATGTTTATGTAATAGCATCATTTTTAGTAAATGTATACAAAGTGGCTACTTCAAACTAGTTAAATGCTTAAGAGTGCAACAACTTTTCACAAAGCCACTGATACAAAGAGAATTTTGTTTGTGTTTTTGATCAGTGAACACAGATATATTCACCTGGACAGTCAGGCAGTTCACTTTGTTAAACCATCCCCCTGCTAAGTGAAAAAAAACAAGTTGGATTCCCTTAACATTTATGCTTTGAGATGAGCTATGCACCTACAGTGTGGATGTGCCTGGATGTATTACGAGATTGTTTCTAATAGATGCTCTAGTACTACATGTGGGGTAGACATCTAGCTTGTCCCACTCCACTTAGGGCAACATAAATAGACAGTGCACTGCTCTCTTTTCGAGTTCCTTGCAGTCATTCTGACTGACCTGAGCATCCTAGTGAAATGGAACTGCTTTAATTTGCTAGGGCATTTGCAATACCATGTCTACCATACCACAGGTTTTTCTCCAGATTATCTATTTTATCATGCCGTTTTCCTTTTCCTTCATTAAATCAGACAGGACATAATTTATATTCCAACCAGGAATTGCCAGCTCAACATGAGCTGGCAATGTGCGCCTGGAGCCCAGAAAGCCAACCGCATCCTGGGCTGCATCAAAAGAAGCATGGCCAGCAGATCGAGGGAGGTTACTCTGTCCTTCTACTCCACTCTCTTTGAGACCCCACCTGAAGTACTGCATCCAGCTCTGGAGCCCTCAACATATGAAGGACGTAGACCAGATGTGTCCTTGAGAGTACACATCCTAGTCTACAGCAATGCAAATTCAGTTTAGCAACACATGCAATGGTAGCTCAGTTATTAAGTCTCATAACTGTTCAACAGGTCGTTAACAGAGCATGCAGGACAAGAACTGTAACTCCAAAGTGAACTACAGGAACTAGATGAGACTTCAGGAGAGCCAAGGAACCAAGGAACCACACGTACACAACATGCTCCCAAAAGGCTCATCTCTACTGGACCAAACCACCTTTTGGCAGACAACTGTTTGGACAAAGGGCTACTCCATTACATCTGACTTAAGAAGTTACTGTACTGGAAGGATGGTGTTAGTTTCCAGTGCCACAAAAAACTCACAGAGCCCAGATGCACTGAAAATGTCTGATTCAGTGTCCTAACACAACCAAAAGGGCACAGGAACAGGGAAAAGAAAGAGACAATAGATTAAGGACTGGTGTTTCCCAAAATCTGGGGGGGGGGTAAAGACCTGCCTTACTATATCACATGCATCCAAAAATCTGCATCTGTGTTTTAATAGTTGGCTGAAGACATCTTCAGCTAAGATAGCACAGGTAGACAACTGTCTGAATATCAGGGCATCAGGGCCAAACCAGTAAAGAAAAAAAGTCTTAGAGCAGAGGACAAGATCCCAAGGGACTGTAACATGGTATCATAACTCTTTCAATAAGCAGAGAATATCATTAGTTCAGGGACTCAAAAAAAAAAAAAAAATTCAAGTTAACAACACCCTCTGGAAACAGAGATCTGCATAATTGGAAAGTGCATGTTGTGACTGTTATGCTTACTCATAGCATGGCAGACAGGGCATCCAAGTCAGCTTGAAGGGGAGTACAGAGAACAGCTTTTGGAGCTCCAAAGCAGCTCCAGAGCAAAAGAAGATGATCCACATTGAAAGGTTCAAGATTCAAGTAGACAAGGGTTGATGTGTTGAATACCTCCTGAATCAATAGTGTCATCAGTATATTGCTGCTGAGTACTAAAGATAATAAGATTTCTGTTTAGATTTCTGCAACTAGAAGTTACCTCAAGAGAAACACACAATCTATACAAACATTATATGCACCCATCTGTTGCCAAATTGACTGTTTGTACAAGAAACAGACTGAGCAAACCGGAGCATGCCACTTGACCGTTGGAAAAATGGGAGCAAAAATAAAGAAAAAGATCAAATGAAGTCTTCAGAACCCACACGATTTTGTTTCAGAGGCCTCGGGAACAAAACAAACACACATCAAAGCAAAGCACCCAAACAAAAACATCAAAGACGACTTCAGAGGTGTGAATGCTGGAAAGGGTGAGTTGAGATAAAGCTAGCTAACAGAATAATAAAATAGCTAAAACAAAACTAAAAAAACCACACCTGCAAAGAATAACTACATGCTCTATGTAGAGTTCCTGGCTCAGAATACGGAGACATATTCCAATTATGCTGTTCTGTAAGTGTGCACCAAGCCTAAGGAGACCATATATTTGCCATACAAATATTGCTTTGAGAAAATGCTTCAGAGCTTGAGAATTTGCAATTTTATCTCCAAAGTGTGAATGTAGATACGGAAAGCACTCGAGTGTCTTAAGACAGTCATTCTGCCATTTGAAGATGAACTCTTTAACGTTTAAATATATGTCCTTTGAAGTACTTCTTCAACTAGAGGAATTGCATTCAAACAACACGTGCTACTGCTCCAACAGACACTTGGGTCCTATAATCCTACGGCTTACTTTTATTCACAACAGTCTCTGTGCAAACAGTTTTTAGCTAGAGGATTAGCCAAGTATTTGCTGAAGCCATTCTTTTCAGCATTCACAATTAGGACCCACTTCTCCAGCTACATGAAAGGTCACCTTTGAAACAGAACAGACTGCCTCTGTTCTCCCACTACTTAACGCACAAATACTTTGTTTTTAACTGAGCTGGACCACTACCCTGAACATCAGACATGACACATTCTGAAACCATACTACTATCATATTCCTTCAAGCCATGAGACTTGACTCCTTAAATGAATTTTGCAACTTTTTTTTTGTTTGTTTTTTAAATAAAATAAAAACAAAACTACTCCTCTCTAAACATTTTCTCTTATAGTGAATGTGTTCTCGAATAAGAATTCCTTGCTAATAGAAGCAATAGCAAGATACGGTCAAAAGGCTTGGTTAAACCCTAGAGTACATAATTTCCAATGTAAGAATTCAAAGAAATTGAAATTACACAATATTACGGAAGAACATTTTCAGCTATTAAATTGGCTTAGACGTCAATTGCCTTGTGTTCTGTACTCACATAAGATATCCTAGAAACATAATAAAATAGCTTAAGAATCACACCTTTAGTGTATTATATGTTAAAAATATGACAACAAAACGTAAACCTTGAAACACTAAGTGCTGTTGGGCCAAAAAACATAAAGACAACCTCTAGAGTTGGAGAGTCAGAGTTGCAGTCTCTGATGGCATCCATTTAATCTGCAACAACTCTGCAACCAAGAAGCACCTAGTGACACAAAGCAGGAGGGTGCAAAGGAAGGGAAGGGAACCAGGTAGTCAGGGAGAAGCTCGCTGAGGGCGTTCAGGCCTGCTCTCAGGACTAACTCTCCACAAGTCACTCAAAAATTCTCCCAATTCACAATTATTTACTGTTTCTTGTCACTTTTTTTTTTTTTAAATGAAGAAAAAATAGAATTACTATGCGTGTTTTGGCTGGGTTCTTCCACAGATTTCAGCAACATTCTTACGAGATTTCTATGCTCGTCCATACTTGTTAGCTGGCAATTAAAATGCTTCATTCACTTAATCTGACCTCACTGTTATGAAGGTTTCAAAATGTTACGACCTAGCAAGGCAAGAGGAATGCTTAACTCTTGTTGGACGTGCTCTGAAATCACACAACAAATTTAAACAAGGTTTTTAACCTAATACAGATATGGTCTTTCCACTTAAAGTCAAGGACAATCCCTCTTTATTATGGGGGTAGTAAAATTCTCCATACCAGCTTTCAGATCAGGTATACAGCCGAAAAATCAAACTGATGAAAATCATAGTTTAGCTAAAATTCCTCATATCTTGGGTCTTCTCTTTAAGTAATCACCTAACGGGTTATACTTCATGTGAATGTGTACACCACGTAAATCACATGAGCTACTACTATGTTTCCAACTTGCACAAAATAGTCAGGGCTCTAAGTAAAGTCTACCACTCTTCCATTAAAATATCTATTGCCTACAATAACTTGGAAGCAGTCTGCATGTAATATATGTGACAAAAAGAAAGGCAATTTAAATTTTCAAACCAACATTTTGGAACTAGTAAAGTTACGACAAATATTAAGACCCTGCTCTGAATTCTATTTAGTGAATAAACATTCTAGCACATGAAAATCTAATCTTGATTGTTAATTATTTACAACTCAAGTTTTCTTCTCTGATAGAGACTAAGTCTTATGTTACCAGGTGCATGGCACGTGGTAATTTATTGGGAAATAAAGATGTCTTTGCACAAGAATAAGACTCACAATTGGTGAAAGGATCACATGGAATAGAACTGAATGGCAGATACTCAAATTTCTTTGACACCACTGTACTGTAATTCTTGCACAAGATCATGCATGTCCAATTTAGGTTCTAGAGTAAATAAGATCTGCAGGGATGCTATGCTTTTGGCTCTCAAGAAGTTCAGCCGAGATGACTGCTTGCTGGATACCACAAACTACAAGAAGGAGAAACAAACAGAGAGAAACTTCATCCTTTAAGTCATTAATTTTTCCTAGGTACATCAACCAGTCTCTAATGTAGGAAACCAGAGGCAGTCGATCTCTCCTGCAATAAGAGATCAATGTAAAGACTGGGGCCAAGACGCTGAAGTACAGCCCTACAGAAAAGGATTTGGGGGTTTTGGTTGATACAAGCTCAATATGAGTCACCAGTGTGCCCAGGCAGAAAAAAAGGGATCAGCCATATCCCAGGTACGTTAAGTACACTATAGCTAATAAGGCCAAAAAAAAAAAACAACCCCCAAACAAAAAAAACCCACACCACCAAACAAACAAACAAAAAAAAGAACAATTGTCCCACTATACGCATTGCTGGTGCAGCATCACCGTGACTACTGTGTGCAGTTTTACGCTCCAGTACATAAGGAGGATACAAAAATATCAGAATGTGTCCAACGGAAGGCAACAAAGATGGTGAAAGAAGGAGAGGGCATGACTTTTGAGGAGCCGATGAGGATACAAGGTTTGTTCAGCTAAGAGCAGAGGAGACGGAGGGGTAACATTATTGCTGTCCACAATGTTCTCATGACAGAGAATTGAGAGGGAAGTGCTGATCTCTCCTCTCTCGTGTCCAGTGGTAGGAAGCAAGGGAATGACTTAAAGCTGTAGGAGGGGAAGTTCTGATTGGATATTAGGGAAAAAAAAAAAACAAAAGTTCCTTCACTGAGAGGGTAGTCAAGCACTGGAATAAGTTCCTCAGGGAAGTGGTCATGGCCCTGAACTTGTCAGAGTTCAAGGAAGTATTTGGAAAACAGTCGTAGATACATGGTTTAACTTTTAGAGGGCCCCGTGTGGCATCAGGAGTTGGACCCGATGATCCTTGTGGGCCCCTTCCAACTCAGGATATTCTACAATTCTATGATTCAATGAGACTGGAGCACAGCATGTTTCAACTGTGCCAGGAAACATTTCGCTGCTGTACACAAATCTTTAGGTATACAGAATACTTCACAAGTCTTTACAAAACTAAGAAAGAGGACTTAATACAGCTTCCAGTGCCTAAAGGGGGCCTACAGGAAAGATGGGGAGAGACTGTTCAGCAGGTCCTGTTGTGACAGGACAAGGGGTAATGGTTTTAAAATAGAGGGAGGTAAATTTAGATTAGATATTGGGATATATTTTTTTTTTTTTTTACAACGAGTGTTGTAGAGCACTGGCACAGGTTGCCCAGAGAGGTGGTGGATGCTCCATCCCTGGAAACATTCAAGGCCAGGCTGGATGAGGCTCTGAGCTACCTGGGGATGTCCCTGCTCCTTGCAGGGGGGTTGGACTAGATGACCTTTGAAGGTCCCCTTCCAACCCTAATCATTCTATGATTCTGTGATTCTATGAAATTCTTCAAGATTTGGCCTTGCTAGTTACTTCTGGTATCTGCAGAAAGACCACTATGAATTGTGCTGGATACTATCATAGACTGCAAGGTTATATTGGATAAATCCAGAACTGCTTGTAGAGTTCCTCAAATGACTGCTTCATTTTATAGCACGATTATCAACATACTAACTTAACTGTACCTAAGAAAAATTCTGTTTAAGTAGTGCTTCATACAAATTCTGAACAGGAAACCCACAATTTATATGAGTTCTCATATGCTGCTTCTCGCATGGGCTTAACTTTGTGTGGTGAAGTTTGCTCTCTCTTTTGCATCAGCTATAAGAGAGTCTAGTGGAAGAAAAGTCAGTCTGCTCAAACGAAAGTCATACCATAGATCCTATCATACTGTTCTGAAGGTTCAGTGATGGCAACTAACATCCCTAGCATGCTCTCATGAAGGCTTTGGTTAAAAAAAAACGCTTGGGAGAGCAGTGCTGTCCCAAAAGACATAAAGTATCTAATGTTATATGAGAGTATGTAACAGCTCCTGGAATAATTTAAATAGAGTGTGCAGAAGCCCCAACACTCTTTGTATAAACTCTAGTAACTGATACCTGGCTAGACTGTGACATTTTACCCAGTGATGAAGAAGTCATCCCAAATTAAACCTGCAAGTTATGCTTCCACAGAAGGTCTCACTCAAGAGGGTAAGGCAGAAAAGCAGATTTCAATTCAGAACCAGAAATGGCAGCAAAACGCAGTAGTACTGGAAACACACTACATAGGCAGTGAATCCTCTTGGAGAACAATGCTAATGTGTTTTTGTGAGGCTCCTGCCTCCGCTTAGTGTGCACATTTATCAGTATCAATACCATAGGAATAGCCCCAGCCACAACAATATAGTATATGACCCTTCCATTTTACGGTTTTACCAATTTCTTGGTGAACAAGGAAGAACATTTTAAACAATACACACTTAACTGCCCCTTCTAATAATTTTAATTTATTAAGTGCGCGTTTGGAAATTGACAGAAGCATCATTCATTCTACTGTTTTTAGGAGGTCATTGAAGAAAAATATGTTTAGTTGGGAAATAAGCAAATTCAGACAGTAAAGGCTAGAAAGGATATATTATGCTAGTGCACTCAGGAGTAAGACTCAGACTTAAGTAGTAGCGAGAGTTTCCCAGGTAATCAAATGAAATAATTTTCTTGTCCTTTCAACAGCAACATATAATCCATTTGTGAATCTCCTCAAATGCATGAAGCGGTAGATCACTTCTAGGTACGAACAGATGTCTAGATTTGTACTGTGCTAGAGAACTCTCCCTGCTGCTTTTCATTTGACTAACCCAGGGAAATATGTTGGAGTAAAACTACCTGCCTTAACTTCTTACATACTTCTAAACAATGTTTCAAGTCAAAAGTTGTTTTTCTTCCTTTGTCAAAGGAACTTCAAAGTCAAAGTTAACTTCCAGGTTGCACTAATTAGACCCTCTCAGAATTCCTGGAATACAAGGGACAGTATCATTATTGTTGCCTTTTTTCCCCCCCTCCTTTTTAACAACAACCGTGAGAGGTGTAATTAGAGTTCTGAAAGACAAAGGTTTTGGCTACAAGCATAAATAGTGAAAACTTTCCTAGGATAACCATGTCAGGGCCCTGAGCTTATCAACAGGCTCTGCAACCTCTTTCCTATGGGTTAAGGCATCTGTGCTCAAGACCAATGCTGACAAAATCAGGGGCCTCCACCTTCACCTGGGAACTCCTGTTCTCGATCCCTCTGTGAGCTGTGCTGCAGGTATGCCTGTACTTGTCAGCGTACCTTACTGATCCTGATCCACCAACTTCAAATCCTAGCTTGACCTCAAGCCTCCATCGTCACTATGAGCTTGTCTGATAACCACTGGACTGTTGTCTGAGCCTATCCTACTGCCACCAGACTTGTTCTGAGCTTCTTGTTTGGCAACTGCGGGATTGCGCCACTGGTCAGTGAGCATGCTGATCCATGCCTGCCTTGCTGTCACCCTTAGCTCCCAGCTCACTGATGTGGGGAGCAGTCTCCCCACCCTGCTGCTCCCTGACAAACTAGTCAAGGTCCACAGTTCCTCTAGACACAGAGTTTAAGTTTGAACAACTTAAGCAGTTGAAGAGTTCAGCAATATTACAGTGTGTTGTACATCAGCTATCAGCAAACTGTCTACAAGCTATTGATTAAGCGAGCCATTAGAGATCTCTTGGCAAGTTTTATGAGAAAACCAGGACCATAGGATAAATCAAAAGAATACTGTCATAAATGGAAATTGCAATGCTGTAGAGGCCATATAGCAGAGATTCTACTAACAAGCTGACCTGCTGAATGGATTTTGCATTTCAGGAAAATCACAAGTAAAGAATGAAAAGCCCAAATTCCATGCAGAGGCAGGCCTTGTACCTTCAGTGAACCTTCAAGGTCATCCTATCCGAAAGTGACCTTAATGATATTTACTTCAAAAATAAAAACACACCAAGGAAAAAAAAAAAACCTTGTCACCATAGAAATCAGGTCCGTAACATTATTCTTTGCCATCACTTTAATCATCCAGAATAGCAATAATTATAATCTCAATTTAGGAAGGCATATGAAAATTGACAGAACCTCTCTCGTGGTTCAAAGACATGATATAGATTTAAAATGAAAAACAAAAATCCTGTTCCAACAAAGTGCATGCCAGATTGACTGATTTATTCTTTTTTTCCTCACTTTTTTTTTTTCCTAAATATTTTAATTCTTTTGGGAGGCATTTTGGTCATATTATCCAGACATAACACTGGGTAATTAAGCTGTCCATATCAGAAAAAGTAGTTTCATTCAAAAAGATCTCTCAGCTGTAGACTGTTGCTTCTGTAGCTGTAACTTCTATTTAGGACCAAAACTATGATCTCTGTAGGGTACAGAGGAGGAAGAATAAAGACAGGAAAAATATTTAGTGGTACACTAGTTATACTGCTCTGCTGCATTTGACATAATCATAACGAAGACTGTAGTATGAAAGCAAAGGTTTAGACTAGACCAGGAACAGTTGCAATATAGAAGACCAAAGGTCCACTAGTTTGAAATATCAGAATATAAGAATTACTAAATACCTAAAATTTATAAGGTCATCTGAAATTAGATAAAATCCTATCCTGTTCCTACCTGAAGAAGCCAGTTAAATCAAAATACCATGTTGGTTACTACGCCTCATGCCAGAAGTACAGTAACACATTAATGACCTCTGCTTCCAAAACAAACACAGAATCAGGCTACTGAATTTTTCAAGCAAAAAGGAGATTTGCCTGTCAGCAGCTGCCATCAGAACAGGCACTTAAAAGGGAGAACAAGAACAGCTAAACCTGGCACAGCATGCCAGCCAAAAAAAATATGCAGCCTTTACAGCTGTGGTCCCAAAACATAACTCAACGCAAGGCTGAGCCCTCATCTAATGTCAAGTGGAGATTCAAGAAAATCAGATCCACAGATTTACACAACGGCTATGTTTGCTTTAGCAGTGCAATGCAATTGCAATTCTGCAAGGAATTCTTTAAACCAGTTGCTGATGATGGATTTGTAAAGCAAATAACTAAGAAAAAAGAAAAAAGCCTCAGTTCTGCAGGCAAAAAAATTCAGAAACAGCACATTATTGTGTGGGAGGAATGCAAGTATGTACCACTGTCATCTGGATAAACACTTTGTACTAGGTTCCTCTCAAAATTTCAGTTTTTGGAAGACTTGTTTTCTAAAGCATCGTCTTTCGAGAGACAGAGGTAACAGTACCCAAAGAGAGAAGAATGGTATACAAAATAAAACTTGAAAAAATCCTCTTTCTTCAAATACAGGCAAAATTATACATTGTAAAGGAGTACTGATTCTGGGAAGAATTCTACTAGCTGCCACTGCAAGCCTTCAAAAAATTATTCTTTAAAAAGAGAATGTAAAGAAAAAAAATGCATAGGAGATGCCAAACAAACATTTACAATATCAGAGAGGACCAGATGTAAAAAGTAGAGGAGTAGGAGCAGTTAGTTTTGTTCAAATGCAATCCGTCTGGTTCTAAATTCATTTTTGTATAGCCATGAAACTCTGGCCATGCAAGTTTTTCACGCTTGGTTGCCCAAGTTTCATTGAAAGTTAGGTATTCACAGTAATTCAAGAGGGGGAAGCAAAAAAAAAAAAAAAACAAAAACCTATGAGAAAAAAAAAGATTAATGAGGATGGCAGCATTTGCCCTCAAAAATTTATTTTTTTTCTCCTTGGAAAACGGAAACAGAATTTTCCTGCGTTGATTAGCAACTTATTATTCTAAGATCCAACAGAAGATACCAGACTATTTAACACAGACATTAGTATTTCTCTCCAAAATGGGATTTTTAAGTGGTACATTACAATAAGAAAAGAGTATCCCAGAGCAGTCACTGTAAGAAATTATAATCTGTCTTGCAAAAAATCTTAACAACATTTTGAAATTTTGGCATCAAGATCTGGACAAAATTTACTTTGCGCTCCAGTTTTCTGCATTGCTGCTCAATGCGGGGAAAGTACAATCATCTTTGTGACAAGCACTGAAAAAGGGGTATCTCTTGGGCTAAGGCACAGTCATCTGATCATTGATCTAGTTTTGCAATTCAATGAGTCCTACCCTTCAGTTAAGTATCTATAGGCTATTTGGTATGTTCTCAATATTCAATCTCAGGACACTTAAACACCAACAGAAGTACACCAATTAATGTGGAAAAAAATTGCCATTGTTTCATTTCCTTTTCTGAAGTAAGTGAAATAATGACTACCTGACCACACGGATCATAGAATCATAGAATGGTTAGAGTTGGAAGGGACCTTCAAAGGTCATCTAGTCCAACCCCCCTGCAAGAAGCAGGGGCATCCCCGACTAGATCAGGTTGCTCAGAGCCTCATCCAGCCTGGCCTTGAACGTTTCCAGGGATGATCTACAAACAATTTTTACTTCTGTGGACTAACTTCACTATTCAGTTTACTTTTTCTTATTTTTCCCCTCTTTGCAGAAATGTAAATCTACTTCTTGTAACTGTGCTATTGTTTAACTGAAACACAAGCAGATACAGTAAGAGTCATCTGCAGTATGGATTATTCTACCTCATCTGTGCAAGAGAATGCTCAATGCTCAGAGGACACACTATCAAATTTCAATGATCAGACATTTTTACTTTAATTGGACAATTATAAGGGTCTTTTAAAGTTAAATGCACAGCTAAACTACTAGGTCACTCGAGTGAGATGACAGTTTGCACAGCACTAAAGAAGAGTCAAGTTGTAGTCACTTGGTGACCCACTGTTCCTTCTGCGTCCCTCTGTTCTGGACCACCTTTAAACTGCTCTGACAAGGTGCACCAATCTCTTCCTACTTCATCTGCCAAAATCCACAGTGGACTAACCATCTTTTTATCATTTTTCCTTTAATAAAATTTCCTTTAAAATTTTTTAAAATTACATATTTATTTTCTTTCCAGAACAAAATGCTCACTCAACCAGCTAACTAAAACAAACAGCAATTCAACAGTGAAAAGCATCTGACAGTTATAACTGAATTTGCAACTCTGATCAAGAGATTTTCAGACGGGAAGACAATAACCTATCTGAACTATTCATTCTGCACATCAGACAAGTACACCGATATCCATCCAACTGACTTAGATTACAGTTCAATCATCCTTCATACAGAATGTCTACGCTCATATTATTTATTACTAAGGCATTTGTATACTCTCAGGTACATCTTTTGAAGACTGACAACATTCAGTATTTACTACATAATTTTTTTTTAAACTTCATTAAGCAAACACAAAAATGTCAAAACAAACTTAAGCTAATCCATAAGATGTATACCAATGCAGAAGAACTGAGAGTTTCACTATACCCTGGAAGAAACTAAACTTTATGGAATTTAATTAACAAGAAAAATGTTAATTGTTATGCATGGTCCCCTAGAATAGATTATTACTACAGTAATTCAATGTGTTCAGATTACTTTTTCTAAGACGTAAAGATCTCCATATATACTAAAGTATGATTTTTAGTGTAGTTACAGAACTACAGAAAGGAAATGTGAGGGTAGAAAAATAATTTTAAAAATTAAGTACATTTTTACATGTATTTTAACAGTAAACATTAAAATGAAGACCAGACCGGATGACTAGGTTAAACTGACATTAACCAAATCAAAACAACTCCAGCATACAAGCAGAGCTATTAATGAGACTACATGATAAAAATACGGCTAAGCCACAAATCCAGAAGATAAAGATGCCACACAAAAAATAAGATGACAAAAAAAATCCTAGCAACTTAGCGGTTTTGGTTTTTCAAAGGGAAATTAAACACAAGACTCAAAAAAAAAAAAAAAAAAAAAAAAAAAAAAAAAAAAAAAAAAAAAAAAAAAAAAAAAACAGCAACACCAAAGGGACTGCCCTTATGCAATGAACAAAACATGTTGTAGAAGTTTCAAGACAAAGACTGTCAGTCCTACCAGTTCCCTGCGCCCCAATAATAGTTCATATTAATGTCATGTGCAAATATATAGAACTCAACTGAGATACATAAAAGCACAAGGCTAAAAAGCATCTTTTTTACCCCAATTTTCTTTACAATTCAGTTGAGAGTTAAAAATCAGGAAGACTAGCCTTAAATTCATCACAGAACTAAGAAAGCAAGTCTCAAAAATCAATACTAAAAATATACTATTTGTTTAAATCTCTCAAGCTCTTACCTAATCCCATTCTACGGTTAGGCTAGTCAAACTGTAGGTCTTCATGAGATATTAAATGAAATTTCAATACTAAAAGTCATTTCATACCTAAAAGCCTTGTGATACTGACTTATCCTATGTGAAAATTCATTTTTATTCAAGTACTTTATTCCAGTTAGGTTATTTATTCTTTTTGCAAGCAAATACAAGCATACGGACTTCATTTTAAAGATACAACAAAGGCAAAACCAGACTGCCATTTCATTTGTACAAGATAAATTTCAATTTTTAGCAAAACAGTAGTATAAAATGCTTTACAGTCCTTAAAACAGCACTGTTTTCAGTTTGGATTTGTAATTCTTGCATGTTATAAGCACTTTAACATAATAATTATAAAACAAAGATGGTACTTGACAATGCACTCTTCGCACTCATGCTTCAGTAGCTGCATGGCAGAAATTAAAAGGTTTCTGTTTTCCTAGAAGTCACATGCATGCGCTTCCTTTCACTCAAACAGTACTTGGGAAAAGCAGTTTCACATCTCTTTGGTTTTGAATAGTCAATTAATCTGCTATAGTTATTAAACTCAAGAAATAGTACACTTTTTATTATAAAATTACTCCTGTCAGATTCTGTACTCGCTGGAAATATTTAACAACCATCAGATTAAAGCAGGGATAATGAAAACATTGAACTATTATGTTTCCTAGGAAGTATCTCTAACTACCAAACTATCCAAAACTCGTAAATACATGGTAAATAATTCTCTCTGATAAGAATTCTAAATATAGTACAACCTTGTAATTGCTGATTTTTATACATTCTTAATAATCTAAATATGTCTTGTTTCAGAAAATACAATGCAAAGATGGAGGTTACTAAAATAAATGCCACTTGCATAAGTATACGTTTTTAATGGCAAAGTTCTTGCAAGAAGCAGGGTTGGCCAGGGAAGAAGTGTGAAGAAAGCGGAAGAAAGGAAAGCATGCTGGTCTGATTAAACTGCAAATGCTACACCCTGTTATCTGACTTGCGCAGTTGTGTAATTTTATTTAAAAGTGCTACCCAATAAGCATGAGAACAGATAAACATAAAGCTATGCAGTTACATAGGCAAATTTTACCTCTTATAAGTGCATGGGTTCAGAAATGTATCTTTTGTAATGTGAATTATAAGTGCTCTAGTAGTAGCTAAATTGTCTAAAGAGAACACTATGAAATGTCAATTTCTATGTGTAAATGGATCATTCTAATAATGTTTAGGTTCAGTAGTTAAATTACAATAGCACACATGGAAACTGTAGTCAAGTGCAGACAATTTCTTACAGTTTGAAAGCAAACAATACAATTGCAATTACTTTTTTCCTTAAAAGAAACACTAGAAATGTTGAGCTTTTCTGACAGGCAAGTCAAATATAAAATGTGAATAAGAATATGAGAAAAAAAAAATGGATAAGTGAAAAGGTTTCTGAGGTATATACTGAAAACAGAATGAATCAGAATCAGAGGAATAAACATTAAATGATTGCTTTATTTAATGATGGGAGAAAGAGGAATCAATTCAGAGTGTGAGAAAAGCAGAAAGGTATCTCTAATGCTTATCCAAGCCCTTCCCTTTCCCTGGAATGCTTGTAAATGATGTCCCAAGGGTGAGCCCAGTTTAGCAAAGTGTATTTGCTAAACCATCTGTTTTGAGACTTAAAGAAGGTCCCAATTCATTAGGACACTCTTATCACAGGGAAGATTTCAGTTTCACTCAACTTTGCCTTAAAGGCTGGAGGACTGCTCCTTTTCTCTCCCATCGGTGCAGTAATACCATTCCATGTACTTTACTTTGCCTCTCCTGCCCAGCACAGTTTCTCTCACAACTCTAAGCAGGTCCTGCTCTTCCTAGCCACACCACTTACTATCATTCCTTCCTGCTAAAAACTGCATCTCTCTATTTCCTCTCTTCAAATGGTCTGGCAATTTGCTGCTAATCCCTTGTCACACAAACTGAACCTCCTCTTGGTTTTATGCTATAATTTAAAAGAAATATACTGACATTATCTGTATTATTTCCCTACTTCAGAAAGTAACATTTCATATCTTCTTAAAATGGTACCTCCCAAATCCTACCAGGCTTCATTTGAAATGCAAATATTCCAGAGGAAACTACCAGTTATCTATTTTTAGAAAACCCCTCTGCTGCTTCTAACAAAGACTTTTAGATCTGCAGTCCCAGATTTCAATACCTCTAATATCTGAAGTAAAAGCCAAAAACCAGTCATTTTGAAATTCTCTCAGAAGTAAAATCGTCTGCAACTTTGACTCTCCGAAATCTAAAAAGTATATTTGGAGATAAAACTGTACCTTACAAATAATTAACAACTAATGTCAACAGTCAGAGATCACTATGTTAGGTACTATGCACATATTTAATAAGAGGTAAGCTTTTATCCTAAGAGCTTGCAATTAAGCTTATCAAAAGTGACACAAAGACATGAGAAAGAGACAAGATAATATATTAATTGTTATTAGCATAAAGAAGAGTCATAGCATACCATTTGCGTAGTCACTGCAAAGTATTAGCAAGTGTTTTTAAAAAGGCATCTGAAAATGAAAAGTGGCTTTTCAGACTTATGTGGATCTCTCCTTTTTCACACAAAGGGCAGCAGGAAGGAGCATGAAGGCATTTCAGGGAAAACTAGAACAGACTAAAGCATCTGACAGCACTGGCAGGCCAAAGACCAATGAAATGAAAGCTCAAAACCCAGTAAAACAGACTACCAGATTTTGTTCTGTGAAATAAGAGTCTAGAAGGCAGTTTTTCCTCCCCTCTCAAATGTGTTTACGATTTCAATGAGACAGAATCTGACTTTGTGATCTTGCCAGATTCTGTCCACAGTTACTGGAGATTCAAATACTCACCTCATCAGTAAGGAACTCCTTACTCAGACCAAAGTCTGTCAGCACCACATGGCCATCAGAATCAAGGAGAATATTCTCAAGTTTTATATCCCGATATATAATCCCCAACTGCAAAAAGAAAATAAGAAAAAGTATTTCCAAATCAGTGCAACCACATCAAGGCAAAATTCTTGAATGCATTTAAATATGAAGCTAGCAAAATTAACATTATTAATGTAATGTGACACCTGAAAGTGCACCTCAAAAAGAACCATTTTAAAATGCCTTAGAAGAAACAACTTTGAGTCACTTAAGAATTCTCAGAAACTACACTGAGCATTAAGATATTAAAGTTTATAGTTTAAACTATATCCTTTGAATCTAAAAGTGACTGAATACTTGCTGTTGAGTGCAAAACCTTTTATTATGAATGAATATGGATGCTTCTGTAACACGTTCTAGACTGTACATGTATGCTTTGTAACAGTCTACTTACTACCTCTGAAAACTATTACACTTTTCAAGCCTACAGTTATACCAAAATTTCAGAATTCTGCTGTTTAATTGTATAAAAACAAGGACAAGTGAACAACAGTGCAACCAAACACTGTTTATGCGACTACAAATTAGTTTTGCTAACATGCATCATTCCATAAGGATTACTAACAATCATTTGTCAATAACAACACTCTTCACACTGCAGACAAAAACCTGTATCCTTAATCTGCTGCACATGAATAGCACTCCACTGGCAAGTACTTTATACAACTAATGTCCCATGCTAGATCAAGTTACCCTGAATTTAAAACAGTCTAAAATAAATATTTCTCCTTACTAACACTATACGATGTGAAAAGAACACAGTGGTAGTTCCACAAAATCAGCACCAGGATAAAGTCACTTTACCTTGTGGAGATGTTCAAGTGCCAAAACAATTTCTCCAATGTAAATTTGCACCTCATTTTCTGAGAATCTCTCTCTGTGTGAAAGGTGAGTAAACAATTCTCCTCCATTTATATAGTCTAAAAAGTAGAACAAAGAACCTTATAATTTCACTTTCTGACAACTTAATTTTCCTACTGTAATATTAATAGGTACTTTGTAAGTTATTACATAAAATGTTCTGGGATGAGATGCTTTTACTTTATTGTAATTCAGTAATATTTCATCATGTTGTACAATACTCTATTTCCCTCTTAGAGGACTGACAAAAGAACACCAACCGCTTTTAAATAAGCAGCAAAACCATAAAATAAGCCTCAAATATCCATAAATAAAGATAAACATTTTTTGCAAAATCAGTCTTTTAGTTATTTAGGAATATGATACGACAGGACTACAAGCAACATCTACAAACAGAAAAAAAAACCCGTACACTCTCACAAAACATTTAA
>WHYT01016830.1:0-69993 GCA_009806455.1 Tetrax tetrax
ACATAAGAAAGGGAAAAAAAAAAAAAAAAAAAAAAGCAACCCCCCAAAGGAGGCCAATGTGACTGAAATGCAGGATCACATCCACCAAACAGTCAAGTACAGCTGAAAATCGTGGCCAGAAAAGGTCAAGAACAAAATGCTAATGGTTAAGTCTTCTTTAGGTGGGCCGCTTACACCTCTGCCATGCGAATTACCGGGATTTTAGTAAATGTTGAATGGAATATATAACAGATCCAACCCACCCGCTAAACAACCAGCGAATCTGTACTGTCATCTACTGTTCTGTGTGCCTTCTGCCCCAACAAATCCCCCAAATCTGTCCTCTCTGAGAATCCTGTTAATCTCCACAAGCCTTTGAGATATTGTTCTGAAAGGAAAAGAAAGATTCCAGATATTTCAGCGCCACCAGAAGTACAGCTAGCCAGTTTGCACTTCAAAACTATAACCCGCAAAGGTCTAGGCAACGCGTCGCCGCGGGGTGGGTGGGGAGCAGGGCGATCCCGCCAAGGGCTGTTCACCCAGCGCTGTGCGATCTAACTCACACCGAAAACCAACAAACACTGTGCTGTGTGGATTAAGAACTTATCAAAGTCTCTCACCAAAACCTACTTTGTCTCATTTTTTTTTTCAGAAAAGTGTCTGGAGCTCACACCAGGTGTGTGCTAAATTTGTGGAAGAGAAGGCTGATGGGCAACAGAAATATCACTTCAGTGACACAAAAAATGAATTTTTTTGGTGACATTTCTAGTGACAAATTTTGAATCTCTAAGAACAAGCTGATTTAATTAAAAAGATAAAAAATTCCTCCACAGAAACTCACAGACTTTTTTACACCTTCTAGGTTTTCTTGCTGTGCCTAATTTTAATGAGCACACGTAACATAAACAAACCTTCCAGTCTTGTTTAAGTACTTCTGAGCTTGAGAAAATGATTCCAGATGGAATTTCTCCTAACAAGGTGAATGACATTTAAAAGACACAAACCCAATTTTAGAATATACAGGTGTAATGCAATACGCACTGTAAAATTCTGGGTTGTAATTAAAAAAAAAAAAGAGGAAGTAGATACAACAAAGAAAAAAGGTAAAGTGCTATATTACTTTAAAATAAGTAGAAAGACTTCAGAAAAAGCAGGTATATGTGAATAGGTGGGTAGTAGGCAGCACGGCACGGCAGTGCCTTTCTCCTTTTGCATCATAGGAGGCTTTTTGTAATTTGCTCTTACTTGGACTTGTCCCAGGGTCTGGGACACGCTGCATAACCGTGGAGTGGGTAAAGATGTCATACATACTAGAATTTTATGGGCACCAATCAAACAGATATGACACAGATTAATCACTTCTTTCAAAACCAGGATCGTGCTATTGCAATGGTGTTTGGTCCTGCCATGTTCTGCTGAAGAGTCGCCTTCGAGAGACGCTGAATCCTCTGTCAGCAGTGCGAGCGGGAGATGAGGCCTCTGACAACCCTGGGAACGAAATGGGGAAATCTCTTTGAAAACAGTGAGAAATTCAGAGGAGCAGAGACCACCCACTGCCCCCGAGCACCCCTGCGAAGCGTGTTCCCCAGAGCTGGGAACGCCGGGGCAACTTCTTGCTTAGTGCTGTTTCTTTTGGAGTGACTGCTGTGCTTGCACCGCAGGTGTGTCCAGTTAAAACAGAACCTTGCAGCACAGCCAGCATAACTCTCTTCCTTGGTTTCAGAAGGAGGGAAGAGCGAAGGGTAATTAGTGCATCACAACCTGCAAAAGACAGAGGCAGGATGCGGTTTTTTAGCTGCTCCGAACTTGACAGATGCCATATCCTGAGCAGCGGGTTTGTTGGCATTGCTGCTCCATCCCCCTTGGACCAATCCACTCTCCATTTCTCACAGAGAACACGTGTTCTAAATGACATTTAATGGCACTGCTGTAATTTGCCTGTATTTTTCCAAACAGTGCCAAGGATCATATTTCCTACTTCACTCGCAACGAAATGCAACCTCTGCTTGCTTTGCGTCCACGCCGATACAGGGGTGCAGCCGAGAGCCGCCGTCTTCCACAAACCCAAGCTCGGTTTTTCTCTGTTCTCATTCAATTCACTTTCTGAATATAAAAGTCACAAAGAGTTTTGCTTAATAGACATGGCACTGTACCAAATAAGTTAGAACTGGGAGTGTGGAGGTAAATAAAAATGTAATTTTCCCCATAAAGAATCAAAAACCAAACAACTCTGGAAGCAGCCAAGAAGGCCGAGCTCCAGACTACCGAGAACCTACGGGAAGAAGATCAGCACCAAAGCAAGGGCTTTAGCAAACCTGTGGGAGCTGCCGTGTCCCAAAACACCCGTTGCTTCACTGCGGCCTGGGTCCACCCTGCGCGGTGGCCGCGGGGCCGGCAGGCACGCGGCACGTCTGAGGGAGCGTCTGTGGACCAGCTGGCGCCCGATGCCCACAGTGCTTCTCCCCAAATCAGCGCCCAACGAATGTGCTCTTAGGGACGGGGAGCCTGGAGCTGCGGGCACAGACCTGCGCAGCAGTGCACCCGCACATCAACTCTCTCACGGGTGGCCACGACATCTTCTGATCAGATCTGCGAGTTCACCTGCGCCGAGGGGGTCGATGGCTCTTGGATATGTTGCCTTTACCAGCTCAGTTGTATTGAGTTGTCTTAGGGGAGACGGATTTTTTCAGGACTGTTACTCACATTCCAATAACACCATGACCCAGATGAACTTCCAACGCATCCTTCTCCACCCCTGCACGTTAATTTTAAATGTAAACCAGCACCATCTTGGGGATGGGCAGGATTTTCACTCACAGGACCATCCACTCTACTTCAGATGCACCTGCACCAAGGCGGTCAAAGGCTCTGCAATACTTTCTCACGGCAGAGTCTGTGTCTTAGGAAGAACAGATATTTCCAGGAATGATAGCAGTTCACTTCCAAGAACACTCTGACTAAGGAGCAACCGCTCGGTGATTCATCCCAACCCTCACTGCCTGCAGTGATGAGACTCCCACTAAGAATAAAAGCACCTCAGAGCTATTCACTCGCAGGGAAATGTCTCCAGCAGACAGGCAGAGGAATGCTGCCGGACCAATTTAAATGTTAATTACATCCCACCACTGAATCCTCCAGTGCACAATTTACAAGAGGATCAGATGTCACAAAACTATTTCATTTCAGAAGCAATAAATTGCTCTGCTTTAGCACAATTTCCAGGGCTCCAAAACTCACTCACCATCTCAGCTACCAATCCCTTAACTGCGTCTCCCGCAAAAGACAAATATGCTTCTAAAATGTATAACTATGTGGGTTTAGCTGAATTCAAACAACAAGGAAATGAAGCAACAAGACGGAGAGGGTCCTTCTTTATAAGGTATGTCTGGCTCGCTCCAGCCTTTGGCTGGGCTTCCAGTTTTAGCTGCAGCTTTCTAATCGACAGGGCTTTGAACTGCACCGCACAGAGCGCTTCAGATCTCCAAAGGGAAGCAACCACACGCAGCTACCACAGTCTTAAAAACTCCATGCACCACACACCTCCCCTGTAATTTTAACATTAAAGATTTAGCCTTTTGGGAGGTCTCCGAGTCTAGGTTCACCAAAGGAAAAGCACTCATTACTTGCTCCTCCAGTTCTTCATTCACATAATCGGATTCACCTTCTGCACTAACACAGGCAGTGGAAGTATCTGCATCAGACAGGAGGGAAAAAAAAAAAAAAAAAGCAGGAAAAATCCCCCCAAACTCAGTAGGTTCCTCACTTGTAATCAGCTGACTATGGACATCAGCTCATTTTCAGTAGCCAGAATCCTCATTTAACATGAATGGGTCCTTATTTCTCCATTTGTCGACCAGCTGTGACTCTTTCTGACTCATTTCTTCCAGCCCTGTGATGCCCTGGCGTGACAACCATCTACTCCCACCTGCCCGAGGAGGGGAGATCCGGAGGCCGCGGCTGGCGCTCCCCTGCAGTCTCTCTACAGCAGATGAAGCTCTCCATGGCTGGAATTGCTACGGAAAACAAGGTGTCTGGATTGCAGAACCACTTTATGTTTTGGTTCATAGGTCAGACAAAAGCCAGGTCAACCCCAAACAATTCCCCCTACCCCAGTTCCCTCCCTGTATCAAAAGCAGGGGGGGAAGCTTCGTTTCAATTCAAATGACACAGTTGTTTTTGTGAAAAAAAACCAACCAAACAAAAAAAAAAAACCCAAAAAAACATTTTGCTTCACTTCAGGGGGCTTCAGCATCTGGAAGTTTATCTTCACCATCTTTCAGACAGACCTGATTTAATAAAAACATGTAATTCAACTATGTACTGTGCATGTAGGACAGCAGGGTACAGGCCATAAATTCCTGAATCGTAGTCTCTGGTTTTGATCTACTGTATTGATGTGACACCATGCAATATTACATCACAGGGCTAGCTCTACTAATTGTTTTTTCTCTAATATCCTTGCAAAAGCTTATCACAAAGCACCCAGCTAAGCATTCAATGCCAATTTCATGTTTCTCATTTGACTCTTCCAGAGAAAAGCTGGAATTCCTCAGATTCCATTAGCTGAGCCCACTCTGTCCTGGGATCACCACGTCTATGCTGTTGAGTACATCATTATGGAAAAGTCAAAATATAGAGACTAGGCAGAAATAGGACTGGAAAATAAACTGCACAGGCAGAACACTGAGAAATAGAAACTGCCATGCTGGAGAGGAGAAAGGGAAATAAAGAATAGTAGGTAGAGTAGAAGTGTATTGCAAGCAATACACATTTTTCTAGAAAAAGAATCTGGTCTTTCTCAATGGCAGTAAAAGTCATTCTTTTACTAAGAGCAAAAGAGATCCCTTCCATTCTGAGAAATTTGAGTTATGAAAACAGAATAGGAAACCTCACAATTTTGCTAATACATGCTCTATTTCTCAGTGAGTCAGAAGTTCACATTCTTCTAATGCAACCTCCCAACTGAAAACAATCCCCACACTTCAAGCGAAAGAATAATAAAGCACACATATGCTTCTTATAAAACAATCCTTACAAATAACCGTGGCTTTTGTTTTCATAATGGCTGAAATTCATCATTTCCCCCCAAAAAACACAGATCGAATAAAATGCACTTTCATTAAAAGAAAAGGCTCACTTGTCTGAGCAGAACAGCCAACAACAATTTCCTACTTTTTTCTCAGCGCCTTTTGTCAATGAAGAGAGGGCTGCTCACCAGACACCGCAGCGTAAGGCAGCACATCTCCACCCCTGGTCCTCAAACACGACCCTTCCTCTCCCCACCCCGGCCCCAAGGGGCACTCGCCCTCCTCTCCCCTCAGCGCACGCAGACCCCTGAACAGCAACACACCCAGGCCCACACGCGGCCCGGGAGCGGAAAATGCCCTTCAGACCCGGTGCCAAGAAATAAAAAGGAAACCCAAACAAGAAGTTACCCAGCTTTGGGAACACCCTCACACAGGATGACCGGCTCTTGGGGAGCGGGAACATCCCTTCCCCTTGCACGGTGGCAAAGGAGCCACCTCACACCGTGGGTCAGAACGCGCGCGTGGGTCACCACCTCAAACAAACAGAAGCAATTTTGGGATCCTGGCTGGCTGGATCCACCCTGGCTGCAGAAGGAGAAGTGCATCTCTTTTTACATAAGTGGCAATTCTAAAAATAATACTAAGCAGTTGCTTTCTAGGGAGGTAATGAAATCCAAATTAATAAAAGTCTAAAATTATAACAATCGTTAACCTTTTGCAAGTAATTGGCAACACTTTTAATGGCTTGCTCATCTGTTAGATGGGACATAACCTCAATATCACGGGTTATTAAGCGCCAAGATGACAATACAATCCCTGGCAGAGGAGGACTCGCAGTTGTGGACTGACGGGAGTCGGGGCACACACCGGAGGGGAGGACAGCCGTGCGCTCCATCATTCCCTTCTGATTTTCTACCCCCTCTCCCTACATCTTCACCACCAGGCACAGTCAGAGAGCGACCAAAACCGCCGAGCTGGGTGGATCCCTGACCTGCCAGAACCATGGGCTGTGTCCTCACCTATGGAAGTTAAAAAAACCAGTTTCTTTGTAAAATATTTATTTTCCTCTGAAAATTAAGCCAAGCTATTTTTACTTACTTTGGCCAACCGCTCCATGCATTTTTTTCAGTGATGGAGAGCCTTGGGTTTTGTTCCCATGAAACGTCGCAGTGTGGAGGAGGGCAGGGTAAGCGGCGAGTCACCGCGCTCCCAGAAGCGCTGGCAACGCTCATGGCCGTGGAATGAGCCATAGCCCCCATCCCGCTGCTGGGCCGCCCCACCACAGCTCCGCAGGCCCGGAGCAGCAGGGATCTGTCACAGCCAGGGGACGAGTCAACGTCCCTACGCTGAGTTCATGGCACTGTCACGGCAACAGAAATTCAGGAGTTTAAAAACAACTTTTAAAACAGCACTCCAGAGAATTAACAATTTCTTATTTCAAGTTTATTAATGCTGCAAAGGTGAAGAAAACCAATATTGTCCAGGATAAAAGGGGGAATGTCTTACACCTGCCCTTACATCCCGGCTCCTCAGCACTGAGCCTGTCCCAACAGCAGCGGCTGTTCTACCGGCCTGAACTGCAGCTTGCAAACGAAGAATCAGATGCAGGGCACTACCATCAAGCTGGAAGGATATACATTTTTTTCCCGTCCAGAGATCTCTGGAAATCTCCAAGTTCTAAACCTAACAACCTTTAACTGTTTCCTAAGTAGTTTTCCACGAAAAAACCCAACTGTTAATACTAAAAAGCCATAGTACATGTTTTGAAGCCATCCAACTTTCTTTACAGAACAGTAACACCAGAGTTTGAATCTTGTTTAAATGCCATTCCCACATTTTCTTCTGCCAGTTCCTCACTTCTGTGTACTTCAGAAGTATCAGCAGATGCTGAATGGGAGCCAGAATGTCTCCCTGCCCGGGGCCAGTGTGCACGGTCACGGTGCTGACCTCCACCGGGATGGACCAGGCCACCAGGCCCGTGACAGGATCCCAGCTTCATCCCTGTCAGCAGGGTGAAAGGCCGCGGGGCATCCCGCTTCTCCTGCCTCCTGAGGATTTCTGTTTCTGTTATCCGCACGGTTCCATAACTGGCACAGCTGATTCAGGTATTCAGTATCAGACACATAATTTGTTTTCATCTGTGGCTGGACAACCCAATCACCAAAAGAAATCTGTAGCTTAGACCTGAGAAACACAGCTTGAGCCTGAAGAATACCTGCGCTTTTCTGCCAGCATCGCAGCAGCACATTAAAGTAACCCTTCCAGTAAAGTAGAAATTCACTTCTGGGCTGGTTTTTTACTAGCTGAGACCACTCAGATCACTGAACGTAGGTAACTGTGTTCAAGGAAACTTTGTTCTGTAAGTATGCCAATGAGAATGAAATTGTTTTTAAAAACCGAAGTTGAAATAGAAACTTTTAAATGTTGAGAGCTGAGGTTAGCAACGTATTTAGACTGTGTTTAAGCACAGCTAAAAACATCTGGCCCACTTCTAGCACCCCAACACAAAGGCCCAGACCTTCAGCTGAAGCAGTCCATGCATTTTCACCTGTCCCAAGCGACACCGACTTAGTTCAGCCAAACCTTTAAGCCCAAATATCTCCTTGAAGGAACAGCTCCATGGATTAAATTCCCACCCAGCGAAGCTGACACAAAAGCGTCCACACACATCAACTAAGGAAGCATTTCACTGGGCTTTGCACTAACTTTTTAGTCCAGTTTTTAATTAATGTTTACCTTCTGCTTTGATCAAGGAGGGTTTCACCTAAGGTAGGGTTCTTGTGTACCAGGTAACCACGCTTTACACCTGTACCATGAAACGCTTTAACGAAACATTCAAAAGACACTCCAGATCTTGAGTCACAAAGGGGTGACGATGGAAACATCCTTCTGTCATGTGCTGCGAGGAGTTCAGCTTATTTAGCAAAGCAAATAAAGGTGGAACTGAGCTTCCTCCTGGGAGCAGAGGGCTGCAGCTCACCTGGGATGGGGAAACTGTGCCTGAACTCTCGTACCGCACAGCTGGAAAACACTGACAAGTCTTTGTGAGAGGGGAAGATCACGCCAGAGCTGCAGGCAGGGAAAGCAGGAGCGCACGTCATGAATGCAGATCTCCTTCTGATATTCTTTCCATGTAGTTTGCGACAGTGCTATTTATAAAAATTCCTTTTGTACATCTTAATACACTGACTGTTTTTCTGCTGGTACAAAATGACACCTCAAAAACACGACTGTAGCACCTCCACGTCTGCTGGCACTTTCTCCTTCTGGAGTCGGGTCACCGTAACAGCTCTAATTCCTTCCTTAGCACACAGACTGACTGGCAAAAGCCAGAGCTGTCAGCTGAGTAAAAACTCCAGTTAATGCCAGGATTAGCATCTTGCAATCACAACCAAAACGAACTTTTCCAGCAAGGAAAAAGCCCACAGCTTTTATTGCCCAGTGCTTGGCAAAGGCACAATTGAAGGAGAGGCACAACTATCGGAACCAGGCTAAGAAATTTAAGAACACATTACATTTTGCTACTTACTGCTTTTATAAAGTATTTACTTTGAATACAGCTTTCCAGTACTTGTGTGAGACTTCCTCTTCATATGCTCCACCCAACGCATGTTAAAACTTGTATGAATCTTTCCCAGTAGTTAAAAACCAAAACCAACACAGAAGCTGAAGTCTGCAGCAGATACTAGTGCATCTCCCCGAGTGCACGGGTACTGTCAGCCTTAACAGATCTGCTGAGAGGAAAGACAGAGAAAACTGAAACCAATGCCTCTTCAGATCGTGTCTCTGTCCATATTTTGTACATGTAGATGTGTAGCATTATCACAGAACCATAGAATCTTTAAGATTGGAACAGACCTGTGAGATCATCAAGTCCAACTGTCAACCCAACACCACCACGCCTACCAATCCATGTCCTGAAGTGCCACATCGACACGTTCTTTGAACACCTCCAGGGTCTTTCTTCTGCTTACTTCCACACCTCCAGTTTGAGCGCTGGGGGAGGGTAAAAGTTAACCAACCTGCCAGCAGTATCTCACCTCTCGCTCTCAGATGCATCACACAGCACCGTGTCCTGGAAGTCACCACCTGCCTTCCTGAAGCCTGGTGCTGGGAAATTCACTTTTCCCTTTGCTGCCTCTTCCTTAGCCATTCCTCCAAGGCACGGGTAACCAACAATCACCCCCTCCAGGCCAGCAGGTCCCGGTCACAGCTGGCTTATTTTCTGGCCCTCAGGCTGGGTTTTCAAGAGATGAAGTCTCCAATGCTATTACCAGCTCCATGCATTCCTCCTCCTCTCCCTTCTCCTCCTCTGCCTGCATCGGGAAACAGGCTATGAGCACCAGCCGCGCAGAAAGGGCAGAGGTGGGCATCCGTGATCCACGCTCTTGTTGGGCAGTACATTGAACCAAAGTGATTTGATTTAAATGCTCCTTTGAGGAAATATCACAGCTTTCCTCTAATCAAAATTAGGGCTTGTGAAGTAGCTTTCCAACGTCACCTCAGGTTACATATAACGGAACTGAAAGACTCAAGCAATCAGAGTGGAGAAGACCCATTTGTCCAGGCTGAATCAAGCTCTCTATAGGCAGAGTGCAATTGCTACTCTGCTTATGCTGAAGAAAATAACAGGAGAATTCCTATACCAAAAAATTCCCCCTTCTTCCTACAGCTAATTACATCTCAGAGTGTTGCGTTAAAACTCTGTCTCCAGTACTGATACTCAACATCGCCAGAGAAAGCAAGGACCTTCAAACAACGTGTTCTTCGTACGTATCTCTGCTCCTGTTGCTGCTTTTGAAATCCCACCCTGAGGTGCCAGGCACAGTTGCTGTTACTCCAAACCTGCTCCCTCCACGCACAAAGCTGTCCAAGTCACCTTTAAGTGATTGCAAAACGCTTCTCCACGAGCTGGCCGTTCTTCTCTAGGACACGTTACGGACATCACACGCAGCTCAGGCAAAAACTTGCCCAGAACTTCACACCGCGCTACCACCGACTAAACAGCTTCCCTCAGGTTTTTTTCAGTGTTTCTAGTACTAGGCACGAGGCCGAATAGAGGAGATCACTGCTACTTAAGATAAAAGTAGTGATGGCAATTCACTCACAAAATTTATTGGTGCACCCTCTTAGATAAAATGAAATAAAAAAAAAAAATCTCTGAGAGGTCCTACACATGACTTGCAAAGTTACAGCTCTTGGGAGGTTAAGCAGAAAAGAAAGGATACCTGTCAGCTCACCACCGTGTTTGAGGAGATTTGTTGGTTTCTATGGCAACGGGGAGGGTAACGCGGCTGCCTGGTTACAATTACGGCTGACGCACATCTCAAACAATCGTTCTCTTCCTGTTCGTATGACATAAGAAAAACAGGATGTTGAGAGGTGTTTATCTGAACGAACAAGATAAGCAAGCTCACTGCCATTTCTAAAAGTGTAAGATTTAACTAACAAGATGCTATAGATTTTCTGTGGAAAAAAAAAATAAAATCCAACTGCTGCACTGCTGAATGTGATTAAATTATGCATGGAAAGATCCTTTCCCTGGGACCCGCGGGAAGCAGTCGAGGAGCTGGTATATGAGCCGTGAATACCAATGGGAAGGCTTTTCAGTGCGAGATACTGAGTTACACGGCTGAATCAAACCCGAGAAAAACAGCTCCGTGCGCAATATCCTGCCCCCTCCCAAACCACGCTCAGCTCAGGGGCGGCTGACGGGGTGGGCTGCAGAGAGCCAGGGTGCTGCAGGGCTCCCGCTGCCAGACAGGGGAGCCAGGCTGGATCATAAAGCACTGTGTGGCACCGAGCAGGCGTTTCTCCGGGCCGTCACTCGACCTGAGTCATCACCGCAGGTATTTTGGAGCGTTTTAGATGTCCCACCAGTGCCTGAGAGGGAACCTTGTCACTCCTCATCGCAACTTCATCAATGAGGGAACTCATACAGCAGAGTACGGTGCTGCAATCGCTGCTGTCCACTAATTAACAGGAGCTGGTACAGCCCAGCAGCACACAGCAGTTTAAAGAAGAAAATCAGCTCACGTCCAAAAAGCACGACGTTGTCCCAGGGTTGTTCTGGAAGGTCCTGGTCTTCATACCCTGCTCTTGTCACCCGCACGCACGGGCAATACAGCCGGCCAGAAACACCCAGCTACCGGGCACGAGAACAACGTAACCAGAACAGGAGAACAGCCCGCCACGGCCCAGCGCCAGCTCGCACTTGCTTTAACACATCACTGCTGCCCACAAGCAGGGAGAAAGGACGAGATTCGCTTAGAGATGGCTATGTCGGAAAAACCTGCGAGAAGCACGGCTTGGAAAGTTAGTTGCCAGCGGCTGCCTCGCTGCGGTGGCCGGAGGAACGGGGCGTTCAACAAGGAAAGTGGAACAGATGTGAGAGGCTGAAAGTGGGACAGCCCTCTGCGTTTTAGGAGACATTTGGAGTGCATAAACCACTCAGAGCAGAATGGTTACATGGAATCAAAGAAAATAACAAAGGAGAAGGCTAGCATGTTCCAGCCTGACTTTCCTGAGGGGTCGTTCCTGTTTAGGAGCTTCTGAGGCCTGGAGTTAAAGTCTCCTCAGTCTTCAGCCTCACAGGAAAATTAATACTGCTAAATATTTTGGCTTGGGATGCCCAAGAATTAGCTGATAACTGTCAAACAGGCAAGTCCAACAATCTTTCATGTACTTATTTGTTCATAGCTTTGCTAATTTAAAATGCACATATAATTTAAAATGCAACACTCATTATGCTCTTTTGCATGTCACCACGTCCCCTGGAAGAACCAGACCACACGCCGCAGTGCTCCGACCACTCAAAGGCACAATCGTGTCATTGTGCACGGCTAGACACAGGCCCTGACACCGAAGACCTGGCATTAACAATACTTCGTTTTATTGTACATCGGCCGCCACAGACCTATTTGAGCACATGGTTAGAATAATAATGACGTAACAGAGAATGTAAAATAGTCTTAAAATAGAAAATGGGTACAATCAGATATTGAAGTGAAGCATAATACGTGGGCTCAGTAAGAGTTTAACCAAGTGAGCCGCGGGGAGCAGGAGGAGGTGGACCGAGAGCTCTCCAAGCAGAGCTCCAGGCAGTTGCTAGGGATTAAACGATCAAAGTTCCTGCGCACTGTCACAACAGCTCCATCCCAAACAAGGATCACGCAGCGCGGGAGATGTGACTGAATGTCATACTTACCTTCAACACCTCTTTGTGCTACCTAGAGCATCCCCCATCCAGGAGTTGCAACAGACTTTACGGGCCATCGCAGCTCGCAGCTGGTTCAGGAGAAGCTGGCTTTGGACCTCTGGGAGCAGCAAAGCGAGCCCATGAGGACGTCTGCACCGGCTTCCCTGGCATTGCAAAAACATCACCAAGTTTGACACAAAGCTACCTGCACAACCTAACACACTCTGCCTGTGTTTGTGAGCTGCAGTTACCTAAAATCCTTTCCAAGTAGTTGCCCTCCTCCACCACCACCACGTTATTTATTTCAAAGACATTTGAAATAAAGATCTTTGAAATCTCCCTATCGCACTTGCGGGCAGCCAAGGATGTGTTGATCTCCCAAACACAATCCTTTTACAGTGACGACCTCAACGCTCTCCTGCAAGTCAACGATGCTACCAAGACACACCCCAGAGCAGCAGTGCTGAAGGAGTGCTGCCACAAAGAGCTGCCACCAGCGTGTATTGCTGCGGAGACAACAGCTACTGCGGAGACAACAGCCCTCCATGTCTGCAGTTTTCCTTTTTGACATTGAGCAGATGTTACTTTCCTTAAAAAATTCCACCTCAGGCTATACATTACAGCCTACAAGGCACGAAGATGCTGCACTTCTCGCACACATGGGCCCTGGGAAGGGAAGTGGCTCACCCAGAGTCTCCCAGCAGAACTCCCAAGGAAGCAAGAAGAGGGGCTGGATTCTGACCTCCCTCACTTTTGCATCAGTACGAATCCATCTGTTTTAACAAACACTTCTTACTTATTCTAGCCCGGTATCAGCAGCTCTGGAACCCCAGTTCGCAGTCCCCCAGCTGAAGGCACGGGCCCTCCTGGGTGCCAGGGGCCAGCACTGCTACACGTCTGCAGCCTCCTCGCGCCCACCGGGATTCCAGCTGCACCAGTCCTGTCTTCTCAGGGCTCCCAAAACCAATCACACCATGGTCAGGTTTTATTGACAAATCAGTTCTCCACGCCCTGATTTCCAAAGTCCTGTAGGAAACAATGGGTGAGTTTTGCTGCCTACATTTGCCCCATCAGAAGACACAGGGTAGAACAGATCTGTATAAGAAAGTGGATTTCTACTTACTTTTATGTAAATCTTGTTTTCCCATTCGGTGCACATACTTAAGTCAGTACCAAAGGGAAAAAAATGGAAACCCAATCATTGTCTCTGGCTTGGCGGGCGTACAGATCAACTCTCAGCCTTTAATTCTAGGAAGTGAGTGACCACGAAGTCTCCTGACAGCCAAAGGCCCCCTCTTTCAATCTGGCTCGCTGTTTGTCTTGGAAGTAGCCAGGTTAACGCTGTCTCATTCAACCAGCAAGGGGATGTGGGGCAGATTGAAAGAGAGAAAGACAGAGACAAAGACGGACAGAGAGACACTGCGAAAGACCGAGAGACAAAGACCGGCGGTGGGATGAAAGAGCATGAAACGAAGGCAGGACCCAGCCAAGCCAAACAAAGTTTTCCTTGAGTGATTACATCTGCTGGAGAGTCCCCAGCTTGCACTCTCCTTGCTGAGAAATTCTTTTAATTGTGTCTAGGACATTTGAAAAATCCCAAGAAAAGCTTCTCTGTAATCACGAAAGCTCTGAACTGCATGAACTTTTGTTATGCTGAATTACTGATAGCTTGGTACATACTTCTTGAAGTAAAAGCTGAAAATTGCTTTACAGAAAATCTTTCTGAGGTAGAGCCCTGGGGAGGGAAAACCAGTAATAAATCTTAATTTCTTTTTCCCCAAGAAAAAACAAACAATTCTAAAAAAAAATTCCTCCCTCCCAGTGTCTGTGTAGCTAAGTACAAAGAGCATCCGAAAGAAAATTAAAAGAGATATCTTCTCAAATTAGGCACAATTAAATAAGGTTAAACGAATGAGCTGTAGAGCCAAAGCCTCCAATTCTGTAAGACAGCGTCACTGCCTGGAGATCTACAGGGACGGTGGCTCTTCCGCCGCCTCCGGAGCCGCTCGCTACTGAGCTGACGGTGGAGAGCGGGCAGCTGGGCAGGAGCGGATAGCCAGCACCTGTGCCAAGAGCGTACTGCGCACCAGGCTGCCACGGGCATTTTCTTGTATATATGAAAATCAATACTTGTAAACCAGAAGGACAGATTAATATTAAGCAGCTTTCCAGCTGGCTAGAAAACTGGACTCTGCCTTGGACAGACTCACTCCTGGGGTTATCTGAACGCCACTGCCCGCTGGCTTCACATCACCGCTCCAACTCTCATCTGCGGCAAACCTCCTGGCAAACCTCCCTCTTCCTCAAGCCTGTTCTCCCAGCGTTAATCTGTACTCCACCGCTCACGACGATAACCAGAAACGCCAGAGCTGACAGACTCCAAGTACCTCATTTCTCTCCTCCACAACGCAAACACCTGCCCGCGTATCTCCAGTAACTAAAGATTTGTATTTACCAGCTGCGAGGGTCGGTCACTGGAAGATGCTGCAAAGGCAAGGCTCAAGGTTAAAAGACCACAGAACACCACAAGGTGTGTGGAGCTGGCCCTCACCTCACCGCAGTCGCCACGTCCCAGGTGTGTGGTACCCGGGAAGGTGAAACATGACTGAGGGGGGAACATCCAACAGTTCCGATCCCAGAAAACAGCCACCCAAGGGTGTGCTTTGGCATAGGCACATTTTTCAACGGTTTTGAATCAATATCTATCTGTATTTCACCACTTTGCTAGTGCCAAGACTTTGTACTTGGGCTAGAAGAAGCTGCCCAAAAGCAGTGTGACTTGTCCTCGTTACACCCCTAACGCGCATTGCACGCGAGTGCTGCTACACAGACCAACCTGAACCCTCCCGCTCAGCAGCTTCGCCTGCTGAAAGGCACCCTCCCTCCCCCGGCTCACGCAGGCTCTGGCCTCAGCAGACTGTTCACAAGCTTGTCCTACCCCAGCTGCTGACAACAAACTGGGCCAAAATACAGCTCAGTTCTTGCTGGGCCAGTGAACTGAACCAATGCAGTGGAGGGCCCAAGGCAGCGGCACTGGAGCAAGAAGGATGAGTCACGTACCCAGCACTGGGTACAGGGGCGTGAGGGAGCAGGGCAGGGGGCAAGACCTTCTCCTCACAGCTGCAATTAAGCTGCTAAACCAGTCAGCACTTCTATTTGGTCCATTCTGCCAAACGCACATCTTTCCTTATAACCTAGAGATACACATTACTCATGACATATTTTTCAATGAAGTGCAGGGTGGGCAGGTACACTGTTGAGTTTTACACGCTCTGCCACGCAAAAGGCAAGGCTCTCACTCAAGGTGAAACTCCTACACCAGCCACGGGACGGGACCTCTTCGTCCGCTGCGCAGGGCGGCCAGGCAAGGACGCCGCAGCCCCCTGACCAGGACTTGCACGCGCTGCGGAAAGGGTGCGAATGCGCAGATGGATGTCAGCATCAGCCACATTTATTTATTAAACAGTATGACTTATAATAACTTTAAACCAGTGTCTAGAACTTTAAACCAGCATTTATCTTTCAGATAGGCAGAACCTCCTCCTCTGCTCAGCTCCTCAGGAAGCACAGCCACCTCTCCACGCCATTTAGAAACACCAGCGCAGCATCTACTGAACCACACTTCAACAGCGAGGCCGAAGGAAACCTCAACGGACACAAACACTGGAAACTGCTGAGGGAACTGATGGCAGTCAGCCTGCCACACGCGGAGCGAAAGCCGCCGCGGCAGCTCTGAGATGGGGAGCCTGATCTGAACCAGCAAGCAAGGGTTCTCCAGCCCCTAGGTACAGGGAATAAACAGTGCCGTGGACAAGGAGCGCAGCCTGAGAACATCCACTGCAATAATCCCAATCTTTAAACCCATGGAGGGTTCCCTAAAAACCCGTGGTTTGCTGGGGAGGAGGCTGGGGTTTCGTTTTATGCTTATTTGCCTCTTGCTTTTGTCTTAGTGGATAACATTCATTTCCAGTAACTGTCGACCAAAGTGGAAAAGGAGTATTTAACAATAAAGTGCAAGGATCCATTATGAGTAATGGCAACCCATGTGCTTTTATGAAACAAGAACACACCAACATAAAATAAATCAGTGCCTTTTAATTTAACAATGTAAATTGCCCTCCCACCTGCTGTGCATCTCCGTAAGGAGAAAAAGCTGGCTGCATATTTACCAGGTTGTCTATCCCGTCTCATTCTGAACTGGCCTAATGCCCTGGGGTTAGACTGTAGGACTCTGTCATCTCTTGCACTCGTATGACCTAAGAAAGGGAATGTGGCCTTTTTCCCACAAGCCCAGAGTGAGAACATCATAAAAGCTGAACTTTAGCCCCCTTTTTGGGCAGGCAGCACAATAGCAAGGAGGATGCTGTTACTCCCTGGAGGCTCTGCTGCTGAAAAACATCACCAAGCTCAAGTAAAAGGTCAGTAGTTAGGATTGCATCTCTTGTTTTCTTCAGTTTTCCTCCTCCGTCAAAGGCAGTTCAACATTCTTTGCACACCCCCCTCCCTCCTTCTGAGAAATGCAGGAAGGAAGTGCTTGCAAAATAGTTTAATTTAAAAGAACGCACAATCACTCACACAGCAAACACTGCTTCAGACTCAGAGCAGGACATTTCTATTGCCTCACAGTTCCCACTAAAACACAAATGAATCCCTGCACTGGCAGAGGCGTTCCTCCCTCCCCGCACACAAACGGGGGCTGCGTGTTTACTCCCAAAGCCGCCTGCTGAGGGGCAGACAGAGCACACACCACCCCGCGGGCTCTCCTCCAACGGAGAGGGGGACGCCTGCCCAGCGAACGCGGGCTGCGGAGCCTGGGAAGGGGGGATGCAGAAAACCCTGTCATCTCTCAAGGCACTGCATGGTGACAGGCACCAACAGGCAGTAACGCGGTCCTGGGCTGTAGGACGCAGCTTCGCCTCCAGTATTTCTCCTAACTAGGGCTTGTTTGATTTCACGTATGTTTTTTGTCCAATTTTTGTTACCTGGACCTTGCTAGAGTTTGTGAGGCTTGTTTGGGACTGCTGGATTTAACTTGACCCTTGTCCTCACGAGATTTATGTGAAAGAACCAGAGTAGGAGGAAACAGCTCTTCCACTCCATCCCTTTTGCCAAGAGGAATGTAGAGACCAGCAGGCAATTCATGGAAAACCTGTTATTGATCAGTTTATGTCCTATGGCCACGTGTCCAATCTAAACGTAATTCTTCTCAGGCACGCAGTGTTTTCATATCCCTGGGCAAACACTATTTACTATCACAGGCCTATTTCTTTGACTTTTCAGATACTTCAGCAGTCCTAAGGACTCATCGTCCCCTGAGCCACGAACCATGACAGCCACTGGCACGTCGCGAGGGGCTCGCAAGTCCCTGCCTGCTTTCACTTCTTTCAGAATTACCAGTCCTCCCAGCCACGGTCTCTTGAAATGAACACCTCCGCCGCTCGCAGCTTCTCCCAGCGCAGCACGGCTTTTGCTTGGTGGTTTCAGCAAATCTGATCGTGTTACCGCAGTCCCGCGTTCCTGACATTGCTCGGCTAGCACGCGGTGGATGGATTTCAAGTTGGCACTCTTGTACTTAGAAGGGACTCTGTCAACAAATCACAGTCCTGTCTCTTTTTTTTTTTTTAACCCATTGCTGTCACAGTGCATAATTAGATTAATAAAATAAATAAGAGATTGGCTCATGAAGGAACTGAGCAGAATTGTACCCACTGGCCATGAGAGTGATGTCTTCTTCCTCCAAACAGGATGGCCAGGACAAGCAAAGACACAATAAATTATTTTCTAGGAGGAAATTAAGAAATTTTGCATGCTGTCAATGTGAGCACTTTCCCATGTACAGTCAAGCAGCTTCACAAAGGGGAAGATGAATACTTTCACAAAACAGGGAAATGAGACTGCCAGATGCCACAAACTGTCTGGGGACTTTGGGTCTATGGCAGGACCTGAAACTAGGTTGTTGAGTTTTGCTTTTTTTCTTTTAAAGTTCACAACTCCAATGGACACCATCTACTTTCAGCCCTGACCAGGGGGGAAGCCTGACTGTTCCTAGTTCTAGGCCACTGCCCGGATGGGTAAGCTTTTTGGTTTTGTTATTGTTTTCATAAATATAGGGCTATTACTGCTGTTTATTATCCTTCCCATCCCCAGTAACTCTTACCTTCTTTCTTTTTCAGCTGGTGTTATTAATGTGCATTTCTGGCAGATTTAAAAATAATAGTTAGCATTTCAGAAATGCCTTCAGATTTTTAAATGAGGACTCAATAACACTCCATTCTGTAAAGACCTTAAATAAGAAATAATTTCTGTCTCACAGAGAATTGTAAAGGCATTTAAGGAGCTTATTCCTCACCCCACGCCTGCTGCAAGCCCAGACAAAGGACAATAAAAACGGGAAACAGAGAAGGAATGAAATCACCACAGAAAGGCACATCTGGCTGGGCAGACACGGTGCTTGTGCAGGTAGCCAGCATGCAGCTGGGAACTTTTTGCTTATGAAGACTGTTAAGAGTTACACACTGGCTTTTACAGGATAAAAAAAAGTATAAAAAGCATTAACTGCACCAAAAGATGCGTTACAAAAAAAATCACCACATCGTCCAGTACACATATGGGGTCGGAGTGGCTGGATTTCAGTAGTACACAATTTGCTTCCAGAAAATCTTCACCAATTGCTTCCACAACTCTAGCCTAAAAGCCTTATCATTAAAACTAGATATTCTTTCTTAATTCTAGAGCTTCCCCTCAAACTCAAGTTTCACCCTAACTTCACCAAAATGCAGCCTTAAGGAAATACCATTTTGACTCTGAGTACACTGGGCAAGCCGCACTCACACCACCGAAATTACCGACAGCAGCCTTTTTCAGAGAGAAAAGTCAGAGGAAAGGCTGAAGGAATCTTGTAGTGTCAGTTAATTCAGGAAAAACGCAACCCTAAAAAATATTATTTTCTTACACTATGAGCAACGGCTGAAATTTTAGGGTAAGTTTTAAATTTACCATTACGCTGGGCTCTGATTTGAATTTTACGCCAAACCCTCCAATGAACCAAACAGAGAAGTCCTGGAGGTGTTTTAATTCCACGCGAATGTACAAGCTGATGTGCTTAGCTGCCTTGGGCTCAGACAGAGAGTGCAACTCAACACGGGCAGCATCAGTTTGGTACAAGGAGGGCAGGCTGGCGTGGCTGAGTTCCCCTCCTTCCATTCCCACGTACAAACCAGCCCTGTTGCTGTTGGACACAACCTACAGGAGGTAGCTCTGGAGCATCTCTCAGGCCAAAGAAAGTATCCAAAATGCCCACCGGAAAATGCAGAGTGAGGACACCGTAACGAGACCCGAGTCTGTGTGGATGCTCACGCCCAGGAAGGCTAACCGCGGCGCTCAGCCTTACCACATGGATTCAGGCCAGATGCGTAAGGAGAATTAAGTCTCAAATATCGAAAAGTTGTTTCTCCTTCAAGTTAGACTCTTGATATTCCATCATATCCAGTTGTACAATAGGATTATACAGGGATCTTGAGAGGTGATTCAGTGATCACCTCCTAACAGCCAATCTTTACAGGCTTTTGCTATCAGAACCAAAACGAAACTCCCAGCTCAAAGGTGCTGAGACTACTAAAGCCATACTGAAAAAAATAAAACAAAATAGCCGTTTTAAGGAATGGTTAAAAAAAGGTTACAGAGCAGACAGGTCTGAAAATATTATCTAAATATTGCAATGCAGCTTTTAAACAAAACCAGGACCACAAGAAAAAGATCAGAGTTCAGTTCTGAGCTATTTCTTGGCGAGAGGCACAGAGCCATATTCAGCAAAGGTGATTCATTGAAAGGTGAGCCCTCCACCTTATTTATTTCCTCCTTCCGTACGGCATCACAGACAGTGATCATCGCTGCCCTGCCCTGAAGACCTGACAGAAACCTTTGTCTCCATCATGCCAGACAAGAGTCACTTCCTTCCCCCCCGGCCAGACACCGCCCTGCGGGCTCTGCACCAGAGAGCATCCCCGGTTCGTTCCTTGGCCTACGGCTCCACAACGTGTCAGTGCAGTGGCTTCTTTACTAAATACCAGCCCTTCTCCTTCTTTTCCCACCTTTTTTTTTACTTTGTTAAGCTGCTAAAGCGGAATTTTGATTATTGAAGTATTTGAGTATAAAGGGAAGGGAATAAAATCCTCAGTAACCCGCTGTCGGACACAGCCCACAGACCAAACTGGCTCATGAACGAATCCCAGCGCCTTGCGCTCACGCCGCCTCCGAAGTGTTTGTGCGAGATGTGCGTTTTTCCCGTTGCGCTGCCGTGATTGTTTGGCTGGGCTGGGTGATGGATGGTGGAGAAGGTTGTGTCTGGAAACGTGCTCCAAAGCCGACAGGAAGCTGAGGGAGCCTTTGCCAGCACTTCCTTCCTGTACACAAGGGGAGGACAGAATGGGAAAAACCTTGGCTGTCTCTTACCCTGAGAAAAGTGCTACCCTTCCAGCTGGATTACAGTAAAAATATTTTAATCTTTCACAAGATTATAATATCCTTCCTCTCTAAGTATAGCTACAGCGGTAGCAAGGCTTAGATAACGAAATGAACCAACAATGTAAAACTTATTAGGTGGCTACAGAGCGCTGGTGCTGGCAGCTGAACAAACAGAGGTCCAAATTTGAAGATCCCTGTCTTCAGTCAAGATAGAAATCACCAGAGGATCAGACCTGTTTAACCCAGTATCTTGACTCCAAGCGTAACCAGTACTAAACACGTCAACAGAAGGTGTAAAATCCACACAAGCAGTACATTGGAAATGTGTCCCTCCGGACAGCTTCATTCCTGTGCCTGCTTCAGAGAGCGGATTCTCAACTCAAACGTTTACTGCCCTTACAACAAATAACGCTGCCCTGAGCAATCCGTTAATATTCTGACCAGACGTTTCCCACAAGCACCCAGGATGGTTTGTGTTATGGAGACTTTCCTCAAATGTCTTTTTCCAAAGACCCAGCCTCTGGGTCCTTTTGTGCATGATTCATGAATCTGCATGACATCCTGACGCGTAATCATCGTCTGCTTACAGGAATAAAACTATGTGCAGAGTATTACAGAACAGATATTCCATGCTACCGTAGGAATTTTCTTAAAATTTCCCTTTCTTGAACTCCCAGATCCAAACCCACAGACAACAGCAAGATCTTCAGTGCAGGCAGGTGTTCAGACCCCCAAACTCATCAACCTGCTCTGCCTACAGCCACGTGGACTGTGGCGGCAAGAGCGTGGCGCAAGGGTGGCGGCGATGAGGAGCGCTTTCCTTGCTGTCCCAGCAAGGGGATATCCTAGCAGTGCCCTCAGGCAGGTACTGTCTGGATGAGTTTGTTCAAGGGAGTCTGGAAACGGGAGAAAGAAACTCTCCGGACTCGACAACAAAAGAAAAACCCCCAAACCTGGAGCAGACAGCGCTCATAACAGCCTCTATTTCTGAAAAAGGAATCAGACAAAAGGGCCTCACCCATTAATAAAGAGTGGGGAACAGTGGAAACTGTCAAAAAATAGCCCTCACGTCAGAAGGAAGAATGTCCCTTTTTACACATCCAAAAAAGCACACAGCCGAGCAAGAGCTGGGAGGTTGTCAGGCGCTGCTGCTGCCTTCCGCGCCTCCCAGGCCCTTCTCCTTTGCAGAAACTGCCAGAAGCAGCAGATGATACTGAATTCCAATAACCAAAGATGGGGATGGGAGAGGAGAGGAAATTTTATGGCAGGACTGAGCCAGAATAAGTAACAAATTCCTGTCCATTCAATCTCTCCAACAAGGACCCTAACACTGAAACGTTGTGGGATGTACATGAAAATGGTACGTGTGTGCGTTCCATTCCCTGGGCCTTACTTTATAGGGTAAAGCAATTACAAAAGCAGTTAATGAGAAAACTAAACTATGGATAAAATCTGAATGAGTTGTGCAACACACAGTAATAAACATCATGTGTTCTTCTGCACTGGTGAGAAGTTATAAAAACAGTTGCTATAAAAAGTTTCCACCTGGAATTCAGTTCTACGAACGCTGATATCAAGAGGTGGCCCAGGAAACCTCAAAGATCCAGTAGCCTTCACAGCATGCAATTTAGCACTGAATTCACAAACTTTGCTCTATTTGTGACTCAGCATTCTCCTCCAATAGCACTAAGGGAAATAAATGGAAAGCAAATCATGCTGAATGAACGGAAGACAGGCAAAGACTTGGACAGACAGAAAGCTCACCAGCGGGCTGATCACTTGAGTCACTGTCCTGATTCATCCTCCCAAAGGCAGCACCAAATCAGGATGCTGAGCTTAGTGGTCTGAAGCTCTGAGTTGGGAGCCCAAGCTCTTGCTTCTGAAAAGGAAAAAAAAAGTAGTGTTATTACCAAACTGTAGGAACTTCACCCTTGCGACAAAGGAATATCTTGTGTGTGGTCTGTTGCCTTTGAATGTAACCGAAGTAGTGGAGAACGTACAACTTAGCACAGAAATCACAGTATATTGCCTGAAGATCAGAGAACTGAATGGTGAATCAGTGAATTAAGTCAACCGAGAAACACTGAAAAGTGGCATTTGAAATCTCATGCAAGTTAAAACAACATGTCATTAAACCAACATCTGGATTGCTGGAATAGGTCAAGATTAGCTTTCAGATTTCAATTGCACAAACAGGAGTCTCCAGCAGTGTTTACTTGATTAACCAAACAAAAACTAGACCTATCTAACCTCCAAACTGGACAAACAGTCCACGTGAAAGCATGTTTTTGCTGGTTGCTAAACAGCTCCTCCTCTTTGTTTGCTTGCCCTTCCACTCGTCACATCTTGAGTGTGGTAGAGTTGGGAACAGAACCCATGTCTCCCAAATCCCAGCCCAGTGCCTTAACCACCACATCCTTCCTGCTGAATCACACTGCAGAATTGTTTATCAGGAAGGAAATTCCCCCTTGAGAGTACTCACTCTGAGTGTGCTGGTGGAACACAAATGCTTACAAAAATACAACTGGACTAGCAGTAACAACAAGTGATTTAGGTCACCGTACGCAGGCTGAAGGTACACATCACCGCGTTGGGTTTGTTGTTAGCATCATGGAGGAGGACATTATGCAGAACAAGCAGCCCATTCGCATGTCCTCAGAGTAATGGCTTCTGCTCCTCTAAAGATGACGTGTAACTTTGAAAACATCTATCCCATGTCTAGCATTAGCTGTACGTCACTAAAGAGGTTTATGTTCTCACCAGGCACCATGAAGGTCATCTTTGGTAGCAGCTCACGCCAAGCTGCTAAGTGCACGCAGCTGTAGTGTGTGATCTAGTGGGTCAGAATTAACCTCACCATGTCGTACTAGCAAAGGGCTTAAAGGACTTCAAGGTCTCCAGCCAAAAAAAAAAAAAAAAGCAGGGTGGAGGGGAAGATACCAAAAGTGGAATTTTTTAACCTAAATGCAGTTTACCCCAATAGCCTCCAAGGAAAAAAAAAAGAGTTGTAATTCATCCATCAGCTGTCCGAGGACGCAAACCCACTGAAACGGCAAGTTCATGGTCCAGTGCTCTGACGAATTTGGCTCCGCTCAAAGTTGGGCAAAGGAGAAGAATTTCCCCAGTTCCAAGCACTGGCTTTCCACGTTGCGTCCCGTGAGGCCCCACCACAGTAACAGGCGCGTGGGCAGGCTCCCAATCTCTGACAAGATGTCTTTGCAGTCCCTTTCGCAGGTCATTGTACAGAAATTCCAGCAGGACTGACTCCTGAGGGGCAGGAACCAAACCCTCAATCACAACGTCCTGGGGTCACGTTCATAGATCCAGAGCGGCTTTTGGCAATCACATCAGATCGGGCCAGCTGCCTCCAGCCAGCCACCTCGAGAGCGGAGCCAAAGTTGCTCCCAGTGCACGGGGCTGCCACGGGGCCGTGGGACAGCTAAGGGCCCGGCCCGGCCCGCAGACACAGGCAGGGCCCCACGGGCTCTGCTGGACACAGCAGCCCCACGGGAAGGCAGTCTTCTCCCCAGAGCAGCCTGGTCTGAGGGCAGCCATCCCAACGCTCATCCACGTGAACCCCTGTAAGCTTCTGTTCCCCATGACCATCTGTGGTTGTTCACTGAACTCCAGGATTGATCCCCACTGATCTCCAGTCATGCCAGAAGCACCTCTCAAGGCAAATGCAGGGAATATCGGTGCTCCTGTCGCATGCAGACACCTGCACCTCACCTGACCATCTGAGCTCTCCTTCTTGGGCATCTCCCAAACAGGTCTGACCTGAAGAAGACATCTATGGAGTAACCTGTTGGCTGGTGGCTGCCTAGACAGTCTCAGTGGCCACCTCAGACAAAGGCACCTATGTCCAAGCACACAGGTGATCAAAGACCGGAACAGGCTGTCCAGAGAGGTTGCAGAGTCTCCGTCCTGACCAACCTGCAGTAACGGACCCTGCTCTGAGCATCGGCTTGGCACAGGCGGTCTCCCGAGGTCCCCTCCAACCTCAGCTGTTCTGCAATTCTGCAGTACGCTCCAAGACTCTCTGTTAAAAGACTGCTTACATTTGGGATGTGCACAGCTGAAGACAACCAAACCTTATCACCAGGGGGTAACGCCTGAGATTTCCAGAGAAACCATCGTGCTATTCCCAGTCTGTTCCCCGTTCTTCACCCAATTTGGAATCACTGCTTGCTGCAGAATACTTGTCTCAGTTTTGTTGTGCACTGCTTTGTAGTTTTTCACATCACTGTCATCAGACACATAATTTGCTGAAGTGAAAGTTTCTTCCCAGAAGACACTTTGAGGGACTACTTCCACTCTTTTGAACAGTTAGAAAAACTCACAATTTCTCCTCAAGGCCTCTTTCAACCTTGACATTATCCAAAGGCTCTCAAGCCTTGCATTTTTACCTCATACGAGAGTAATTTAGGAATTAATATTGAATGTAATTCAATTTTTCTTCACTGAAAAGGCTATTCTGTCATTCCTTGCCTGCTGTTTTTGTAGTCAGTATCAAGCTTGCGGTTTTTGCCTATTAGGCCAGCCTCACTTAGCTCTAAATCAAGCGTGTCCAGAGGGAGAATATAACTCCACATCTTCAATCCTGCAGGATGTTGTGATCAGGTTACAGTGGTGAACAACAGCACATTTGAAGACAACTGCTGTTATGGATGTCTTCTGCTTGGTCCAAAGCATTCCCCGTACAAAACCCAGCACGGAACGGCTGAAGAAAAAGGCTTCTGCAAAAAGCTGCCAAACTCCTTCTCCAAGGACTTCTGACTTTTCTCCAGAGCAGGTGTGGGCACTGTTGAGCTCTTGATTTGGGGACTAGTGCCATACAGGAGTATTCTGCTTCATATTTAAGCAAAATGAGCTAATGACTGCACCCAGTCATCCTCAGCGACGCACATGGTCTGAAACAAAAAGGACGAGTGTCTAGGAAAGACCGACACGTCCCCTGCCCGCTGTTTGTAACTGCCCCAAAGGTGAAGTGACATTCAGAGGGAAGGGGGGGCTTTTTCACCCGACTGTGTAGACAGAGTTCATGGTCCTGCTTCATCAGTAACAGCTGAGGCCACAGCCACCACCAGACAGGGAACTGGAGGCCACTGGTTTCCTTTTCAGCGATTTCAGTTCAAGTGAGGCCATCACAGGGCTGGAGCGAACAAGAGACAGCTTCGGAGCCACTCCAAGAAAAGCAGCAAATCCTCTTCTGAAAGTCTGTTAACCCTCTGTGGGTCAACCCTGTGCCGGCATCTCAAGCCCCGCCATAGCTGGTGCTTTCCTCAAAGCCCAGCAGCTGGTTGAAGAGACGGCATTAAAAAATCTTAATCTCTCCTCGGAAAGCATCGCCAAAACAAAAAGTAGGTTTCTATTCCTCTTGGTTATGGAAAAAGATTTGAAAATGTGAAGTGAAAGTAACTTAAAGCTTTAGAAACAAGAAAACAAATACCAGGAAGCAATGTTTATTTGTAGTCTTCTCCTTGCTGTGATTTTTAAATGTCTCACGTTTTTGCAACCCGCCTTTTATTGCTTTGTTACAGAACACACGGGCACTCACAGCAAGAGATATCCAGCATTACAGATCCCTCTGCAGAGAAAAAAAGAGTCAGGGGGTGGAGGTGCAGGAGCTGTAGTCCTGGAAGTCCGCACAAAAGCATTATCTGAAGACCATGGTTGTCTTTTCACTGACTTTTACAGGCTCTGGATCCTGTACTTAAACCCAGCTCAGCAGCCCTGGGCTCAGATCTGGCTCTGGGGCTCCCATCAGCCACAAATCCAACGCTTCATTCCTCACAACGCGCCAGCTGAGCGACACCACCCAAACCCTCTGCTCCGCTCTTGCCCTGCAGCACCTCAGAGTTCAGCACGTCACACGAGCCACACGCCGGGCCCTTCGCAGGCCGTCCCGGCAGCCTGCGCCATTTCAAGGCGGGAAAAAGCGACGGAGAGGTCTGAGGCCTCTTCACACCACAGGCTGAAATGCGAATAGCCGTTCCACCTACTTTTACAGTCTTTCCTTTATCACGTAAGTCTTTAACTATCCAGAAATAGAAGCTTCACTTCTCTGTGGTAAGGATATGGAAAAAATCACTGATACTGGGAAAAAAAAAACCAAAACAACCAGAAAAAAAAGAAAAAAAAAGATCAGCAGAAGCTGTCAGCCAAGGCCAGCAACACTGCGCCTGTGCAAGGGCCCCAGGCAGCCTGAGCCCCCACCGCCATCCCAACGTGGACAGGGCCCCGCCGGAGCCCGCGGGCCGGTGACAAGCTCCCGGCGGGACAGGGCTGCGCAGCACCGCCAGGAACGCCGGCACAGTGCTCCAGCGTGTTACTGGGAACAGGCCAGGACAAGACGCTGCAGCTAAAAGCCGCCTTCTGTATTGGTTAATTTTGAGTTCATTTCAAGAAAGAGATCCTTCTTTCCTTGCTTCAGGTTAATGGAATTTTTCTTACATTATTACTGTTTGTTTATCATTCATGGGAGTCATTTAATCATTTCATACCATTATTATCATAACAAGATTCACTGGAACCACTGAAGGCTCAAAACAGAACAAATACAGCAGAAAACCAGTAGAGCCATGCAGTTCTAGGTACACGCTCCACCTCATTACTTCTGACATTAAAGCTAGAAAGCGGCTGACAAAATATCAACAGATGTCTGTCAAAGTCTGTTGGATCATCCCGCAGCACGGGGAAACCTGCCAGCTTGACAAGAATGTATTTTTAATGGAAGTTCCTCTCCAAGTTTCTAACATCAATAAGCAAACTGTTGTGACACCAAGGGCATAAATAGAACCTGGACCTGTGGAGAAAGCCCTGTACACCGGAGAATGTGTCTTCCTGCATGCACGCTGGGAGTCCAGCACATCGTTGGCATCAATGGGATACCAAGAATAAAACAATCGTCGCATGCAAGTACCAGCCACGTGGAGCAACATGGGAAACCAAGAAGTTCACACCCAGCCGTTCATAACCTAGAGCTGACTGCGCACGTCACAGGCCCGCAGCTCATTTCTGAGTGTTTTACTCCTGACAGCAGAGCTGACCCTGTGTTATAAAAGCAGCAACTTCAAACGGCTGGGTCACTGCTTCCCTTCCAGCCGGGATAAACAGTTCACCAGCAGCACCCGACTGCAGTTAACGCAGCGGCACGCCGCTTCATTCGGTCTGCAGCGGTGCAGCGAGGACGGCTGTTCCAGAGGGTGGGCAGGGACAGCCTAACAGAACCCGCACTGAGAGGAGTCCTCCCTTCCCAAGGAGGGAAAAGAGAAGAAAAAAAAAGATTCACAGCTTCGGTTTCTGGAAGCCCAGGAAGACCTTTAAAAGTGATGCTTCAGTGATTCCTGCCCGGAAATTCTCCCGTTGGAGGGACATGGAGACTCCCAAGGCACACACGAGTCAGAGGAGAGCAGCCCAGGCACACACGCAGGGGTGTCTGTCTGTCAGGGCACTGGGTAAAAATAATTATTCCCCTTTCTTCTTGCAGATCTGAAGAGTCATGGACAGGTAGGACAAAATAAATACCTTACATGATTCCTAAGTATCCCTGCAAGCTGCAGGAGATAGTTTGCCATCAGTCTTCCCGGAAGGTAATTGCAACAGGGCATCTCAGAAGAGGCTTTGCCAGCAGCTGCCTCTGTCACCTCACCGCCGGCTCTGAGCTTCCTCTGGAAGGCTCCCCACGGACATCCCCCATCACCTGCACATCCCCACTCCCAGCGACAGGCTCCTGCAGACCGACAGCACGCACAGACACAAACTTCTGCCTACAGCTCCAAGCGTGGCACTGCGGCTGCTGACGGCTGCCTTTTCCCACCTATTCCGCCAGCGAGGCAAACGGGTGCCACCCCGCAGACCAGGCTCATTTCGCTCGTCTTACACGTCAACCACCTTCAGCCTCCTGCAAAGCTGGCCCTGGGAACAACCAGCACAACCAAAGTCACTGCTGAAGCTCAGGGCAAGGCTGTGAGGGTGTTTCTTGGTGCCCAAGGTGGTTCCCTCACTGCGCTCCAGCCCCAGGGAAGGATGCTGGCTGCAGCACACGAGGTGTGTGGTTCACATCTGCTTTTCCCCGTGGAGGCTGACAGAGCCAGTTTGTTTGCTGGTCTCTGGCACCCTCTGCTGACAAACCACCACCGACCTCTCCCACCCCCACAAGCCCACCCAGCACCCAGCCTGCAAGAAGTTTCAGGCTGGAAAGGCCAAAGACTGCTAACACAATCCACATCTCCTTTTCTAAATAAAAGTTTTATAACTTAATATTTCTTCTCTCCTTTTTTATCACCCTTTTCCACCTACCAGTGTCCCCCTAGCACCTTGCATGCAGCTTCTATCCTCTCTCTTCTTTCCAAAAAGCTATGTAGCAGGGAGGTGACCTAAACTCCAACACTAATTTGGAGAACGAAAAGGGCAGTAATCCAGAGCACAATGCTCCGGCTCAGGTATCAGCCAGAACACCCAAAACCTTCCAGTCCCACACTTTTGATGCACAATTCCCTCAACAGTCGCCATCTCACACTTCTCACGCAGTATCCGTAGCATCGCGACCCCTCTGTGTCCCTGAGTGGGGCAGGAGGACCGGGGGCAGAAGAGGAGCAGCAGCAGCGTGCGGGAGCTGGAGCTGCACCTGGCAGGGGGCTCTGTGCCACCCACCGCCGCCAGCGTGACCTGGCACCGACGAAGGAAAGGGAAGACGTGACCACACGCACCTCTGTCACAAACCCAGCACCACTCCCGGCCAGGGGCTCGTCCAGCGTCGCGGCTGAGATGTCTCACCCAGAGGTGAGACGTCGACTCACCCAGAGGTACCTGAGATGTCAGAACTCACCCAGAGGTACCTGAGACGTCAGAACACGGTCAGCCAAGCTCTCTGCAGCCAGCAGACACCGGCAGCGCAGGGCTTGGCTCAACTGATTCAGTAACACGACACATCCCGGCCCCGCTGCATCGCGCTCGAAGATTCCTGGGGAAGAATGAACACCAAGAACAGTGCATATTCCATATAAAGGCAAGAGTGAAACAGAAACCCCATCTTCTTAGATGTGTTAACTTTAGAGATTGATTTTCAGCCTTGTTATTGTCTGCATTTTCTGCTTCTGGTTTTTTCTTTATCCTGACAGCCAGCATATGCTGGGTAAACCGAAGGACAGCGTGCAGGCTGAACAGACACTTACATATTTTCTAAAAGCTTTCAAACAGATGCCAGCCCTACTTAACGTACCGAAGGATGCGCACTTCAGTAGGAAGGATCCCAAAGGAGCGCTTCACTTCCAAACCAGCACCTTAAAAACCTAAGGAAGCTTTGGAAATATGCAATGCAGAACTTCAACCAGAATCAAAGTGTAAAAAAAAAAAGTTCTCAGCAAACAGAAAAACTGGTCAGAGTGGAACATACTTTACCAATTCTATCCCAATTTGTTAGACACTACTGAAAACCACTGTAATATAAGAAAATTTGAAAAACTTTAAAAAGCCAGGGGACTAAATAATCAAGACTTCTGGGATGGTAACATGCAAATCCTTCTTACTAGGCGATAACAGCTACAGTGTAGTTACTTTAAATGCTGACAGTTCCGTACCTCTTGAGCTCTCTCAAATTAAAAAGTTTACTCCGCTTTCTCTTTCCCAGTCCCAGAACAGCCGTGTGTTAACACCGCACACACACCGCCACTGCGACTCAGCGACCTCACTGCTTCCCAAAACACAGCCAGGGCTGTTTCCTTCTGACTTCTTCCGGCACTTCGTCTGCTTCTCAGCATCTTCATTTCAAGTGTAGGCACCACTGTCAAGCAATGAACCCAGCACTACGAACATCTGTCCAGCGCTCCGTGACAAAGAGCGTTTGAACATTTTCCCGGCATTGCTGAGGAAGCTTTATCACCTTGCATAAACCGATTCCTTTTCTTTTTTTCTAAAGGCATTAACCATCCTGCAGAGGCTGACACTTCTAAAGGCTCTGACGGAGCGGCTCTGGCAGACGTGGCTGTGGCAGCTGACGACACCGCTCTCGCCAGCTGTTGGTCCCACCTTGCCGGGCCAGCACAGCTGGCAGCCCGCGCGCCCGGTGCCTCAGCTCTCCGTTTTGGCACGTCGATGTGAACAGCGGGTGAAAGTATTTGTGCAAAACTGCTGGGCTCTGGGCTATGGAAACTGAGACACAGGGACACATTCCTTCTGCAGCATTAATAAACAGCGGGGGACAGCCATCTCCTAAATTATTGCAGCTGTTGGGCCAGCAGACATGAGTCAGAGCACTAACACACGGCTCAGCGACGCACGGAGGGACAGGAGCTGAACCCTCACCTCCCGCCCAACACGTCACTTTGGGAGCTGCTCCTAAGGGATCACACCACCAGAGCCTCTTCAGCCACATCGACACTACAAAGTTCTGGAAGGGCAATTATGTCGGCAAAAGCGCAGTAAAACCAATCACCTCCTGACTGACAGATGCTCAAGCAAACTTCCAGACAAAGCAGACACAATTTCAAGAATCGTGGCATTTACAGGAGGAGGAAGCGAGGGAGGAAAGTTTGTCTTTGACAAAACCAATTTTTTTTTTTTTTTTTAATAAAAAGTGTTGAAGATTTCCTTTTCCTGAGGGCTTTGCTTGAATAGCTCTAGCTATAGATGTAACACTAAACAAAAAGCTTTTACAGGATGGATGAGTAATTTGCAGCAATCCAGTAAATGTTCTTCATCTTGACCCGCTTCCCTGGCTAATCTCCCCTTCATTCACACAAAGGAGCCGAAACCCTGCCGTGTCGATTTCTCCTTGATTACTTTCACTCCAGACCACGTCCAAACGCTACTAGAATCAAAGCAGAATAATCCAAGGATTTCCTCTCAAATCAACATTTCCTCCGTTATCCCTGTTGTTAGCAAATCCCTCGGATCCCAACTGTCTGCAGCTCCTCATCTTCCGTCCTGGCCCGGCGTTGCGAAGGGGCTGCCACACCCCGCGCGGAGCCGGCAGCTCTGCAGCTTGCGCAGGTTTCAGGCAACACTCAACTTGACGCGTTAGCTCCTTTTCTGGCTCCCAAGGGCACTGCTATTACACCTCGTAAACATTTCCAGAATTCAGGAGTCCCACAAGCTCATGGCATTTTAATTTCCAGGTTATCTTACCAGGCTTGACCTAGATTTTCTCCATTTTTTTATCACCTGAGATCTGATACACCTTGCCAACAACAAGAAGCTACTTGTTTTAGTAAGTTTTGCCTCTATTTCTGTTTGTTTTTTACCTGCATCACTATCTACACGTCCTCCTACCTCCTTCAGGGAATATCCTCTCTGTTAAACGCTGCGACAGAAGGCAGCAAGGAGGGAGGAACACCAGATTACTCGGAGGACGGAAAGGCAGGAGCTGCCGCAATCCGAGATCACTGCCAAAATTTGGAGCAACTGAAAAGCTGAAGGAAACACTGGCTTTGCTATGGCTGAAGATCCTGACTACTACTTGAAGTACAAACTAAGAGATGATCAAGGAGGAGGGCCACGCAGATGCTGAGAGGGCTGGAGCAGCTCTGCTGTGAGGCCAGGCTGGGAGAGCTGGGGCTGTTCAGCCTGGAGAAGAGGAGGCTCCGGGGAGAGCTGAGAGCGGCTCCCAGTGCCCAAAGGGGGCTGCAGGGAAGGTGGGGAGAGACTCTTCAGCAGGGCCTGCTGGGACAGGATGAGGGGTCATGGTTTTAAAATAGAGGGAGGTAGGTTTATTAGGAAAAAAAATTTTACAATGAGAGTTGTAGAGCACTGGCCCAGGTTGCCCAGAGAGGCGGTGGGTGCCCCATCCCTGGAAACATTCCAGGCCAGGTTGGCCGGGGCTCTGAGCAACCTGATCTGGTTGGAGATGTCCCTGCTTCTTGCAGGGGGGTTGGGCTGGGTGGCCTTTGAAGGTCCCTTCCAACTCTAACCATTCTATGATTCTATGATCAATTACTGGCTTTGACCAGTAGAGTTCTTTAATAACATAAGATTAAATCTGGTGGCCTTGTTTGCCCACTCTGAGATCTCTGTCCTGAACTATCTCACCTGGCAGCACCCAAGGAACTGAGAGCCCCACCTCAATCCTTCAGGGTAAGGGTTCTCCCTGTTTCTGTCTGAACAAGCTTCATTTTCACTGTCATCGCTGGATGACATCAAGGTCAATTAAGGCTGCTCATCACAGTCAATTGAGTCCTTTGTCAAGCTTTTACAGCATGAAGCCGAAAACGCAACCACGTTCTCCTCGTGTGCCTCCTCATGCCTGTACCCACAGCACGAGAAACAACATCCTCCCGCAGTGCAGGGATGATGTCAAATCTCACAAATACAGAATGAAGTCAAGTCCCATTATTCACCACACAGCGTGTGCTGAACTTTGATCTCTTCCCAAGCCATATCACTGTTATCTACACCACACCTGACAATAAATTGCTTCAGAACTCTTTTGGGGAGAGTTCTTCCTCACTCTTTATCTCCTGAACAAGCTTAGAGAAGGTCTTCGTCAGAGATCAGGCTTTGAATGCAGTGATTAGGCCACCAGTGGGATTAACAAGGTCATCTTTGGTGGCACAAACAGCTTTCACATGGGACATCGTTTTGTAATCAAGTTTGTAGGACATCATACTGTACAAAACAAGGAGAGTTTTGAAGTCTGTGTTGTGTTTTCCTCACAGCACTCCTGGAAGGCCAGCATTGAGAAACCACTGCTGGAACTCCTGGGTAGTGAGCCAGCTGTTCCGATATGACTGGAACATGGGTCTCCAACAACGTTCTCACTTTGGCTCTTATTATGGTAAACAAGCAAGGACTCTAACCTCCAGCCTCCTCCTGCGTCACCACCCAACAAATGGGTCAGACTGTCTCAGGTTGACGGAGTACCCAAGTTCAAAGGCTCACATTAATTTTCAGCCGTGCCATTACGGTCACGGTGAAACTGGCTGCTCGGATCAGGAGATCTCCAGAGTTACAGACGTCTCTACCATTATCTCCAGAAGAAGTTGAGAAAAATGCTGTGTTAGCCAGCTGTTGGGCTGTTGCGCTTCCATAAACAATATTATTAACCTGAAAGGCATGTGTTTTTCGCAGTATGATTTATTAGTTGCAGTTACAGTTGCAATAATCATGGTCTAATTTTTCAGAAAGTACTACAGCTTACGCAGAGTTTTAACCACCATTTAAGTGATGATGAATCGATCCACAAAATAATACAAGTGTTAGAACCAACAGATTATTCTCCTTTAGGCATGGGCAGGACTATCTGATTTACGTCTGCCAAACGATTTGGCATCTGAACAACTGGCAACAAATTCAAAGTGAAACAGCAAAGCCATGGGCAACCGCTGGAAAGACTGGGGTTCTTTCCCTTTTCATTTCAACATGAAGTGCCATGTCTGCTCTGGGATGCTACAAGCTAATTCACTTGTTCGCAGGGCATCAAGCTAGCATGCATCTGCACTGCTCTGCCACGGTGCCGTAAGGTACCTCTCCCATTAAGCATCACGTACGCACAAGTCCACACTTGATCAAAGTAACCACTGGAGAGACATCTCGCCCTGTAGTGCTCTCCCGCAAAGCTCTGCGCTCCATGAGTCTGCAGATGCCTACCAGAAACTGGTTCTGAAAAGTGAACTAAAATGGAACCCCGAGTTCTCCTTCGGTACCAATTCAGCCAGCACTGCTGCCGTACTGCGGGCGGGCGCTGGGGAGGCGATCCTGTGGGACACTGGCTTATGGGGGTCAGTAAAAAAATCAGGATGCTCCAAGCTCTCATCAGCAGAACTGATGCACACATGAACTGTGTGACAGATCAGCTACACAAGTTTCTTCTTAAACCCCAGAGAGGTCACATGCTGTATGGGGCCAGCACTGCGTTGTCCAAAGGACGCACGGAAACAGAAGTGTTGGGTGCTGTGGCTGACAGACACAGCAGAAGGGTGCTCTGCTGCATGGGCTTGCCTCTCCACTGCTTGCATTGCATCCCCTTCCATGGCCACATACTTTCCTGCAAGTTTTAAAAACTTTATTCAAAGTTTATAAGAATGGTTCTCAATCCCATGCCTTCCTCCACCTCAATGGCTCTCGCCGGGAAGCAAGTCACTGATATTTAACTATTTTTCCTGGCTGCTTTATTTTCCTTGCACACTGGTGCTCAGCAGCGAGCACGCATCAGCTCGGTCCCCTCACTCCCTCTGTCAGCAGATGGCATCTCAGGCTCCTGCAGGTACGAAAATGAGACAACGAGCCATGCACCGAAACGGCTCGCTCGGGCTGTGAGTGCTGGCGTTACAGCGCGACGGGAAGCCAGAAACGCAGACGGGGATTTACTGCTCGCGTTCGTTACCTGAGCAGCAGAGCAATGTCTCTTTTATCAAGTTTCCAAGCAACAGGGACAGTGCAGAGCAAGGTAGAAAGCCATAAGCAGAGCTCTCCCTGCAGGGTGTTTCAGTGAGGAGAGTCCACAGAAAACAGGGAAGGGTCTTGCTAAACAAGAAAGGCGCTAGCTGAAAAGACACATCAGGCTGCTGGGCTTGCAGCTGTCCTGTGTGCTCTCGTCTTGTTGGAGGCGCCTTTGGATTCAGAAATAACCGGCTGCATCCCTCGCAGAAACGCAGTCCGGTTTCTTAAGGCTGTGTGTAACTGTGGGCGGTTGCGGTGCCTCTTCAGGGACTTCTGTGAGGCTAACGACGGAAATAAGGTGCAGGAAAGTTGTGATTTAAACTCATTGTCAGAGAGGAAATTTCTCACAGCCTGATGGTGGTTAAGGAAAACATTATTCGGTTAAAAACCAAGAAACTCTACAATGGAATAGGGCACTGCTGCAATGGGCAGAAGCAGAGGGACTGCCCAAGGTGTAGTGCTTCAAAACACATCCCTGTGAATCTTAAAGAAAAAAAGACCTCCTGAGGCATGTGAGTTTCCAGCTCCAACAAGTCTGACACGCTGCCACCTGGGGAAACCACTAACTCTGTTCCTGTGTCGGGCTGCATGGACACAATGCCCTTTAGGAAGACCTGCAACATTCCCCCCTCCAGGCAGGTAAAGCCTGATCGCACAAACGCTCCTCACCAGGCCTCTCTGCTTCTCCAAAGCCTTCTGGGACACAAAAAGGGAAACCAGAGGCGACATGCTGAAAATGGAAAATTGCAACCTCCTAAAAATTATTAATCCCTTCAAATGCTGAAACAATACCCTTTGTCGAAGCTGTGGGTGGTGAAGTTGGCACAGCTCCTACTGAAGCGAAACTCGATCTTCCCTGGTACGAAAGCATGAAGCAGCATCCTGTGTTGATGAGATACTCGACCTGAATTTCTTTCAAGGTACTTTGGCCACCCCCTTCAGCCTAAGAGTTTGTGGAAAACAGGAAGACAGAAACAGCCTGGGCCAACAGCGACCTGGACCAGAGACACCACGCGGGTGCGGCAGAGGAGGAAAGCCGTTCATTGATGTTAACTGAAGGCTGCTTGCTATTCACTGGGAGGAAAAACATATTTCAGAACACGGTGCATCCCTCTAGGAAGCTATAACGTAAATTTAGCAAGTGAGGCACTGACACGGGACTCCACAAACTTCCGTGAGACCGGCGAGCAGCAGGCGTCAGCTGAAAACGCTTCGCTGTCCTGCGACTGCCCCGCGCCGCGCAGCACCAGGCCCCGCGCGGGGGGATAAAGGAGAAGGAGCAGCAGGAGCCCCCGAGAGGCACGGTGTCCGTGTCCAGATAAGAGATTTGGAGCACTGGGCTGAAGCTATGTTTGTACATTTTAATTAATCGTAAGAAAGGCAGTAACAGCTCATTTTCTTGAGGGCTGGGGCAAACTCACAGCCCAGCCATTTTAAGAAAGGAACACAGAAAATAAACACCGGTATCTGAGACCAAGGCGTTTCTGACCTAAGCTTAAATCGGCGTTCACAGCTTTATCGCCGTTTCCCCCGCCGCCTGCGATGCTGAATGCATTGTCTTCCCCTGCCCAGATGAGGAAGGACGCTGACGCATGGCACAGCCTCCCCACTTTGTCACACTCAGCAAACAAAGAGGAAGCTTGCAAAGGCGAGATCAATAACTGGAAGACACAGAGGCAGTTTGTCCCCAACGCTGGACAGTTAATCCTGCTGCACAGTCCCCCCGTGAATTTAAAATGCTCGATACATACCGTCTCTGGCCTGATTACACATCTAATGACACGCATGCTCTGATAGATGAGAAGTACTTGTTCTGTGGTCACAAAACATGACAAAGAATGAAAAGTCTCTGAGAAAAAAAAAAAAAAACAAACAAAAAAAACAAAAGAGGAGGCTCAAAACTTAAAAACAACACTAGACACTAGGAAATAAGTGGCTTCTAAGTGTTGGATTAAGAGTGCGGTAAAGCAACAGAACAATTTTAGGGCGCTTTCATTAAAAAAGTTGTATTTGCTGTATTATTTCTGATTACACAGAATGTGTTGTAATTATTTGTCAGTATTCATGTACAAAGGCAGATGCCATTTTAAAGACAAGCAAACCATTGCAAGAACAGCAGGATTTAAATGTGCGTTATTTCATGGCTAAGATGGAACACTTCATAAAGCACTGAATATTGACTTTATTTCTGTATACTCCTCGGTTTGGAGAAGATATACAGACTAGAATCGATGCTAACACCGCATACTACTTGAATTCACTCTCTATTCATTATTTCTGTATTTCAAATTGGATTTTATGCTCTCAAAACCAGAAGCAAGGCAAAGCCAGTGTAATATTGTACTTGAGGGCATTGCAACAAGCATTTTGAATTCCACTGTTTCACACCCACTTACCTATGGATAATTAATAGCCTCTTCACACAAATTCTCATTCTGGTCCAGTTCAAAGTCTGTGGGAGGGAATTTAACCTGGCAACGCTTGCCCCAGATTAAAAAAGCAGCAAGGGAAAAGCTATAAAGGTAAGAGGACTGAGGATACCTGAATACATACATTTAAAAATAAGCCTTTTCAAGAATAACTTATATTGCCCCACTCTTCCTGAATGCTCAGAACAAGTTCACAGGCAGTTAAATTATAATTTTATTTCTCAGATAACAGAAACTCTATTTAATATGCTCAAAGTAACCAGCTCTGAGACTCGGAACAGAGCTCTGGAGACCTCCGGCGCTCCCCAGGAAAAAGGAAAAGCTCAGGGCTAGTGTGGAGGACGTGCCTGCCGTACTAAAAGGCAGATGCCTTCAGAGCACTGTATGTTTAGTCATCTCTTTATCAAGCCCTTAACTAATTAAACAATCCTCTTGTCAAAGAGGACAGTCATTGTTTGTGTGACCGATGCCCTGTAAACATAATGGGATAATCTGCCTTTCTCCTTTTTTTCTCCGTCAATTCTTCTAAACAGCTGGGGGATGCGCTGCCTGCTCTCCAGGAAGCCTCCGCTCATCTGTCATTCCTCTCTGCTCGCAGCGCTGCGCTGCTGCACGCAGCATCAGAAGCCAAGCTTAAGACAATAACGCCTCAGATACACCAACAGTCACTGCGATACCATGCCATTGAAGAGTCCCCAGGCCTCTGAAGGGTTGAGCGAACAATTAAGAGGGAAAAAGAAGCGATTCCTGGATAGAATTGACAATTAAAACTATATTGATCTACAACGGCAAGAGATGCTAAACAGAACGCGTTTCCAGTACCCTCTTTTGACTTCAGTACCAGGGAAGAAAGAGCTTGCAAATGATAAAGCTTTGATCAGCTGGCATCAGGCTTGCTCTTACATCTGCGCAGTTACAGCAGCAAAAGCTGTTAATCAGCCGTTAAAGGCTCGGAAAGTCACACTCCCAAAGCTGGTCTCCAGCCCCGGGTACCCAAGGGAACAGCTCTTCTCAGAGTAACTGGGTGTGTGTGGACACGCCGCCATTAATGGAAATCAGGGAGGGCCACTATTTTCTCACGTGAAATAAGAACAGTGTTTCTGTAGGTGGCAAAATCCAGAGGTTTGCCGGTACGTCCCCTCGCTGTATGCAGGGAGCGTCTCCCCCCCAGCAGATTTCGGCGAGAGCACTCCGGTCACCCCTGCGAAGCAGCACTGCACAGCTCTGTCACCCCACGGACATAACCTGTCACAGCTCTCCTTCACCAAAGTTTCTGTTTTTCTCCTTACACCACCAGCAGCAATCTAGACTGATTTTCTATAGGAAATGCCGACTACCCAGGGTCTGAAGTTTTGAATTCACATGCAGTAGCCTGAAGCCAAAAGGAATCACTTTTAAACCACGCAGATTTTGCAGACTGTCGCTCCCGGGAGGGCAGCGGAGAGCAGGCTGGGCGGGCAGCCCTCCTGGGTGCTCTCCTCCAGGCCGCTGCGGTGGCAACGGCCACGCACGGCTTCACTGACCGAAACTGGTGATAACCATGGTTTCATTTCCATCAGAAGATTCACACGTGTCTGCTGGTTTGACTAAGGAGGAAATGCAGTGTTTCTGTATGAAGGGTGAGGAGGAGGAAAGGGGCAGTGGGAAGGGAAGGCTGAATAATACCCAAACGTGAAGACCCATTAGTGCACATCAAAAGAAAGCTCAAGACTAATCCATCATCGGTTGCATTGTCAGAAATACCGGATTACCAAAATCTTTGCCAACCACCCAGGCAGTCCCTGACAGTACCATCTCACAGAGAGAACGGCGGAGGATAAAGGGCTTAGCTCAAGCAGGACAATTCTCTTCTCCTGAGCAACTCCACTCCATCACAGCCCAGCTTGGAGGAGAAACCCCCTCCCCTACTCCTCTACAAAATACTCAAACGTCCACTTCAGGCAGCGATTCAATGACTACCTACAGCCCTACTCCCGGCTAAGACGGAGAGTGAAACAACCTCATCCATCACAGATCCACAGAGGCCAATAAAGCCGGAGTGCGAGGTACCTAAGCAGTGTGCTCACCCTCCCGAGGAACCGCTGGAGGTACTGAGGTGTCCATCTGCCTGACTTCACCCAGCCTGACCTTGAAGGAGCTGTCAGTTGGCTCAAAGCTCCTCCAAAGGAGACACAACAGCGACGCATCTTGTGCTCAGGACAGGACAAAACCCAGGAGACAGCACGTACAATACGAAGTCTGTTCCTTTTTGCACCCCATCTAGACCACAGCAGGAAAAAAATGCAAGGCTGCTCTATTTTTAACCCACCACCAAGAGAGACTTTATAGAGCCATGCTCAATCTGAACAAGTTCCTCATCTCAATCCAAGTTAAACTCAGCAAGTGTAAAGACAACATCCCAAATGGAAGATATCAAAGCCAAAATGATGTTATCCTAGCAAAATTGCAAAAATTTCCGTATCTGTAACAAAACAACCAGCAATATCAGCCTTAAGATTCTTTTTCCTGCTCTCTCCCCTTTTTGTTTTTTCCTCCCCTGGTGTTCCCTCCCCACTTCATCACTGCAGCCAAGTTTTAAACAATATACATGAAAATAGCAGCTTTCAATCTGTTCCTGGAGTAGCCAAGTTAATGAGGCCACATGGCATCCCAGGGCACTCCGGAGGGAAGGGTTCAAAATGCTTCTTAGTGCAGCCTGCACCGCTCTAAAAAAATGTAAAACATTTCAAACTGGCGAGCATTTCACTGTCTTTCTCCCCTGCTCTCCGAAGAGCATTCAGATTTCCAAACACAGATTACGGAAAGAATGAAGCACTTCTGGAAAAAGCGACAGACTGGTTTGCCTTTCTAGATTCAAAGTTTTATACATCAATGCAAATGTTTTTTTTTTAAAAAAAAAAAAACAAAACAGAATGCATCTGCAAGTTATGCCACAGCAGCAAAACAGTGGTAGAAACAAGTACCTGTTTTTCCTGACGTACATTTTCAAGTTGGCAGGAAATCAAAGTTCATGTCAAATTGCAGCAGATTTTGAACAGGCTTGCATGCACCCTCCAATCTCAGCTATTAAATCTGTTTGGGCTCAGTGAATTCATTTTTTTGCATGAAAGAAAGTACCACTTTTTTCAATTACACATGCTCAGTGTTACACAAATGCACGCAGGTAGCCTTTTTTGTTGTAATGCTAAAAGGGGAATTGATTTTCCACAGAGTGTGGTTTAACTAGAGACACTTTCCCCTGCTTGAACTGCTACACATACATTATCTACAATTTTTATAATAAAAGCCATGTGGTTCAGCAGACACAACCACAAAAAGCAAACGAGTCTACTTTTGTCCTAAAGGCCTTCAAATGAGAAGGCTCCCCAGGTAACAGCAGCCTGCATGGGGCTCATCGTAAACAAACAGCAACCAGCAACCAGACATTTCTTGGCTCAGTCCAGGACAAGGCCTTACAGCCCGGGCCTGCAGACAAGGAGGCCGCAGGTACAGCATCAGTACAGAACGCTTTCATCTGCTTCGCTCCTTGTCCCCTCACAAGGCCCTCAGCTTCCTCCTCCACTTGTTTTTTTTCCCTGTGTGAGGTTGTATTTTACCCGTTTGAGAGTGCAGCCCATTCCTGGATTTGGAATTTCGGAATTTGCAATTGGAATTTCGCCCGTGCCAGGTGATGGGAAAGGCCGAGGCGGGCAGAGGGGCTGCCGGGGAGCCAGGCTGGTTCGTGGGCACAAGCAGCGCGGCAGCCAGCCCCGGGGCTCCCCGAAGCCCGAGCATGGCGGAGCAGAGCGGGGACAGATGTCCCTGCTCCTGGCAGGGGGGTTGGACTGGATGGGCTTGACAGGTCCCTTCCCACCCAGACCATCCTGGGATTCTATGACTGTATCACCTCACTTTCTCCCTGCTATTTGCTCCCTACTCTGCCTGACTCTTACTGTACTCACAGAAAACACGATTGTGCTGACGGAGCCCAGATTGCACCCCGCCCCTCTCCTTTGGGATTTGCACCTCTTCAGTACAAATGGCCATCCATCCAAGAAGAAACAAACACCGAGAGCGGCAGTGGTGGAACAGGACAGAGAAGAGCTCTTGTTCATGAGGACTCCACTGGAATTGAGTCAGCACCACAGTCAGCTTCGGAAATAAAAACAATCCTTCTATTACAGCAGGAGATTTTTTTAGGAGTTTTTTTTCCCCGAAGACCACTAAAGCTACCATACCAAAAGTGGTGCACTTCCCCATGTCTTGACCTCTGCAAGTTTTATTAGCTGCTCAAGTCACGAACCATCACACTCTGCTTTTGCGACTATCTGGTTTAACATAAGCTTGCAAAAACTGTGTGTAAAGGGAACACATTTTAAGTTTCCTTTATTTTCATGCCCACTTTCAGATCTCTGTAGTTTCACAATGTCCATATTTCATTAAAATTAAAAACGCTGCATTGCAAAACAAATCCAACACAAAAAGTTTCAATTAAGTCTTTTTAAAAAAAAAAAGATTTTCACAATCATGGCAGAAATTCTTTAAAAAATGCATCTTCTTCAGGCCAAGTTAAGTGTGCTCAAATACGCCGTGTATGCAACCCCCGGAGAATACCTCGGTGAGCAGACTTCCCACCTATTCACATCCATGTGAATCAGAAGTTACTTTCAAACGTGCACGTTAACAGATGTGTTTTTCTCATGCTATCTATACTAACCAGACCAAGTTTAAAAACCTCACGGTACCCTGCTGAATTCCAATCACAGACCGACATAAAGTACAAGGAGCCAGACATCCATTAGCAGGAATCTAAACAGCACTGTGTTTTGGGAACTGCTGTTTTCGCTTATGTTTTTTGATTTATACCACATAACTGCAAAACTAATGAGATTCTAATGAAAAGTGGGACATTATTCATTTGTTTTTCCCCCAGGAGGTTCAGTTTATTTTCAACAAGCATGTTACTGATTAAAACAAAGAGGTGATGGTTTTAAGAAGCTGGAACGTAAACCTGTTCCCAAATGTGCATGGTCTAAAGAGATACACTGGTTTCTGTAGTTTACAGTTTCACTGCCTCTAAGTTGTTTTGTTCAAATAATTTTTTTTAATTTTTTTTTACTGGTCACTAGTACATAAACAACTAATCTATATATCAAGTAACTTCACTGAAATCTTTATTTAAAAAAAAAAAAAAAAAAAAGTCAGCCCTCTGGTTATTTTGGTTCTTCCTGCCCCCAACAATTAACTCAAAACCCCTGCATGAATGTAAAACAAAACTGTTTGCAACTGGTTTTTAAAGACTGAATGGCACTTACAATTGAGATAGTAAATATGAAGTAAGGTGTATACATCATTAACAATATGTATCTATATAGTTCTCCTTACTGAAAAAGCTGGAAGCCCAGTCTCATCTCTTAGACACTCTTTAAAGCGTACACACTAAATATCAGCATTGGCCTACGTGACCACTTTGAAAATAGTTTTATTAATAATACACAGGTCTGTAGAACGATGGTTAAGCTTCACAGCTATAAAGCTTTCCAGAGTAATTGTTCCTCAGCCATGGACGGAACATTTTCTAATCTCCAGTGCACCTCACGTAATTTGTATGCAACCAAGAGCATTTTTCATCGCTGCCTTTCATATTCAGCGTCGTTCAGATAGCGCAGTGCTCCTAAAACGCACTGCGTTACATCTAGAAAGACTCTGATCCGAAATGCAATCCCTCAATACAATAGGGTCACTGAGAAATGAAACACTAAACCAGAGCTTTTAAACAGCCATTTAAATTAGGAAATTAGTTCTATAAACATAAAGCATTTGAACTGTCCATTTGTTATGGATAACACAGTAGGATCACCAGTTACTAAAGTCATGGACTCCGAATTGGCAGCGTTTGCTTTCCACCATCACATCAACACCCTGACTCCACCACGCAGGAATTTAACTCCTCAAGACACAAACCAGAAACAGGCCAACTACAAATTACAGGGTGACAATTTTAATACTTTATTCATTAAAGCACAGTCAGTGCCTCATGGCTACATTGCACAACTCAAACGTAAGATTTTGACTGCGGAGGGCAGCTTCTCTGGAGACTGGGTTTGCCCTGTCCCTTCCCTCCAACCGCTTTCTTCTCTTCCTATATGCTAAAAGTTGAGTATGAGCAGCATCTCTACACCCCTCAAGCATTTCACCCCAGTAAACAGGATCACCTGGAGGTTTTAGGGGAACAGACAATTCAATTCACTAAATCTAAAATACCGTTTTCTTTTTGGAGGTGACAATTCAATAAATGATCCTGCGACATTCAGCTGAAGATGAATGTCCCACAAAGAAAGCACAAGAAAGATAAGTTGTTCCACCCAACTGAACAAACATTTCCTCACAGTCACACCCTCTTCACATAAAAGCAGGAATCTTTCTAAACTCATACTGAACAATTCTAGTGGAAGGTCATAAACAATAACAATGGATAATTAAAACAATAATCAGGCTTAGTAACACAAAAATTAAAAGTAAATTGCTCATCAGTTTTCTTCCAAACTGCCCAAGCCTCAGTATGAACATGTTTTGGACAGAAGAGAATTTGAACTTAAAAGATTACAACAAACTGCTATTCATTAAAAAAAAAAATAAAAAATCTCCCCCCTTTTGGTACTGTGGGATTCACTACAGAGCAAAGGGGTTTTGTGGGACAAAGGGAGAGAGAGCTGAAGAGGTAATATGCTAAAGTATTTGGGAATTACACAAGTTCTTATGCTGCTAAGCAATTATCCATCCCCAAATCAATGCAATTAAAAAAATTAATACAAATGATGAAAACACAGTTTTTGCAACAGCTAACACAATTTTTTTTTTTGCAACAGTTTTAAGAGGCTTAAAGAACCTTCCCATTAGATTTTCTATTTCAAAAGTACATTATCCCTGAAACAAACAGGTTGCCTTTTTAGCTGTCGCACTTACAACATGTTTTACATCATGTAAAACAGCCACCGCGTGCCAGGAATCCAGCACACCTGCAGTAAACCGGCACAAGGAAGTGATGGAAATTTAGAACCAACCAAACTCAACACATTGCCAAAGATTCTGAAAACATGCAATTCTCTTCAAAGCTTACATCTCTGGGGCTTGGATTTTTTTTTTTTTTTTGTCTTATAAAAATATTTAATTTAAAACAGTGGAGAAACATGACATAAAATACAGTGTAATAAATACCAACTTCATCCGTGGCACAGTAATTACAGGGCTGTGCTGACTGTAATTCTAGAGGCAGTATCAGAAGTGAGACAAGCATTCAAAACAACTTTCAGCCAGCACCGACGCTCAGCATCTTCCTATCTCAGCAACCAGTACCGGATTCCCCCGGGACAGCTCAGCTCTCACAGGAACTCAGGACCAAAACACCCTGATTTAAAGCCTCCCCTTTGGTTAAACTGATCTTTAGACAGAGAGCTGCTCCAGACCTCTTCCAGCCCAGAGGAGGAACCAGGCTGGACACAGGCACAGCTGGGCTGAAGCCCGGCTTACGGCTCATCCCACCGGCACTGCACCTCCAGCACCACCCTGCTCAGCGTGCTGAGCCGCCAGCGCTCCTGCCTTGAAGATACAGATGTGGGAGTGGTGGTGGGACAACTAGGAGGGTAATTTATGTTGAAAATACGGCCAGTATGTTCATTTGGAGTTTTCTGTGAAGAACCATTCTACAAATTACCTCCTTCCCCAGTGACACCACCTCCAAAACAGAGAGTGATGCACCACAACACACAGCAGTACCGAGGCCTAAAGCCATGAGATGAGAAAGGAAGTGTATCAGGTACTGTTACCTCTATTTTTCAGATGGGAAACTGAAACACAGAGGGAGACAAGGTGCTTCCACTATCATGAGGCACACACCTTGAGATGTGAGGAACTTGGGGTTTTTTTTTTTTTTTTAAAGCAATCAGCTTGACCACACAAGTGGTACCGTTACAGCTATGTTGCTCTAGGTTTGCCATCAAGTATATTTTATTAAACCATCCCAACCAGGATGGTGGGAAAAATTATGAAAGGTTTTAGGCAGAGAAGCACATCGTAGGTAATACAGCAGAAGAAAGGATTTCGTGCCATTTAAACCTCCTCCCCTATCCACTGATCATGTTCCACAGGTTATAAACTACTTGCCTGGCTCTGTCCTCCCAAAGGGGGATTCCCTCATCCCAGCTCTCCTTCACCATTCCCGCTCCCCCACCGCTACCCTTACTCCTCTCTATTCCACAAGCCCCATCGCTTTTTCCTTTCAGAGATAATTTAATTGAAACTCTGAACAACTGCTCTCAGTGTGCTTAGCTTCAAGACAGCTGCCTCTGTATGAGACCTCTATGCAGGAAATAAGAATAGAAGTCACGTTTTTGTAGGAATGCAGTGTTTCCTTTTCTCCTGCAAACACTGCTCAGATCCCTCTACACCCTCCGGTGACGGTAACAAGTGAGGCAGAGCTTTGACAGACAGGAGCTTTCTTAACTACACACTCCAGAGCACATCCATCTTCAACACTGTGAAAGGCAACAGTTCTCTGGGAAAAAAAGTTGGTATGTGGTCACGTAATTAAAGACTGTCATAATTCACACCCACATTGTGGTAGGCTGGTGTTGTGTAGGCATCCTTAACTCTGACATTTCCTCATCTTAGTCTACTTGCATCTGAAATCTAAACAATGTTTTTATCATACCACGCCATAAATTAATTGTGCGGAAAAAGTAATGTCTCTAAAAAAATAACTCTTCAGAATGAAAACGCAGCTAGATCCCTTGCTAGAATTAAGCCACAATCCCCAGCTCCTCATTCACACAGCACTCCTGATGCAGAAACACATCTGTGAACAAGCCTGAGCCCATAAGCACTCTCACTGTGCTTAAAATTAAGCATATGATAAAGCACTACACGCTTTAACAAATCAAAGCTACAGAGAAAACGCACGGGGCTGAGATCAAAGAGAAGAAACTGTAAAGTAAATGGATTCAGAAAGGACTTAGGCTAACAAGGCAGGCATTCACACCATCAGAGGTCCCAACACGGGCTTTTTCTTTCTCATTCTCACACCAGACAAATGAAGAATAATATCGATGCCATTTGCAATAACTGGGAGATAACGGCATTGTTTTCCCGGCCGACGCTGCGTGCCTGCGTGCGTGGGTGTGCGATAGGGTAGTCGCTATGGAGCTGGATCAAAAGCGGTTGTTAAGGGAACACGCAGGAAAGGTGAAACAATGGCTGAGATAAGAAGCATCTCAACAAATATGCAACCAGACTTCTGGGTTTAGAGCCGCGAGGAGGCAAGAGTTCAGCCCCCACCCTAGTGACGCGGTCACTTTGCCAAGGCTGAGCAGCAGGAGATCAAAGGAAATTCTGGAACCCCGGAGGACCCCGGCCCGGAGGAGGGGGAGGAGGAGACCGCCCAGGGCGCGAGCGATGGCAGGCCAGGACGGGGCCGTGCGCGAGGGACTGGGCTGAGAGCAAGGACAGCAGCTCTCCAGCCAGAACCCAGGGCTAGCGGAGCTTTCCCAAACTAGGAGAAGAAGATGTAAATGAGAGCTCCCTGTACAGATCTTTTACAGCCTTCGCTCTCTGTGGCAAAAAGCATGGAGCCCACCACTCCATGAAAGGCAAAACTTCAAGATACGGAAGGAGCTCATGAAAACTTTCTTACAAAGCAAGATTTCTTGAAAGCAGCCAAATTCTCCATCACAAGATCCTGCCTAGCGACCTTCACTCACAACCTCCTTCTTTCTAGGAATGAATGACAAACTGCTCGCCTGCCCTTGCTAACACACAACTGCTCGGTTCTCACACGGCTCCGTACAGAGGGTGCACTCAGCAGCGTATCATCTGCTCCTGCAACTCATAAGCTACAAATTGAAGAAACACTCCAGGAGCTAAAATGAGTTTCCGAGAACAAAAACAGCTGGTAAAGAAACAAAAGCCAAATATTGTCCTGGCTGCTGGCTGCATTTTTTTTAATTTAGCTTAAAACAAAATGAAAAAAATCTGGTTGGAACCCAAACAGTCTCTAGCTGAAAATGTGGTGTCTAGCCTGAAAAACAGAGGCTTCTGGACACAATGCCAAGCAGCACAGGATTCCCATGGACCTGGTGTTTCTCAAGCCCTTAATGTGGTTCAACTTAGGCAAGTGGTTTTAGGATTCCCAGTTTAAAATCTACAATGCACATCTGCAATTCATTCTAGTTTCTTATTTTATTTCTTACTTCTCCAACCAACTCCAAATCATTTTATGAGTTTTTGCAATCCGGTACTAATCAGTTACTCATGCTGCAGGAGTCCCCACTTCCTAAGAAGGGCTCCCTTTGCACAAGAAGCCAAGCTGTGCATTTCATCAGCCGTATTTCGCCAGAAACAACAGTTACTGCCTGATAAAATAAGAATGCTTGGCAGTGTTCAACACGAGATTACGAGACACGGAAAACTTCTACTCTAATGTACAGCATAAGCCATTTTCTACACCTCTCCTCTTCTGTCAGACTCACCACACTAAATCAAAGGCAACTCCTCTACGAACAGGACTAATGTGATTTCCCACTTCTGAGAAGGGGATGTGGCCAAGTGGCTTCAGGTAAAGCTTCAGAGAAATTTTCAACCAGCTGTAAGGAAGGAATTCCTGTGTGAGAAACACCACTGGATTAAAACCTTTCATGGAAGTTTGACAGTATCTGCCCACCGCACTTCTGATCTATTAGATGAAATGCTGAGAAGACGTGGCAGGCAGGGCAGTTATTTTTAGAAGTGATTTTGACTCAGTAAGAAATGCTAATGTACCATACAGATTGTCTCTTCGCTGCCACTCTTGTTTAAAACACAGGTTGTTGGATAACGAGCAGCACCAGCGCTCTGTAGCGGCAGCGTAACCGGGGAAACCCCCCCTGAGGGGCAGCTAATCAGAAATGGCAGGCTGAAGCAGACACATCCTCTTCCTCACTCCAACGAAGATCAAAACCACAGGTGTAGGGTAAGTCCTCCTTTTGGCTTCCAGAACAAGGTTCACTGCGTGCGGTACAGAAATCCAGTCAGTGGAGAACAATAAAGTGTTCAGGGCTCCAGTCTGCCTGTCATCACTCACCCCGTAACAAGCCTCTAGTTCCCTGCCGCTTCCTTAAACTTCGTTGGTGAGCCACAGACCTGAACAAAATAAGGAAATTAGAATGGTTTTGCTCATAAATGTTCTCCTGCTGCTGGCAGATGCAAACAAAACTTTGCTGGCATTGCTACGTACCTTGGCAGCATCACTTAGAGGATCCAAGTGGGGAATGGACAGGGCTGCTTTCATCTTTGTGCTTGAAAATCTCAACTGCTTCTCTTCCCAGAGTGCTCTCAAGATGAAGCTTGCACAAAGCTGAAGAGCAATGGACTCAAGTCTCAACCAGGAAAATTCTGATTAGATATTAGGGGGCAAAAAAAGTTCATAGTAGTTGTCAAACATCGGCCCTGAAGAACCTGGTATAACTGAAGTTGGTCCAACCTTGAGGAGGTGAGGCAAGGGTAATCTCTAGAGGTCTCTTCCTACTTAAATCACGTTATTATTTTATAGTCTTCATTTCTGACTCCCCATATTTACCTCATGGGGTTAGCAGATGGGCAGGATGCAGTATTATCAACACACAGATGACTCCTGGCAGCTTATCTCCATTTTATCCAACTCTGATAACGAAACAGCCTGTTCCTCTCCCGCCCCAGCGCACCACTACAGCTAACACAAACTGAACTCTTATTACAAAGCATCCCGGCACTTGACAGGACTGGAGAGTGGGCAAAGAAAATTAATTTTGGTCAGAAGGAGGCTATAAAGATCATTTGCAGCTTTATTTGCTTGCTAAGCCTCAGGAACTACACATTATTATTATTTAGCATTATAAGCTTATTTTGCAATTATGACTTCAGTCACCTATTAAGCACTCCTGTTTGTAAGCCCTCTAGGTCTTAGGCTCACCCAGGGTGTCTTAAGTGTTCCTCAAAGGTGAAGCACCAGGAGCTGTATTCTTCACCAGGAAACCTCCTCCAGGGTTCCTCTTCAAGGAAATCATCTCCCTGTGTCTCCAGACGCTTATTCCTGCATCCAAGTCAAATGGCCAACTCTGAGATCTCTACTAAGGAGTTTTCCCCCAGTTATCCAAATGTCAGGTCCCACCGAGATCTGAAGGCACTGAAGGTTCACTGTTGTCATTCCGAAGGCTCAGACAAAAGGAAAAACAAAGCCATCAGCAGCGTGGCATTAGAGGGCTCTGTAAAAACCCCAGGGTATGAAATAACGACAACAGCCATCACGCAGCATCGAATTGAAATACTTCAGTGATGGAATTTTTCCCAAGAAGAAGAAAGGAGAAATCACTTCTAAGGCAGGATATATGTGAGTGAAACAAGTAAGTGTAAGCCATCAGGAAGGGAGAAAGAAAATTATTATTTTATATTCATATCATCTTCTAAAGCAAAATCAGCTACAACTAATTTAGCCTTTTTGCAAACAGACATTTCCCAGTGCCAAATTATAAGCAAACAGACAGAAAAAGACAGTGTTTGCCGTCTAATGCACAGCTTTTTATTATGTCTTTAAAGTTATTAACAGATTGTAATCTGCTGTAACTTGAATATATTTTTCTGACTCTTCTAAATTGATTTTTATTCTAAAAAAATATTTATAATTACCTTTCTAATGGCTTTTTGTACAGACCCTCTAAGTGACATCTGAGATCTTAAAGCGACACCTCTCCATACAAGAGCATCCCCCTTGCCAGATGCACCAGAATGGTTAACTGACCCACTGCCCCCTGTAAAAAAACAGTATGAGCAAGAAGTGGGGAGACCCACAGCTGCATGGTCCTGTCCCATGCGTGGAAGCACGTGTAAACAAAAGGCTTACAGCCCCCTGGAAGAGCCAGTGAGACCACGCTAGAGATCATGAGGGAGATGCAACCACTGCTAGGAATCATCATTCACTTTACTGTCTTCAAAAGCAAGCAGTCTCCTTCAAAGATTTCAACATAAACGGTTCAGATTTGCAGGGCAGAAGCAGTTTTGATCAGTTAAATATTCACAGTTTCCAACACACTCTCATCACCACAGCAGAAACTTTAGATATTCAAACTGGCCACAGTGCTGCACATCTTTCAGTAGAGGAAGCACAACAGCGGAGCAGGATCCAGCCGATGGGAGGCAGCCAGAGCACTGGCCACACAATGCCCTTCCCAGAGAGAGCACCCAGCCTTGAACTGGGGAAGGACCAGTACGGTCACTGCTTGAGTGGCTGGCTCTGTGGGTAAGGATGTGTTCAGCTCCCGAAAGGACCCTGGACCATTGCTTGCTGCTCCAGGAGAAGGAATGCCCAGAGCCCTCAGCTCCCTCCCAGGCACGCAGCAGTTATGGACAAGTCCGGCTAAAACACCACATCCTGCTAGGATACCACAAAATCCTGCTGGGCAGCGCACTAAGGTTTAGGAGATGGAACAGGCAGTAACCATTAACACGTCATTCCACAGCAAATCTCACTGGGTGGGAGAAACAGGTCCCCCTCCAGGGCCTCCATCCCACAGCAGAGCATACGCTGCAGGATAGCGCTACAGCCTTGCAACTCCTCCTCCTGTGCCGGAAGATCCTCCATCTCAGCGCAGAGCCCCCTTCCCACTGCCTTCAGCAAAGGTGAGTGGGTATCAGATCCTCGCACACATCAGCTCTCATCCAACTCTGGCTGCAGGAGAAAGCAAAGGGCCTTCAGCCCTCTGTGTGAACACCCCACCGCAGCATCGCCCCGAAGTCGGAAAGGGGGCAGAACAGGGGAAGGCAGAGAGCGGGAGAAGGTGGAACACGAGCTTCATGCTGGATGCACCACAAAGGTGTGCAGCAGTGTTGATACAACACACGTTTTGGCACCACCGCATCACTGAGCTGATGGTGCCTCTCTCGTCACCGTCGCACAGAAACCCACAGAATCCGGGCAGAGCACCAACGAGAAGACTTCTTACTGGAGGAAGAATGCTGCTGTCAAAAGCTGCTTTCATGGCAAAACAGCCAAAGATCAACAATTCTGTTTTCACCTTTCTGAGTTTCTATTTAACAGAAAGCTATTATAATTAAGAAAGCTTTGGAGAAAAATCAGTCAGAAGCTCCTATTTCTCTGTGTAGCTCATGTGACAGATACAACTTCATCATCTGGGCATCTATACTGCTGGTTTTGTTGACTTCCAAATGGCTTTCATGAGGAGATCCATCAGCCCAAATGGTGGATAAAGATTCCCTTTCTTGGGGCTGAAGTACTGGTTGTCTCTTTCAGGCTTCAAGAAAGACCAAACCAAGGACTGACACGGTCCTGTGAGACCAAACAGGAGAGCAGGAAGGAGCTCAGGACTGTTGAGGGAATACAAACTGCACATCGTTTGTGGTTCTTACCGATTGTCCTAGGAATGGCAACACTGCAGCTAGAGGACAAACGTCTCCTCGTTATCAGCCCAGCCTAACAATTAGCTGATAATGCTCAGCTTCCAGGATTTTGAAAGATAGGCACTGGAGAAACATTCCTCCAGCTTCCTGTTTGAGTAATGCAATCCTCACTGTCTGGATCTCGCAGTCAGAACATCAGGCTGCACCCGGGCCAGCTTTATTATTTCTTTCATGCTTACTGTTTACATTTTGCCTTTCACCCTCCACATGGTTTCCATCTAGAGCTCTTGAAGGTAAGTCATGAGCTTTAGCTATTGCACAATGCAGCATCTCCAGGGACCTTTTATATTCTCCTCCAGATGGTTGGGTGGACAATACCCTTTTTTCCACATCCTTTACACTCTTAAATTCTGATGAATGCAAGTTTGACCCAATTTAAAATGGAATACAGATACAGTTGTTTGCTCTAGAGCTGCTTTACTTTTTCATGCTGGAAAAAGTTGGAAAATTCTTGGCAATAAGCTTGTATTGAGTATACAAAATGTCACTTAATTTGCCTGGCAACACTGCCTACCTATGTGGTAGGTTCTCAATCAGTTGCACTTGTGGTGGCAGCAATGGATGGTATGAAAACATTTAGCTATGAGAATCAGAGAAGAGCAGAGCTCGAAGGGCCTTTAAGAGCTCATCTCCTCGTCCTCTTATGCCTTAAGGCAGAATCAACTGTAGCTCCTCCATTTTCAACACATACTTATCTAAATCCAGTCTTAAAACCTTTCCAACACTGATACTCAGCAAGAGACTCCACTCTACTCTTCATTATTTCTGTTCAAAGTGTACAGAAACAACAGCTCACTTTTCTTTTAGCTTTCAAATAGCTAAGCAGCATCATGACAGCCTCCCTTGTCCAGAGTGAATCATTCCCCTTCCACCTCTTGTCCCAAATCTCATTTTCTGGACCTCCCGATTGTGCAGCTCTTGCTCTCTAATCAGTAGTCCACCATTTTCCTGGAATGGAACATCCCCGCCCGGGCACAGTACTCCGCACCGCGGCACTACCCTGACTCACTGGCACAGCCGGCCCATGTCACGTCTTTTAAAGACATCTGCCTCCGGTTGTCCCCTCCAGCAGCAGGCCACCGAGGGCTGTAGTAGATCACTGAGAGGGTGAAAGTCAATGAGCTCTATACAACTGCTGGCTTGTCACTTGTCCCGCAGCCTGAAAACGTGATAATTCTTGCTTAAATGCAGAGCCTTGTTCTCACCATAACTGAACTACTCCTCTTTTCGGGCCATTTCTCCCATCTCTTAAAAGATTCTTTAAATTCTGTATTTCACATACGGGCACACTCATAACAATTCCTCCCAAACTGAGTTTATCACCTTCCTCCCTACAACCGCTTCCCAGTTCTAGCATAATTGTACATCACTGAAACATCACAGGAGCACTTTTATTTTCCAACCCCAAACCAACCCTTTCAGTAAATGATACGACACACAAAGTATAGGCATTCTATGCACTGTAATAAAAATGAAGTACATGGTCAGTTACTGCGTCCTACACGGAGAGACCTACACTGCCTAGTAGTTTATCTGTGGCATTACTTTATTTTTTTAGCACAGATGTATTTTCAAAGTGCTAGAGAAGAAAGTTTTCAAAAGCAAACATTTAGTAGATGTACTTCCAATTCCAAATTCAAATGTTTCTGCAGCATGAGATGGTGGTGTGTTATTGCCTGATCGGTCTTGGAAAGCAGCACAAAATCAGCTGTTGTTTTTCATCTTTATAAGTGAATAGAAAAGTCACAGTAATAAACAGTTGTTCTTTTGGCCAAGAATAACAGATTACTGGTGTGTTTATAACAAAAATTGAGGGTGAGGGGGAACAACTCTTGGAAACTAGGCATGTCCTATCAGCAACATGTTCACGCATCTTTCACTCACTTGGGTTGTTACAGACCTGTTTGTTTGCAGATGATAATTCAATCCCACTCATGCTTTTATGAACACCCAAAGGTGTTCAAACGCACCTCTGTACAGCATCTGATCTCCACTGCAAGAAAAAGGAAGATACCAAACGCCTGATCAATAGCATGTTGTCTTGCACTCCTCCTCCGCAAATCACACAGGGTCCTTAGCATTAAGAGGTGCGCAGAAATTAAAGCATTAAGGTAATCTGAATGCAGAAAGGATTGTTATGGTAATTAAGAGGAGGAAATAGTCAATTATCAACTGGAAGTTACGGGGCCAGAAACCCTGAACTGGATGGCCAACCTTATTTTCATAAATTAAAGGCAGATTCAGTATTTGAAAGCTTGGAAGACGTTTTAAAAAGTACCTTCCAGAAGAATTTCCAAGGAATCATCAGTTTGGGCTTCCAGATTGCCTCCCTCCTCCCCAAGCACATAACATGAGTGTGCACATCCTCACACATTTTCTTTCCAAGTTTACTCTGAATGGAGGAAGAAAAATTTAAGGCAGCAAAAAGCTCGTTAGGAGCAGAGCTGTCGCTGCACACGTGGAGAAGGGCAGAAGGAGGACCTTGCCACCAACCTTCTGCCAGGACAAGATCTCACATTTCTCATAGCAGGGCTGACAAGTGATGATGCCCGCTGATCGATAATCCATACCCTGCTCGAGAGAAGGGAGTTTTTAGGCAAACACACTTATTCCAAAGGAAAGGAGGCTGCAAAAAGTAAAAGTGTTACGCTGGTCTTCAGGTACAGTGGGGTTTTTGTGCTGCCTGTGTACACTGGCTAACTACAAGACTCTGCACACACTGATGTGAATGAGTTTAGACCACAGCTTAAGTTAAAAAAAAAAAAAAAAAAGAAATCTATTTCCAGATGCACAGCATGCTCACCGAACAGTGCAGTGCTGTGGAGCAGCTGTTCTTTACGCGGCCTTCTTCTAAAGAGAACATTATGTTCTCTTCCGCATGAGCTCAGAGAAACCAGGATTTTTGCCCCCGCTAAAACCACATGCATGCAGACCCCTTCCAGGCTACGACTCTTCTGTATCCTGAAATGACTTCCCAGTGCGTTCTTTGAAAGCCCTTTGGTTAACATGAATGTCTCAGCCAAGACGGGACTTTTCTGGATCTTGCTCATAGACTGTTACTAAAAACTGTACCAGCTCATTTTTCCAGCCTCTAGAAATATTGTATACAAATTATTTCTTTTTCTTTAAGGACTTTTCCTCAGGATCATTATTAAAAACTACTTCCAGACTCGGGAAGAATCGCAGATATAACGCCTTTCCAAAAACACCAATAACAGATTATCACTGCGACAGTGAGTAAATCCGATACCCCAGCAAAATATTTACAAACTCGTGCTTAGGAGTATTACAGAAACTTTACCATGTTATTGAATCGGATCAACACACCTTGATCCAAAGTTAACTCTAAATCATACTGTTTATTCTTACCAACTCTCACAATTTTCAAGGGAATTTGGAATATTTACGCAAGCTGCAGCTCAGAACCACGTTGCTGTGCACGTCTCCATTCTCACTCGTTTGACAGAACAGGTCTGTAATAAATGAAGTGTGTCCTACATGTGTAGGACTGGAAATTGTCCTGGTTGTGCAGTTAATAGCACTAACTTGCAATCAAGTAAAGGGTTTTAAAATTGTATTGATGGTATTTACCAAGTTTCAACACAACTTCTTCCAGCAGGAATTAACAGTAGTTGATACGACTGTTTTAGAAGAAACAGTCAGAAAAGCACAGTCATCTTCAGGAGCATCTTGACTGGAGAGTTTCCATCCTATTGACTCCCACCCTGCACTTACGGGCAAGCAGAAGCAAATTTAGGAACCTTCCCGACTTGTCCTTCATAAAATATAATTCCCACTGCGTGTAGACTAGTGGGAGTCTCACGTGGCCCTGAACGAGAGAAAGGTTCCCTTTTCCTGACAGCTGCACGCCATCAGGATTTGAAAGGCCCACAGTCGGTATCGGTGCTCGCAAGCAAGGGGCAGTAACGTTGTCCTTGTACAGCTGCACCTCCTGCAAACAAGGCACCACTAAAGAAAAGTAATAGTTTAGTTTACTTAAAACTGCTGAATTTACAGACGCGGCTGCCACTCAGAGCACGACGCAGGGTAAGTTCTTACGGTAATGGGCAGCATCGTTAATCTGACTGGAATCAGAATCACAGTCGTGGTTCATTAGTTCATTGTTTCTCAGTAATGTTTTAATGGTTGTGCCGTTGAAACCTGTGGTTCCTTCTGTATCTGGCTCAGCTCCTTGACCTGGGGAAAGACCCTCCAGCCCCATTTCCCACCTGCAGAACGGGAACCGCGTTACTCACCTTCCTCTGCCCGGCGCGTTGAGCGCGTGGGGCACCCAGATCACCGCGAGAGCCAGATCTCCCACGCATTTGGTGCCAGCACCTCCCGCTGAGAAAATGGCACTGGCTGGCTGCTGGGAGCTTTTGGAAGACCGGCACAGACGTTATCACTCTTTTCAAATTGGGAACCTCAAAGTCCACTTACATGACACAGGCTTTGTATTCCCTTCCGAAAACTACGTATTCTCACTGAGTCAGCACACATTAGCTCCCCTGTGAGCACCAACCGAGGGAGAACAAGCCCCAGGCACCTTCCCCGTACACCGACCCAGGCGAGGCGATTCCCAGGAGCTGGGGGAACCCTGCACACCACCGACCATCTGTCCCTGCGCCGTCCCTCCCTTGCAGAGGGCAGCTACTGAAGAAGAGTGCTCAGGCGACGCACATCCCCAACACACTCTTTCCCAGTGAGGGCATCCACTGAATCGTCTTGTTTCCCTATGGCTCTCTCCAGATCTTTCACAGCAGCAAAATTTCAGCTCCAAAGAGTAGGGAATTTAATTGCAGTTCCTATCTGCCACACAGCTTCTGCAGATAATCTCAGCCAACCGTTACCACTTCTTAAGAAATATTGTCTTATAAAGGAGAAATCAAATACACCCATAAAAATAAAATAAATTGAAAGGGAAAAATTCTTTCACTATTTAACCGTGTCAGCAAAGCAGAAGAAATATTATGTAGGCAGCTAAATGTGGCACCATGGCTCAGACACACCACTCCTCTCGCTGACAGCAGCATTACTTAACACATACACTGCAAACCACGGCGAGGTATTCTGTCCCGGTAAGCGTTTGCTGCTTGGTTCTGTCCACACCTGTGCACAGAAAATGCTCTCGTAAAGCCATAAAATAAATGAGTTACACAGTCACCTCCTCCAGTTTCTCCCAGTAATCTACTTTTAAATGTCAGTGCAACAGAGAGGTGAGTTTCATCACTAGCTTTTTATTTTTTAATCCTGAAACTCTTTAATATTGAGTTTGTGGCATGACACTTATTTTCACAAAGGAAAATATTCCTGCTATTAACAAGAGGTTTACATTAGAAATTGGATGCTGAGAAAAACAGAAATAATACCAACAGCTTAATTATTTTTTATGTGACTGGCACAAACAAATTTAGGATTTTTTTTTTTAAGTGATGAGTGAACCACAGATGGTTTCATGAAAAATAAACCTTACCGAACTGAAAGGACTAACACTGATTTTTAACAAAGATTGCAAAATTAAGGTAAAATGCACAAGATCATCATACAAAAATCTTGCAGTTAACATTTATTTAGATTCCTGTGGAAAGATGCTGTTCTTTGGCTCCATCTTTCTTACACAACTCGGAACAACTGGTAAATACGTTAAAAAGTTGTGCAGATTATCCTTATTGAAATGTTTTGGCAGAAGGCCACAGAAACAGAGAAACCCTGCGTAACCTCAAGCTTGTGAATGAAAAATAAAGGAAGTCTGAGAAAGAAGTAAACTAAATGTACTGCTGAAAAATATTCTTAAATAAATGGATAACCAAGAGCACCCCAGTGCGTAAAGGCATCCGAGGGTTTTCACAGAACACGGAATGACAACGCAGACACACGCGTTCAAGCAGCGGATCTCAGCTGTCTGCTGGAGTAACAAAGCGTCGTGACACAGCATCTTCTGACACCTCAGCATCTGAGCAGGCTAATCCTGGTTGTGGCACAAGGTACCTGGAGCAGGGCTATCAGGACCGGGGAACCTCTGACCACGGCACTGGGAGACAAGGCAGAGGGAGCATTCCAGCACAGCCAAGGCAGCGCGAGACCCGATCTGAAAGGTGCAAGCGTCGAGAGTGGAAGAATTTACACGCGCAACCCAGGACTGCACCAACAGGCAGGCATGGCAGCAACGAAGTCAGGCAAGCACAAAAGGTAGGCTGAGTATCTGGGAAAAAAATGTCTTGAGGAGTGAGAATCAATACAAGGAATTATTCCTCAGGGAAACAGTGGAAGCGCTTTTGCGTGGGTATTTTATGAGAGACTGGGCATACCACCAACAAATGTACTGCAGGAAAGAATCAGACAATGGCAAGGAAATGGATTAAACGTGTTAGCAAGACAATTTCCAGATCCGATTTCTGTGAAGAGAAGACCGTGACCTCACCACTGGATCTGTCGCGTTACCATTAAGTACTGTCCCATACAGGCCCCAAGTTCCTCATTAGCATGGGCACGGTCTTAAGACAGACCACACCAAAGACTGAAAGGGATCTGGGAGTGTCTCTTCATTGTTATTTTATTTTTGTATTAATGATGGGTCAATTTATGTCCACAGATTTTGTAAGGCAGAATTCACCAGGGATACTGAGGAGCAGAAAACTGAGACACAGAATAAAGCTTTTGGGGAAAACAAGAGGTCTGAACTTGATTAAAAGAAAAAAAAAGCCAGAGGAACAGAACATTTGAAGACACATACGGGGAGAAGCGACTCTCTTCCAAGGACAGATGGCAGCAATGGAAACACTGAAAATGGCTGGTTGGCCAAACTGTTTTTCTGTATTTGCCTCGTCCTTTCCAGTTCACTCCAGTTCATTGAAGCACAGCAGAAGTGCCAGCAGCTTTTCCATGCGGAGGGTTCCCACAACTCTAACAAGAACAGAAACGATTGCGGCACCTATCGGAATGTGATCCAGCCTCTGCGTAGGTACCTAGTCTGTGTACCTACCATTTGCACTTCCAAATCAGAGCAGCTGTTTCAGATGCAGCTGTGGGAAAAACCAAAAGCCAGCGCTTCCCTTTTACTGGCTGACTAATAGAGCTTGGCCACAACATCCAAATAAACAGGAGCTTAGCAAACGGATAAACTGTTTAACCAAGGGACTAGCCTGCTGTAAACACACACTATCCGATTAAAATACCCTTCCCCTCGTAAGAGCAAATTGTGCCCCCACCTGTACGTGTTGAATTTACCGGCACCTCAGTGAAGCACCGCCGAAAAGGACAGAGCCGACTAAGCCGGCCATCAGGCCAGAGGACTGCTGCAGAGCCATCACGTTACAACAAGACTCAGAGCTCATCTCGTGCCTCCAAGTTGCTGTGGCTTTACGCTGGCACTGCACAGAGCAAAGCCCTCCTCTTTAGACCTGTGGTTCAGCTAAGCCTGCGACAATATTTTACGGCACATTTAACACTTTGGTTAGTAGGGCCATCTTCTTACCTGAAGATAATGCTTAAGGCTTTCTTCGATCTGTGTTTTATTATGCCTTTACTTTTTTTGTAATCTCATTACTTTTTTTAATGCTCCCCAAAGTTACCTCTCCTTTCTGCTCGCTCCTGGCTGGGTTACTGCATAGATGGACCTTGAAGCCGATTCATGGGACAGAATTGCATTTGCTGCCCTCCAAACACGGGAGCGCAATTGGACCGGAGCATCATCCAGCCAACGTCCTGTCTCCGGAGGTGGACAACAGCAGATGCCAAGGGAACATTATTAAAATGGAGCAGGTGTGACGCGATGCACAGAGGATCAGAGGCAGAGATGAAGGCTGTCCTTGTAAAAGTCTTCGATGGATTTTTTTTTCCCCACTAATTTGTTCAGTTGCTTCTTGAATTTACAAGAACTTTAGCACTCGTACCACCCTACATCAAAGCTTTCCATACCTCATCTATGTTACATGAAAAAGTATCTCCTTATGTTTGATCGAAACCTTTCCACTGTTACTTCGAAGCTCCAAAACTCCCGTAGAAGAGATTGTGAACAATCTCTCCCTGCTCCTCTTCTTTATTTCAGTAATAATCAACTATATAAAGTCTGCAGCAGATGGGATCTGCAGTATCAAAACCTAACACCATCCCACTGATTTGTCACAATAGCTGAAAAGCAGCTGAGAATAAAGAAAAAAAAATACAGAGTTAAATGTTGAGAATGGACAGGCTTCTAAACGTTATCCGTTTTAGAGAGGAACAAAGTTTTGATCAACAGATCTTTCAGGAATGCTGAAAGATTAGATTTTATGAATCTAAGACTTTGGGGAAGGTTGCTTTATTTTCTTTCGGCCATTACATCAGCTGAAAAACAATAGCAATTAATTTTGTTCTTATGCTTCCAGAAATATAACTGGGCATAAACAGACCAAATTAACCCACTTCTGTGATTAAGGAGAATTTGAACACGGATCGTTCTCAAAAGCACTGGTAAGCACTGCATTTCCAGTGTCCCGGGCACGTGGCTCACTACGTTTATCGGTACTTCCAAAGAACTCGGAGAGATGAGTGCCGAGCTCTGGTACAGGCTGCAAGCCGCTTCGGACCTCGCTCTCCTGTACATTAATTTCAGCAGCAGTTAGTGGACAACGGGATAAATTCTGTTATCAGTATGACAATAGAGTCATCAGGCATTTACTGTGACATCTACCAAAAAACTTCTCTAGGTTTTGCTCAAAGACGTGCTCAAAGGCAAAAAGAGAGCAAGGCTTCAGTTAAACAAATCTGCTGAGCCTCTGTAAACCTTCTCATCATTATTTTAACCTATTGCCCAAAACAATGGAAAAAGAGTCCTCAGCCTCAACTATGGAGAAATAGAATGGTGTGCATTCCTCTAAATTGAATGCTGCTGTTTCTAACGGAGGTAATAAATGATCAGGAGAGCTGCGAGTATGCCACCAGCACGGATTGTCACTTAAATTCTTTCCAATTATAAGAACAATGAGAGCATGTGCCTGGAAAGGACCTTGGGGAATGATATCCTTTTAACCTCCCACAGCTACCTGGTGAAGGGCTCCCCAGGGAATTTGGCAGCGGGGTGGACCACGCGATAAGCAGGGGAGCTTCCGACGCTCCCCGCGTTAACGCCTCGTGCTGCGCCCAGCAATAGCGAGCAGCAAGGCACAAACATTTCCAAGCCTGTGCGAATAAGAAACTACAGAGAGCCCTTATTCCAAAAGTGTACTTACTCGTCAGCAACACAGAGTTAAGAAAGGAGGATTCTGGTCTGGTTTAGTAGGCTGGGAAAACTGGACTGCAACTGTCACTGAGCAAAAACAGAAAGTCAAACAATTTAAACCATTTCCATGCTCCATTGTTCCTAATATCCTCCTCAAACTCCCAGCAAAGTATATCATATCTATCTGTAAAATTTACTTTTAAAGTTTGAAGTTAAGAAATACTTGAAACTAAGCACAACCTTAGGGGCATTATTAGGTCAGGCTCAAATCTGGATTGTGTTCTGCATTAAAAGGTAAAGGTTCCCTAAAGCACCATGTTTTTCCTTTCTCTGTGTTCCACAGAAGGGGATATTTGAAGAAGGCACCTTATTTCTATTCTACACGTACTCCATATCACGATCATTACATGAAGTACTGGAATGATTTAGGAGACGTAGCATTCTCGCACTGGAATAGCTGGATGCACCTCCAGAAGGCAGAATGGGGCAGTGAAGACTTAGGAAAACACACAACAATTTTCTTATTCAGAGACCAAGGAAACAGGAACTTTATATTACCTCCACTTTTTTATTATTCAAATTCCCTTAAATTTTTAAATATTTATGAATTCTCCATAATGTACGACTACATTTTATGAATGTTTATGAATGACACAAACATTTCCTGGTAACATGAAGAATCAGGATGGGCTAACAGAAAACAGAAGATATCCATCTTCCACAAGAATGAAGTGTAGTTTCCTTCTCCAAACGGTTCAATAGCGCTGGGATACCTGCCAGCTTCTTTTTGGCAACACGAGGATCAGTAAGTACAAGTTAAGCTTCACGAGGACCAGTGCACACTCCTTATTCTGTTACTTTTGGCAAGGAAGGGTCCAAAACCTTCAAGAAAACACTGTTCAGATCTCAGCTTCACTGCCATGGAGAACTCCAGCCATCGTTTTCACAAGACAGGTATGTTCAGCTGGTGAAAGTCCCACTGGCACGTTCACTGGTGAGCAGGGAAGGATGTCTCCTTCAGCTCAAAAACCACACTGGGCTCACTTGCACAGATCCAGTACGTGGATTTACTGCGCAGGCTCAGCAAAACTTTGGCTAAAAGATAACGCACGCTTAGTCAGCTGAAACAGATTGTAACCGCCACATTTTCAGCCTCCTGCCGTACGCCACCGACTTCCACCTCTTCCTCACGGCAGCAGAGTCACCGGGGACCCTGTCAGCCCTGCTGCGCAGGATTACACAACGGCATCCCGGTGGGCTCCGCTGCCAGCACAGATGGGAGACGGCAGAGGAAAAAGGAGCGTGTTTTCCTTCGCACACCATTCTGCCTGGGGGCTTTCTGGCAAATATCTTGATACATACGGCAGACAGAATTTGGCTCGTCCACCGTTAAACCTCCAACAGCTCATTGACAATGCCGTAACGACATAGGAAATGGAAACCAATACAAAAACAAACAAGGAAAGGGAAAAGCGCTCTCAGGAATTTTGCTCCTGACAGCAATTTCACATTGACTACTCAACAGCAACATTCGAAGAGATCTATTTGGTTTTAGGCAGGCTCCTATTTTGGCAGGGTACGCTACCTCGTTTTCTCCTCTCGTTCTTTCATATTTCTGTGAGATACTGGTAGCAAGTTCTGTCTCACCACTCTTAAGACATCTGTCTCGCATGTCTCCTCCAGTTAGTCCTGTTGTCAAAAGAGAGAGGCACTTCTAGGAGATAATCTGACTCGGGCCCTGGAAACTTCTCTCCCATGACCATACAAATCCTGGACTTACTACTTCTGCAGGGTACAGAGCTACAGCAGATGTCTACGTTCAGTCCCTCTCAGCGATAGAGGGGTTGGGAGTCTTCTCACCTCACTTCAGCGAAAGACACAGTGTCCGGTCTCACTCCGGACAACGGAAAGAGAAGCAGGTGTCAGAGCACCGCTGAACTCACTGGAGTAGCTCGTAAGCGCTGCGGTTCTCCTGCAGTGGAACACCCAGCATAGGGGTGTCATCTAAAATAGGACCCAAAACAGACTTTAAAAAAAAAAAAAAACAAAAACAAAAAAACAAACCCCAAAAAACAGCTGAAGAGTAATAATGAAAAATGTGAATGTAGTATGTAGTCTGTACACACAACTCTTTGATTTCAAGGTGTTTTCAGTTCTACCAAAGTCATAAATCATTATCAGCTGGACTTCCAGAAGCCCCACAATATGACTGCAATGTCCTTCAGATCTGGAATTGCTTGTCATTTTACAAAGCTTTATCTAGGTGGATATTTCCTTGATGGAAGTTCCAGACTGAATAACTTGAGAAAATTCCTTCGTAAGCATTTCCTCCATTTCTGAACCATGTATGTTTTCCATACCCGGATGTGTTTTTGCCGTTCTCATTGTAATCTCCCCAAATCAGGCCAAGTGTTGAGCCACAGCAAAACCCTCATTTGCAAAAGAACAGCTAGAAGGTCAAACTTAAATTTATTTAAGAGTCCTAAGCGCAGCATGCTCCAAGCCTAAGGAGCTTGCCTCCCGATCTCCAATCCTGGAAAACTGCAAGTAAGGCTATGAACAAGTGCTGGAGCAGTGAAGAGAAAGAGGCGGGCGGTAACAATGCCACAAGCAGGCAAGGAAACCGTGGGGATTGCTGAAATTGCATATCACTCACAGCTTCTACTTCAGTCAAAAAAAAACCCTAATTTGAAAACCAAGAGATGATTATTAAATTTGCAAAATAAACCAAACTAGGAGTGCCTGTCAGCGTACGAGAAGGCAGGAATAACAAGCAAACTGATCTTGGCAAATCAAAGCAGTCTGGAGGAAAAGAAAACAGAAAGTCATTTAATAAGGGTTCTAAATGAGTATCCGAAATCCCTGTTAGACCCACCAATGGAAAAAGAGGTCATGGGGCTTTCAAAGGGATACTGCGGTTTTGCAAGAATTCTGCCTTTCAAAATCAATCTCAAACAGTAACGGAAGCCTGTGTACAAAGACGAGATACCTTTTTAAGGAAGTTAAAATGCAAACAGTGGTAGATCATGTCATACAGGAGAGGAAGCTATTACTCTAATCATAATTCCCAGTCTTAAAATCCCTACATTTGGTAAAGGTCAAAACTTAAGCTCACCAGAAGCAATAATTTCTTCCGTGGTGCTTTCCAAGAGCAGTTTTCCATTTCTGCTCTTTCCTTGGAGGTATATCGAAGAGATGTAGGTACTAACTTACGTATTATCACTGTAGACAAGATAGAAGGATTTCTGCCATAGTTTTTCTAAAATAAGATTTATACCTTTGAGCAAAGAGAAGTCCGAGAAGTTACAGGGAAAAAAAAAATAAAATTCATTGGCAAACACAAGAAAAACCCCAGAATCTATTTTACATCCTTTGCTGTTGCTGTCACAAGAGACTAAGTACTGCAAAGGAGCTTTCCTTCATCCAGGTTCTACAGCATATGCCAAAATGCCTAAAGGCACGGTTAGATACGGACCACGGAACGACATCTGGAAGGTAGCACAGAACACTGCTGCACTCTTACTATTTCCCCACAGACCGAACACAGCCCAGGGCAGAGAACCTAAATCCTTGCTCCTTCTGCCACCCTGCTCCCGTTGGTTAACGACTGGCAGGTTCTCAGTTTCCAGCTGTAAGTCAACCTCAGCCAAGGGACGGCAAACCACACATCCAGCTCCCTCCCGCTTTCGCACAAAGCAGCATCTGTACCAGCAACTCTTGCAAAACCTGAGCTTACCTCCTTCACAACAGCACTGCCTTTTCAGCCAGCGTTCTCATCTCATTACCAATAAGCTGTGCTTTTAATCATATTTCCTCTGAGGATACTCTTCAAAGTCACCCAGATTCCCTTACTCCTAAGCACAGCTGATTCTATGGAGCAGTCTGTGCAGCTTGCCTCAAAAATAATAAGCTCCAAATCAGACTTAAATTCTCATCCAAGTTGTTATTGTGATTTTTGTCTTCTGGTTTCACCCCTCTGAATTCAACTTAGACAGAGTCACATGTGATCTTGACAAAAGGTCACCACAGGGTGACCATGCATCATTACAGACCATGACGTACTTCTAAAGCATCCCCACGCCTCAATATTGGGAAGTGTTACCTCCATTCTGCTTTCTGTACTTCTCACAGCCACATTAAGGACATGTTGGCCAATTTCACCCAGAAACGATTAACAGGCTCCTAGAGCACCACCCTACAGGAGTCTAGAACAAATTTCTTCTTGTACATAGAGGCTACAGACTTTGCCTCAGTTCTGGGCTCTTCAAGCACTGTTCCCATTTCATTCGCTTCTACTGGTGACGGAAAAACTAAGAACTAGAAAGCAGACAACATTACAGCAACTCCCACAATTTTCATTCCCATGTAAGTATCTTTTCACGGAGAAGGCAAGGAGATAACATTCTCCACGTCAGGACACCTGTTAACTTCCTCCTACAGCGACAAATGGTTCAAGTCCACAGATGGAATCAAAAGTAAAGACAGTTTCACTTGCTGACGGGAAAAGGTGGGGAGACACGGGCTGATTCTGAAGACAGAGGTGATCACTCTTTCCTACACCCACCCCTTCGCCAACCAGCCACCTCGAGTTTACAAGTGACTAAATCAATGTAGCACATCTCCTCAAACCCAGCTTCTTCAGCTGAAAGCGTGAAATAAAAAGCCATACAAAGGCATACCATCTGTGGAGGACAGCATACAGAAAACTGAGTTTACACAGATGAGACATATCACACAGCCCCTTATGTCTCTGTCAACACACCAGCTTTGCAAATCTGCTCTAAATAAGAACAAAATTGGCAACGCGCTACATCGGAGGCCAGCAAGCTGCGTATGCCTAGCGCGTACTTGGCAGAGTTTGGGTTGTTCTCTCCACTTTTAACAAACAACTCACTCATAAATGGAAAACTTGCTAACATTCAAGTATTCTGCTGTGTTCAAACGTCAGGGAGATTGTATTCAACCAAGTCTCCTGGAGGGATCAACTAAGTGGCCATCCAGTTCCTAGAGATGGATCTGTAGGTTGCTTAAAAACTAGCAGGACATGGCACAGCCTTCCTGCGATCCACAGCAGGGACAAACACCGGTCTGGAACATTTTCTAGTTCCATTAACTCTTTACCAACACATAAAAATAACACTTCAAAGATGTTTATTTTTACAAGTTACATGAGGTGAAGAATATAGTCGAACAATATAGCTGAACACATATGGAAATGCTTCAGCAGCAGCTCTGTTTTCTGTCCAAGAAGTCTGTAGACAAACACAATAAACTTAACTTACACACACGACAACTCAATGTACTACATAGAAAAAAAAAAACAAACAAGAAAAAGAAAGACAAAAAAGTGTGTTTTCATAAAAACCAAACCACTTATTTTGTAGGAGGAGTATCTGAGAGAGGAGGGAGTAGCTGGAACAGACAAGTACAGACATAGCAAAACACAATTAAACAGAATAAGGCACCAAAGAGGAGCCTTCCCATGTCAGATTGCACCTCCAGCCAGCCAGTATCCTGTCTCGGACAGTGGTCAGCAGCCAGTGCCTACGGAAGAGAACTGGGCAGCTATATTCTCCAACACATTCCCCAAGCCTGCAACAACTTACGGCTTAAGGTTTCCACGTGCCAGATCTTCTGTACTGGTATGAAGCAGACTTTATAGATCTTTCTTGCAAGAATATCCCCAACTGCTTTCACACAAACTCTCAGCAGAAGAGTCTTTTTTGCAACAGCTGCCATGCTGTGTTCATCAAAGATGTATTTATTTTTGTTTATTTTGAACTTCCTACTTCCATTTGATGTACGTAATTTTTGTTAGGGAATGAAAGAGAAATGGAGGATGATTGCTTATCTTCTGTCCCACTCAAGCATCTTTTCTTCAGGCCCAAGCATTCTTCATTTCTTCATTCTTCATTGATCATGGAACAGGTTGCCCAGAGAGGCGGTGGATGCCCCATCCCTGGAAACATCCCAGGCCAGGTTGGCCGGGGCTCTGAGCAACCTGATCTGGTTGGAGATGTCCCTGCTCCTGGCAGGGGGGTTGGACTGGGTGACCTGGAAAGGTCCCTTCCCACCCAAACCATTTTGTGATTCTACGATTTGCAGGCTGTTCCATAATCTGTTATTGGGGGAGGCAGGACCTTGTTTAGCCATAGCTGTAAACAGAGATAATTCCATTTTCTCATGAGTTACTCTACATTTACTGAGGCCAGGTTTAACCTACCAGTGTATTTTCCAATTACACAGTACCATAATGCACATACTCTTCCAGCTTTAGAGTTGACCATGCCAAAGTACTTCTAAATCCCTCAGACTTTGCTATTTCTCTATCCACTGCCTTCCTGGGGTCACCTGTGGGAGTGTTAAACAGCACAAGTCTCATACGACTCTAAGGGTAACAGCCCTCCACTGTAACCGTTACTGCTACCCAATGTTCTCACCTCTTACCCAGTCACTGATTTACTAAAGACCATTCTCTCTTATCCCTAGAGAGATCATTTGTCTTAAGAAGCTGCGGCAAAGCACCATGTCAGAAGCTGTCTGAAAATCTGAGGATACCATACACGCTGGAACACCCTAATCCAGATGTCTACCGAGCCTTTCAAGTCCTTGAAGATTTGTCAAGTGCAACTTCCTTGTACAAAAGACATGCTGACTCCTCCCTATTCCTATAAAATCATGTGCCAAATAATTCTAATCTATATTATTCTTTTGACGACGCTGCACAATACAAAGCCAGATTTCCGTCTGCTGTTCCCCAAGCTCCTTGGAACTCTTTTCCAATTTGGCATCGTATCAGCCCTATCTATTCTCTGATAGGGCTGAGGAGGTTCTCCTTGAAAGGTTGCACACAAGTGTGAATAATTCATCAGTTTCTCCCTTTAATCCCTCCTGGGCTCTAACGTCCTGGACCCTGCAGTCAGTTATTGCTCACTGCGTTCTAAATTAAGAACCCATTAACACTTGGGTTTGAGATGGGTTCTGGTAAAGACACCATGAGAAGCATAGATGGCTCAGAAACTCATCTGTTTCTTTTGCCTCTATCTTCTGCAACTATTCTTTCACATTCTAGTCTCCAACAGTTTTTGCAAACTTTTTAGACAAGCTTCTTATTCCCAACATATTTGGAAAAGAGCTGTTACTTTTTATACTTTCTGAAAGCTGTTCCTCTAAGTTTTTGGCATTTCAAAGTGTTTGTTCTTTTCTGTCTTCCTCGCTTGGTCATGACTTCAGCTTTTGGAAGGATGCCTCTGACTCTACAGCCTTTCTTCCCTGCTGTTTCACATCATAGCTTTTCTCTCTCTCAATCAGCTTTTGATAGGGCTTAGGCATTTGCTCGGCACTATCATGCCTTTAAATAATCTTCACACCACCTACAAACCTTCCAGTTTCTTTTTAACAAGCTTCCTCATCCTGATGTACTTTGCCTTTTGAAACCAAATATCACGTCGCTGAAGTGCTGGGCTTGGATTACCTCTGACGGACGTCTAAGCACACGTGCGTTCACATCTACAGCAGGGCCACCGGCAGTAATGTTTTGTACCACGTTCTGCACGATTCCCAGGAGAAAATCAAAAGTATCTTCCTCTCTCTGAGCTCCCTGACCAGATGCTTCCCAAAGGTGACATCTGTGATCTCTAAGAGGACTGGGGTGCCAGTTTTCTCCCATTGTGTTCCCTACTTTAAAGCTACATACTCTGTATTATTCTATGCTTTTCCTACCTACAGGGTCCGAAAATTTCTAATCTTAAGGATTCTGTTATTAATCCAGTTATTTTCCAGATTTGACATTTAGCTTTAAGACACCACACTATTGCCCCATGGGTTTGACCCAGGTTATTTTTCTATAACCTATAACTCCAATTGGTGTTTTTCTTCCATCGCCTTCCTTACAGCACTACTCAACAGTCTGACACAAAACCCAAAGACCTTAGCTCATCCACCTCGTTCCTTAAGATTTCAGAGTCTGTCTAGAAATACATACACATCTGGTGCTATTTTCTACTTTTTTCATTTTACATCAGTGCTAATCCAAGCGGGAAAGCTGTCTGTCCGATGACAAGCGAACGTGGTGGGTACGCATTTTAGTGATAAAACAAAACAGCTACGTTCAAGCAGAGCTGGGAAGTGTTGCTTGAATGATTATCTAATACATTCTTGAATCAAGCATTTTCATTTCCTCTGGACTTCTAAATTTTTTCTGCTACTATTTAACAACCAAAAAGGGCTACAGATCTGTATGACAGGAAAAAAAGAACCAGTAACTGTATATTCTACTAGTCACTACAGGTGAGAAACAAAATCTATACTAATCAAGACAGCAACTCCAGGGGAAGGAGGGAATCTTCTGGTGTCTTGACTCTGGGGTTAACTTGTATATATTTGAGAAATTATATGAAGGTGACAATGTACTCTGATTTTTTCCATATTTACTGTAATTTCAATGTGTCCCTGAACCTATACACTGTACACTAAAATACATGTGAGAACATGATCGTCAGTGCTGCTTGAGCCTCTTGAAAGGAAAAAACCAAAGAGTAATTTACCATACAGAGCTACATGGAAGTCTAGGGGAGAAGAAAGCCGGTGAAATCACTAGAGCAAGGCTGTACCTACGGGACTGAATAAATTATTTAGATACTGAGACGGAGAAGACCCAAGGTAGTTACAAACTGCTGTTGGATTTTATTTCCCATCACCCAAAACCTGACACATGATAACCTGTCACTCTGGAAAAGTGGATAGATCAGCTTATTTTTCAGTTTACCAGGCTGAGTTTTCTCTGTTCATTCCACAGAAAATGTGAGTTATTAATTACTCTTCAAGAAAAGTAATTAGTACTTAGCTGTTATTCATCAGGTA
>WHYT01016830.1:80508-96521 GCA_009806455.1 Tetrax tetrax
TTCTAAATTTTTTCTGCTACTATTTAACAACCAAAAAGGGCTACAGATCTGTATGACAGGAAAAAAAGAACCAGTAACTGTATATTCTACTAGTCACTACAGGTGAGAAACAAAATCTATACTAATCAAGACAGCAACTCCAGGGGAAGGAGGGAATCTTCTGGTGTCTTGACTCTGGGGTTAACTTGTATATATTTGAGAAATTATATGAAGGTGACAATGTACTCTGATTTTTTCCATATTTACTGTAATTTCAATGTGTCCCTGAACCTATACGCTAAAATACATGTGAGAACATGATCATCAGTGCTGCTTGAGCCTCTTGAAAGGAAAAAACCAAAGAGTAATTTACCATACAGAGCTACATGGAAGTCTAGGGGAGAAGAAAGCCGGTGAAATCACTAGAGCAAGGCTGTACCTACGGGACTGAATAAATTATTTAGATACTGAGATGGAGAAGACCCAAGGTAGTTACAAACTGCTGTTGGATTTTATTTCCCATCACCCAAAACCTGACGCATGATAACCTGTCACTCTGGAAGAGTGGATAGATCAGCTTATTTTTCAGTTTACCAGGCTGAGTTTTCTCTGTTCATTCCACAGAAAATGTGAGTTATTAATTACTCTTCAAGAAAAGTAATTAGTACTTAGCTGTTATTCATCAGGTAAGCACAGAATAACTGTTTTCATTACTTCTGTTACGTTTTCCTTGGTAAAGACATAAACGTCAAGAAAAACTAATCCACAGGACAGAAACAGTTCTGCTCATTGCAAGAAATTAAAAATAATTCCTCTCTTTGGAAGTTCAGCATCAAATGCATCACTTCTTTAGAACCTCCAAGAAAAGCAACACATGGCAGGACCTTGCAAGCGGTTTATTCTCATTGCACAATGGAAAAATAACTTTGGCAGATATTTAACCCTCACCCAGCTCTTCCTGTTGGAGCTCATGTTGATGCTGATCTTGTTTGACACCTCAAAACAGCACATCGATATGAAAATAATCTATAACTGAAAACTTCTCATTAAGTCTTATTTTGTTTTTCAAATGCCTGTTATGCTGACACTACTGCCTTCTAACGAAATATGAAACGAGCAAGCTAAAGAAATTTTTGAGAAACTGAGTGCTGGACATAATGTTACAGACAACATTTTAAGGTCAAAGGCTAACTCCTCACAGAACAAAAGACAAAGTGACAGGAGAGAGAACAAAAAGCACCAGCCCTAATGTTACACAGACTGGTTAAACACCAGGGCGAGCTGTGAAACGGGATTTAGGTGTCAGTGAGTGCGTAAGTGTTCATTCAGCCGAGCCCTCCGTTACCCCACCTCTGCTCCTGAAGCTGCCAAGGTTATACAGCCAAAGACCCCCTCATCATACCTATCACCTGACAGAGCACAGAAAATAGTGATTAATGTTTTCCAGTTATTACACTATATTTCATACCATATTTTAAATTGTCTTGAGTACCAACTACTACCTACTGCTCTGAATCACACCAAAGACGCCGCAGAAGCTGCCAGTTAGTCATTCAGCGTTGATTCATCTGTAGAAGAGAAACTATGGGCCTTGCAGCTACACTTTTTACAAGGTTTGAGAGCTCACTACCCAGCAACGAGAACAAAGAAAGGCCAGATCCCAGGCAAGCCAGACCCACCACTTGCATGGGCTTTGTCCCTCAAAGCCACCCCAGGCTGGGCCTCGTGTCACACCTCTGAGAGGTGGCCGCAGGTCCAGCGCAGGGGTCCCACCGCACCCCGCACGCGCTTCTGCTAAGAATGCCAGCTGTATGTTTAAAGTGTTTACACTTTCACTGACCATTTATCATAAAGCCTACCAGCAGCATAACAAATACCAAAGAAGGCAAATTAACCTAAAAATAAAGGAACATACAAGACACCGTGAGAACAGGTTTACGGGGGAGGGGAAAAGCTTACATCATCCTCCAGAGTAAGCTGAAGGAATTCTCCGTGCTCCAGACAATATGGCCCAAGGGAAACGGTAATGGGAGAGGAATAAATTCTTTCACCTCTGGGTTGAAATCCAAGTCAGGCTGGTAGTAGCCAAGAACCATTAGCTTAACATCTGCTAGCTGTTTGGAAACCCATGCGAAGTGAGTTATATTCCTTAGCGTCCACATCACAGTCCCACTAATTGGCACCACGTTGGCAAGCTAAACAGAGAGGTTAAAGTCTGAACATACAGCAAGCATGAACTACAAGATTAGTCAACTTCAGTTTTGAGTACATATGTGATAAATTATACATTTGGTGCATGTAACTCCATCTAATTGCCCACCATCCTGTTCTGCCCTCAGAAAAAAAAAAACGTAAATCCAAGCAAGCCAACAAATTGTCAGCATTCCCTTGTCAAGCATGCAGTTTCTGAATTAGTAAGACACATTATTAAGTTCATTACTATTCAAAGTGCTTAAGCAACTGCTTAAATTTTAAGCAAAATACTGTACAACAAAGTTAAGTATGAGCTAACATGTTTGGATAACAGATACCAATATCCACAACAATAATTTCCTTTTCATAACTTCAGCTTTTAACTCAAAAATGCAACACTAACTCAAAATGCGGCAAAGAGAGTTTTATAAATCCCAAATAACAACAAGGCTCTTTTCTCCTCTTCTGCAGCTTCTCAACAAAGAAAGAGCACAAAGCAACAAAGGTGACCTAAGAACGAGACCCATTAGCTTTTAGAAAATTATTGCTGCATTGTAAAACTTTTGCCTCTGAGGACAAAAAAAAAAAAAAGCGCAATGATCTCTTAATAAATAGTAATTAAAAAATTGATTTTTCATATCATCTGAATATGGCAGCATAAAAACCAGTCTAACTATGAAGGAAGGAAACTCACGTTACAGTTTAGAAACTGTTCCTGATGTTTACACATCACTTCAGTTTAAAGAACTGCTTATGATAGGAACATGATGAAAGCTGTTGAGCATGAAGGGAGATATAAACGAAGCCAAAAGAAGCATGCTTGCCAGAACTCTACCAGAAAACAGAATCACAGACTAAGTCAGTTTGGGAGGGACCTCTGGAGGTTTCCAGCCCCATCGGCTGCTCAAAGGATGGCCAACTTCAAAGCTGGATGAGGTCGCCCAAGGATGTTTAGATGAAAGCACAACATAGCCCAATGCCCTGCAAAATCCACGTACAGAGAAATTGGTTTTGCTAGCTGAACACCCTTTTCATTTACCACTGCTCTGGAAAGATTAAAGTTCTAAGCTGTTTTGAGAAGCAATAATGGCTGGCTGCCGTGAAACAAACCTAATCTAAATATCCATTAGTAGCAAGGTTTGGAGAACTTAACTTGGTAGAACGCAGACTTGAGGACAGGAGACTCTCTAAGAGAGCTCAGAAAGTATAATCCTCCCCAGATCCATGTTTTTTCTGACGGCGGAAAGGTACGTTCAGGTCTCATAAGAAAAACGCAGGCAGTGACAAAAGGCCAGTCTACAGGAAAGCAAACAACCCCCAGTAAGTCTGCACTCCACAGCCATGTTCAAAGGGATGGATTTTTTTCTCCTTATGCAAGAAACACTTGCAGAGTTAACATCCAGAGAATACAATGGTATCTAAGTTGCCTTAAATATGAACAGTCTGCTTCTTTTAGCACAGGCTGTGAACCATCGCCTGGCTTACCTGTCCTCCGACAAAGCCAGAACAGTTTAACTTCTACAAAAAGGTGCTGCGAGCACACTGCCAAGGATTTTGTGTGTTCTCTTTTCAAGAGCTTGGTGAACCAAGGGATCTGCCTGACACAGCAAGACCACTCCTTCCCCAGACCTACATCATCACGGCCAGGCCTGCTGTCTGCTTCAGGCAACGAGGATACAGCCTTCTTCTTCCCCTCGCTGCCTACTGAAGCCTCCAAGGTTGATCTTTTCTTACTCCATTTTATAACTTTGAGAAGTAGAATAGGATCATGTCACATTTTTTAAACGCCAACCAAATTCCTTCTGCTTGAAGACACATTATTATTAGCTTCTTTTAAAATCACCCCACTGCAAATAATAATATTGACACTTGAGGTGGAGTCTGCTGCCCCGACATCTGAAAGAGAATCTGGGGAGACTGTGACGACCGTCAGGAGTCCAACAGAAGCGGGAAGAAAATGGGCTAGCCCCAAAGACATCGATATTGCAACTGGTCTGCTTTTGGCTGCATTCAGCCCACCAAGCTGCTGGTTCAGGATGTATTGAAGTAAATCTTCAGAGCAAACCCATGATGCTGCAGGAGTCAGATGTGAGATAAGGTCCAAGCAGAGGTTACAGTCAAACCATGTAGGGAACGGCTTTACTGCGCGGCTCTAACATGCGCTTCCGAACCCTCGTGTAGCTATCAAGTTAGCATCGACACTCAAATAAATGTTAGCTCACGAAAACAAGTATAGAAATCACAACAACTTCATGAGTTTCCTGAGAGTAATCCTTCTCCATTTGGAAAACAGGAGGGGTCCAAGAAAGAAATCCTTCTCTGCAGGGGAGGGAAGCAGGAAGGAAGGAAATGTGAATTACATACACCTCTCGGTAAGGCCCCCTTGAAGAAAAGGAAGGAAACGAGAGTTAACTAAAAGGAGCATGCTTAGCATCAATGCACAAACTGGGGAAAGAAAACCTTAGGAAATCCCGGCTGAAGGTAACGCTGCCTCCTCCTGTCGCTGCCGGGCCTTCCCCTGTCCTTACGACGGGGGAGGCGAAAGGGCCGCTTTCACTCTTTCCCTTGCAGCACCGCTTTGAAGTTACCTACAAATCAGAGTCACTGTTCGGTGGCCACCTCTCCCTGCATCACCCTACGCTTTTTTGTAACAGGGCTGTTAAAAAATATGTGTTTTCACTTTTTTTTTTTCTTTTATTAAAAAAGGATAACTCATAAGTGAGCAGAGACAAAGGCTCTGTTGATACAACAACATGTGGATTAAATCTGAAAGGAGAAAGCAAGCTGTTCTGTTAAACTGACAATCCTGCACAGAGGGCTTATATCTAAATTGGTGTAATAAATCAATAGGAAAGATTTCTCCTTGGCTGAAACAACCATTTATTTAGGCATGGAACAAGAGCATTTAAAAATTGTTCTGGACACCATACACATAAGGCTTTCTTCAGTTTTGTTCTTTTTTACATTCTTTTGCACTTTAAGTATATCCCCAAAGTTTCACATTTGCTTTACTTAAAAATATTTACTTTTTGGCCCATAAACCTATGAAAAGTCAGCCAGTCAGCACCACTGGGCTCTTAGCTAAACTGTTCCTATAGAGGTAAAAAAAAAAAAAAAAAAAAAAAAAAAAAAAAAAAAAAAAAAAAAAAAAAAAAAAAAAAAAAAAAAGACAAACGTTGCTAGCTCTATTTACATTATCACATTGGGCAGAAGACAGGCCTAAATTTTTGCTTTCCCCCATTATGTTCCTCTCCTGTGTTTTTACAAACACATGCTCTACTCCTTCCCTTAAATTCTACTGGTAGTGGGTTTTTCACTCTTATTTAAGCAGTTGTTGCTACCTGCCCATATCAGACAGCAATTTGTCCCGCGATGTCTTCCGAGGCCAAGACAACGGCCTGCCGTACCAGAACGTAAATCCGGGCCCTGCCAGCAGCGAGGCGCCCAGGAAACTGCAGTCACAGCGCAGTCCTCAAACCCTGCCCAACACACGCCCCTGGTCTCCAGACCCCAAGAAGACCAGCCACTGCACAGTGAAAAACAAAGAAGACTTGGCAGGACATTCTAAGTATGACACTGATTGTAACTATAGATGGCACCAAGAACTGCAGCTGTCTGGTTTTTTTTTTTAATAAAAATCAGATGGCACCTGGAACTGATTTCAGAGCTAGAGAAAAAAGGGCACCAGCATTTACTAATTACAATTAACACCTCATGCCATGAAGATGGCATTGGCTAGCCCATGCAAACATGTCACTACACAACTCCAGCTAGTCTTCAAAGAATGACAAAGATCAAAATATAAATGAACATAAATATAAACTTTCGGTTCCACACAAGTGTTCTGGGAGAAAATATTTGTAGGAAATGCTACTCAACACTGGAAGGAAGGATTTCATACAAGCAGGATAGAGATCCTCTTCAGCATGTTCTGTAGATGCCACCGGCTGCTAGGTTACTGTTATTTTTTAGAACACCCACACTGCGTGTGTGCGCATGAGAGGGCATCTACACACGCGATGGAGTAGAACACTGAGGGGGCGCAGATTTTGTCTAAGGCCTCTGTCATGCAGAATGTCATTCCTAACATCATTTACAAGATTTATCAAGTCACAAGAGCTGAGCTCTTCAAAACCATTAAAAATACAATCCCCAGCCTCACAGACGAAAATGCTTTAAGCTCAGTAGCTGGGTTTTTTCTACCAAGGAAGTCTTTATTTATTTCATTCCACCTTAACTTCCATTTGCCAGTCAGGCAAATAAAAGCTTCCTCAGAAACTACAGCTGATGCAGTCACTCAGATGCCACCCCTGATAGCCTGACCACCCAACCCACCCTGCCTGCTGCCTTGTTCCCAACTCACCAAAGCAATCCCTGGGGCCGTGGGGCAGCCCGAGGGTCGGGTCTGGGCTGCTCTCGCTCCCTGACCCCCAGCCTTTGCCCCAGGGAAGCTGCTGTTGCCATTCTCCCCTGAGAGGTGGCAGGAGATGGGAAGTGTACAAGTTACTGTACCCACATTTAGCCCCACAGCTGTTTTGCAAGGCTACCTAGCCAGGACCTTCCTGTAAGAGCTGCTCACCTTGTGCCAAGCAACTGCCTTAACAGTCTGAGGAGCCTCTCCACGGTGTTCCTCCCACACCTCCACAGCCATCCGCAGGGTACCGCATCCCAGCTCAGCTTCTGCCACCTCCTCACACACCCTCTAGTTGGGACAGACACTGAAGAACTCCTGAGAAGGCACATCTCAGCTTTCCATCCTTAATCCAAGCAAATGAGTCTGTGCCAGTAAGGGTAACAAGGAGCTGTGCTAGTGGGACAGAAAAGAAGGCGCAAGAGGAGCTAAAAACTAAGAGAGGAATAAGACGGCCTGACAAGTACTTTTTCTTACTATTCTGCTTTAATTTTGGAGAAGTGGAGTCTCATGGCCGTTACAGTTCACGGAAGCACTACCTAGTTCTTTAGCACGCCAAGCTGTAGCACAGAATCTGCTTCGACAAACTCTCATGTTGTCGACGTCTATCATCTTTAACCCACCGACGATAAAGCTGTCACCTCTGAGTGAAGCTAAACCCCTGGCAAGACAGACATGCCAGTCCCAGCTGGAAGGAAAACTTCCCAGTAAGGAGACGGTCGGTCAGCCAGACAACTGGTTTCTGTTCGTAGCTGACACTGCCCTATTCCCAGTCACATCCCCACGCAGTGCCTCCTCTCTCCTCTTCACGAGGCCGACGAGCACCACGATGAGCGGCTCCGTGGGACCCAGCGACCAGCAGTAACGCTAGCTACAGGTGGGAATTCAGAAGCAAAGCAAAGCAATCTGTTCAAGCTGAGGTTTATGCTATGTGGGCACGGTTCCAGCATCGGAAACACGCACTTCAGTTCTGCCAAGTGTGGGTATGATTCAGTGCTAATTGCTCAGAAAAATGCTTCAAGTTCCACCGGTTTGGTATGCTTTGTAAAAAACAAAATAAGGTATGTTTTGGACAAAGTTAAGACTATGTTTATGTTTACAGACAATCTGACTCCTGCATATAAAGAACGCTTCTCCTTGGACAAAAAACTGAAAACATCAAGAAAAGTCAAAGGTAATGCAAATATCTGGCTCTATACTCGTGCCAGAACAGAAGCAGCACCAAAGCAGTTGAGCAATAATCATGGTCTTCAATTTGACTTCCCTGACTCCTGCTTTGTTCAATATTTTAATTTATTTTTTAAAAATTCAAAAACACTTTCAGATGTCAAAGCACATTTCTATACATTGATTAATTCTCCCAAGTTAAAAGTCATTAGACTCTTCACTACAAAAGGGAAGTGAAAGAATACTCAGTATGCAATTTGTCAAAGGCACAGAAAGATCTGACGTAAGGGCTGGAATTAAAACCCAAGAGTATCTGAAGGAACTTATTGTTTCTAAAGTATGAATTTTTTTTTAGATGATAGCAACAATACAAAAAAAAAATTCTAAAATGGACATACATTTAGGATCAAGACAGTTTATGAGGAAAAGGCCATGAGAAAAGCAAAATTAATTAACCCACAACGTGAATTATCCGACAGACTGTGGCAGTGCTCCACATCCAGCAGAAGCACTGAATCGGCCCGCAGCGCGCTCAGCCTTGCAAAGCGCGCAGGGTAACCCAGCCTGCGCTGCACGCTTCCTGCTCCGGGCCGGCAATCGGCACTGGGACTTCTTCTGGGAAGAGTACGTGGGGGCTGCTGCCTGACAGCCTCGCCACGCGTCATTCGAGTGCCCTCTAACGAGCCTGCAGCTGCGTTTCAGAACGCACGCGGGACACCAGAACAACCCAAAAGGAGGCTTTCCAGAGATTTCTCACTAAACACCAACCTTTGTTTCCATTTGAACAAAGGGGAAATGAAATGATATACACCAACGGGCGACTGCTCCCACACAGACATTTTATATTTCCTTGTATTATGCCAGCCCCCATGGGTAAACGCCTCAGTAGGCAGCAGTACTAAAGAAAAAGAGGAGAAAATTCCCAGCTCTCCCATTCTGAGAGAAGAAAGGATACTGAACCAGACCGGGTCCCAGGGCAGTTAACCCAGTATAACCCAGTATAACTTCTTGAGATAAACCAAGTTCTGCACAATCTACCTTATCTGTAAGGAACTGCTGGGTAACTTTTCAACACAGGATGTCGTTAAATCAATCTTCACAAAAATAAGGGAATATCATGAATGAAGTTCACATATCAAAGTGGAATCCTCATAAATCTGTTCCCTAATACACAGCTGTACCATAAAATACTGATTATTTGAGAACATGTCTTCATCCGCCTGGACTTGTGCAAAGCATTTGACACTGTCCCACACGACATCCTTCTCTCTAAACTGGAGAGACATGGGTTTGATGGATAAGGAGTTGGCTGGGTGGCCACACTCAGAGAGTGGTGGTCAACGGCTCAATGTCCAAGTGGAGACCGGTCACCAGTGGCGTCCCTCAGGGGTCCGTGTTGGGCCCGGCCCTGTTCAACATCTTTGTCGGCGACATGGACAGTGGGATAGAGTGCACCCTCAGCAAGTTCACCGATGACACCAAGCTGTGTGGTGCCATCCACACGCTGGAAGGGAGGGATGCCATCCAGAGGGACCTGGACAGCCTGGAGAGGTGGGCCCGTGTCAACCTCATGAAGTTCAACCAGGCCAAGGGCAAGGTCCTGCACAAGGGTCAGGGCAACCTCCGGTATCAATAGAGGCATGAGCATGAAGGGATTGAGAGCAGCCCTGCTGAGAAGGACTTGGGGGTGCTGGTGAATGAAAAGCTGGACATGAGTCAGCAATCCGCTCTCGCAGCCCAGAAAGCCAACGGCATCCTGGGCTGCACCACCAGCCGTGTGGCCAGCAGGTCGAGGGAGGGGATTCTGCCTCTCTGCTCCACTCTGGTGAGACCCCACCTGGAATACTGTGTCCAACTCTGGGGTCCCCACCCCAGGGAAGACATGGATCTATTAGAGCAAATCCAGAGGAGGCCACAAAAATAGTCAGAGGGCTGGAGCAGCTCTCCTGTGAGGCCAGGCTGAGAGAGCTGGGGCTGTTCAGCCTGGAGAAGGCTTTGGGGAGACCTTATCCAGTACCTAAAGGGGGCTGATAAGACATGGAGAAACTTTTTAGAAGAGCCTGTTGTGACAGGACAAGGAACAATGTTTTTAAACTAAAACATGGCAGATTCAGACTGGATGTAAGGAAGAAATGTTTTACACTGAGGGTGGAGGCGCTGGCCCAGGTTGCCCAGAGAGGCGGTGGATGCCCCATCCCTGGAAACATTCCAGGCCAGGTTGGCCGGGGCTCTGAGCCACCTGATCCGGTTGGAGATGTCCCTGCTCCTGGCAGGGGGGTTGGACTGGGTGGGCTTTAGAGGTCCCTTCCCACCCAAACCTGTGATTCTGTGATCTAAGAGCGGTCACACAAACTACAACGATGAAACACTATTTGCTACAAGTTTGTACAACTGGTACTTGGGGTTTTTTTGTCAACCTCCCTTTCACCTACTATATAAACTACTAAAACATCCTGCACCAAAAGATGTTTGTATTACTTTCAGAAACAAGCTCCGCACAGAAAAGTTGATGCTGACCCTCACAGCAGAAATTAATCTCAACCAATGTCAAAATCGTCAGAATAGGACTGCTCCACTTAAAGATCTACCTATAAACATGCAACGAGGGCACCGCTTCTCAGCGTAGGGTCAGAACCGTCACAGCAGCCTGTGCAGCTGCTGCACTCTCCCTCCCACCCCGTCCTGCACCAGGGCAGCCTGCTCTCTTGTCCCCCAGCCACCAAGCTGTGAGCATAAGGTGAAAGAGACAGAGAAAATAATCAAAGTTGAAAACGATCCTTTTCTAAGCACAGACAAGACAGAGACTAGAAAGGGCAGGAATTCCTTAGGCTGTGCTGCCCTCACCCTGCCAGACGTGGTGTTTGCCCCCATACTGGCAAACGCCTGTGAGCAGGCTCAGGTCCAGGGACACGGCAAACTCACCCCTGAAGCAGGTGAAGGCGTTATCTGCCGAGCGACGTCTGGGGAATTCCGCTGCCACCACGGAGCTGCAAGGAAGCAAACAGGCCTGTTAACACGCTGAGCTTTTTGTACACTTACCAACACAACACCTAAGCTCCGCTGAAGCATCCCAACTGAAGCAGCTTGCTCAGTGCTGTCTCGGAAAGACGGAGATTCGCAGGCAGCAAAAATGTGTTCTTGAACCAGAGTCTCACGTAGTGGCCAACATTCTTCCTGCTTGGTAAACGTCGTTGCTGTCATGTTAAGATCGCATGGCTAAGAGTCACAACGGCTGAACAAGAACACCGATGCCACAAGGCATTCAGAGGATCACGCTCCTCAGCCACGCAGGTTTCCCACTTTAGCAGACAGAACATCATCAGGAAACCTCTGCTCCCACCCGTCCGAATGGCCCAGTGCCAACTACTGCTTACAAAACAAAAACCAAACAATAAAGCTTTCAACTACAGGCTAACAAAAGCCTGCTTTGCAGCCTGAAACAGCAGCTGTAAAGAAAAATTGCACTCCCCTCCCCAAAAAGCCAAACACATTTCCCTTTGGTTTGTAACAGCGGGAGATTTCAGTCCCCAAGGAATATTTTCCAAAAATTTACAGGGAATTGTATAATCAAAGAAAACCCACGTGCAGCAGTTTTACACAGCAAGCGTTCCCCAAGCAGTGGAAAGTTCCTCCTGTGCTCTCTCCCATATTTGCAAAGATTCCTCAGCACTGCTATGTTCCAGCCAACAGCTTATTCCTTGAGGGGGTCCAGGCAGAGTTTGACATTACGAAGATCACCAGGGAACAGACAGAGTGTCCTGGGTGTTTGGAAAGAGACTTTTCTTTCATGAACACGTAACCCAAATAAGGCTCAATGAATTTGCGTGAAAATAAAACACCATCATAAAGTGTCTGCTGATCGTACAGTCGGAAGTTTCACACAGAATGAAAAATGTAGAAAAGTGTAAGAGCAAAAAAAACATCAGTGAAAAAAATCAGTAACTGAACTGCACAGTTATGTTCACAGCTATAAGAGTAACCCCGTGTACTGCAAAAAGTGTTCTGCTTTTTGAAGGCAAGATGAGCAACAGCCAAGAATAAATTGCTTTGCATGGGTACAGCTAGCCGTAAAACGAGACAAACAGCATTATTTTAATCAGAAAACAACAGTCTCAAATGCCAGCAGCCACGCATTTAGACTTAATGTGAAGTGTGACCATATCCTTGGCAGAGCTGGAGATGTCATAAAGGGGAATTTATTTAAGTGCATGGTATACACGTAGAGCTAGAGCCTGTTCCGCGCTAGCGTGGTAACGCGGAACACGAATCAGGGTAACGCTAAGCTTAGCGACACGCACAGGGCTCAGAGCTCACCCGCACCGATACAAACCTGCAGCTTTGCTTTGTGAACAGTGATGGTTAATACTGAAGCACCGAGCAGAGATTCTGGTTTCTACACGACGACGTAAAAAAAAAAAAAAAGAGGCTTTGACACCATTTTTTACCTCAGTAGCTACCACTGCCCGTAGGTAGAGCAGCTCCCAGCTCTGTCAGATGCCAGCGTTAACCACACCTGACATATCAGTTTTTAAAGTTTGGTCTAGTGCTGTTGCTGTTTAAAAGTTTATACAACATAAATCAGAACTTTCTTTCATTTGTTTAACTCTTCCATTATTTATAGCTACTTCCTCTTCATCAGCAATTTCCTTCTCCTTCCAGATTCACAGTGCTGTAACTTTAAGTGCAGTAACACCGCTTAGTGCCACTGGAATACGCGAGCCAGAGAAGGAACAGGACTCCCAGGGTTTAGAGGTGACGGGACAGAAGGTGAAGGATTTTTAGCTGCTTTGGGTATGATCAGATTCCAAAACACTTAAATGTTCTTTAGCTCCATCGGCCCACCTATTTCTTGCAGAAGACACTGCAAAGAGGATTATTCTGTAAGAATTACTAAAGTAATACAGAATTTTTTTTTTCTTACGTAAGAAATTTCTTCAACAATAGCACGAAAACTATGCCCTTGCTGAGGGTGAAAAACTCGTATGATGCCTTAACAAATCAGAGCTGGCTGGAAATGCTTCCTGCCCTCACATGGGCAGACACGGGGGGGAGGCAGAGCAGCTGGGGAGGGGCTGCTCTGAACTGGCACAGCACGCCCCTTTGCCCAGCTCGGCGTCTGCTCCCTGCGTTCAAACTCCGATGATTTAAAGAACAGCGGAGGAAGAAACACAAAACCTTGATCTAACTTCCCTCATGTGGAATTCCCCCTCGAAGCACAGGTTCATCCAAAAGCATAAGATTGCTTAAACCTATCTTAAGTTAGAACTGCAGCCCTTTAAGCAACGTTTTTAAAAGTTAAAAATTCCTGCTTTCTGCAGCAGACTGCCCAAGTACAGAGTCCCAGAAGGAGACTCACTGATCATGTCACTGATTTCCCCTGAACCACATCGGCATCCTCGCACCAGCATGCTGCCCGAGATTTCAGGTTCAAAATTGTTATCATTTCAGCTTAAGGGCTCCAAATTGTGGCAAGCCTTTAACCTCCCCCATAAACAATTCCTGTAATTAACCTCCATCACTGCTAGGAAATTGTGTCATATTTAAAAGAATTTGTGTAGCTTTGACTTCCAGTTACCAGATCTCATTATGTCTTTGTTGGAAAGACTGAAAATATTCAGCTATCAGATAACTTTCCCATAGGCATGGATTTCCAGAACGGCTGAGTCACTTAACCCTCTTCTGTTGGATCTGCCCGAATACACTGAGTTCACCGAGTCCATTACACAGCTTGTTTTCCAGAACGAGAGCATTTTTGTGGCCTCCTCTGAACTCTCCAGTATTTTCATATCTTACTTGAGAGCTACTGTAACTGGAGATTACGTTCTAGTAGCCTGTTCTAACCACAGCACGTGCCAACACACGATCCTTCCAACTTGATTCTCTTTAAAAAAAAAAAAAAAAGGAAAAAACCAACAATCAAATAAACTCTTCTGAAAACAGTGAAGTTCAAATTGCATCACTGATCCAACTAAATCCTGCAAGTCACTCTCTGCCACCTCCGTGTTTGTGGCAGGAAGCTCTGGTGGTTTCTAGACTTTACACAGGCTTTTTCCTTGTGTTAACATCCTTCTCCCACTTGGAACCATCTGACCGGGAAGGCCCGACCAGGAAGGCCAGGCCAGTAATCTCATCACTGATCATCTCGCGTAAAATTTAAACAGCAAAGATATAAACCTTCTTTTGGATAATTTAAGTCACTATTAGTACTTGAACAAAGAATTGGTAAGTGGAGGAGCTGACTGGAAATAGCCCACTCATTAACGTCTTTCAATTAGTGATCAAGATAACAGAATCATACAATGGTTTGGGTTGGAAGTGACTTTAAAGATCATCTCATTCCAACCCCCCTGCCCTGGGCAGGGACACCTTCCACCGGGCCAGGTCACTCGCAGCCCCGTCCAGCCTGGCCTCGAACACTTCCAGGGGTGGGGCAGCCACAGCTTCTCTGGGCAACCTGTGCCAGCGCCTCACCACCCTACAGGGAAGAACTTAGAATCATAGAATGGTTAGAGTTGGAAGGGACCTTCAAAGGTCATCTAGTCCAACCCCCCTGCAAGAAGCAGGGACATCCCTGACTAGATCAGGTTGCTCAGAGCCTCATCCAGCCTGGCCTTGAACGTTTCCAGGGATGGGGCATCCACCACCTCTCTGGGCAACCTGTGCCAGCGCTCTACAACTCTCATTGTAAAAAATTTTTTTCTAATATCTAATCTAAACCTACCTCCTTCTAATTTAAACCCATTACCCCTTGTCCTATCACAACAGGCCCTACTGAACAGCCTCTCCCCATCCTTCCTGTAGGCCCCCTTGAGGTATTGGAAGACCGCTATCAGGTCTCCCCGGAGCCTCCTCTTCTCCAGGCTGAACAGCCCCAACTTCTTCCTTACATCTGATTTATATCGACCCTCTTCCACTTTGAAGCTGTTACCCCTCATCCTATCACTCTCCCCCAGTCAAACTCACCCCCCAGCTGTCTCGTAGGCCCCTTTAGGTACTGGAAGGCCGCAGCAAAGTCTCCCTGGAACACAGGATTTGTCCCTAAGCTCGTTCTTAAATTTTGCCTTGCTGTCTTACAACGTCACCTTTAACCAGCCTGCCAGGGCACACTACAGCAGACTCCTCAGAGAATTCCAGGTACCTGACACTGACCGTGCGCGCAGTTGGCCTCTCCGACCCGGAACCCCTCTCACGCAGGAACACCGGGGCCGGGGGAAATCTCCTCCGCAGGCGTTTGCTGGGCAGCCTTCAATCTCTACACTCCCTGCTTTTGTAGTATCAAGTCTTTACTCTTCACTTGCTCATTTTATTTTACTTCTGCTACTGACATCAGGTTAACAAATTTGATTTGTTTTCCTAAAACACGTTTACTCTTCCCAGAGGCGTGGACAGTATCCGTGGTACTTCCAAGCCCACCGACACGTGTGCAGACAACGTTCGAACCCCGCTGCGCTTTCCCCCTCATTTCCCACATTTAAAATCGCTGACAGGGAGCTCGGCCGCTTTGTTTAAAACCGAGCTGCTCGAAACCACCGCTGCCCGGTTCCCCGCCACAAACCCGCCGTGCGCCCGGCCGGGGCCACGCTCCGCGGGCGGCACCTCGGGAAGCGGAGCGGGGGGTGGGGGCAGCACCCCCGGCCGCAGCGCACAGCCGGGGCCCGCAGGAGCCGTTCCAAAGGCCGGTACCGAGGGGCCGCCCCCCGCCCCCCCGGAGCCTCCCGGCCGCCGTAGCGCGGGCGGTACCGTTAACTACCGGCGGGCGCGCACCCCGCCGCTACCGTATTGGCGCCCCGCCGAGAGACGCTTCACGGGTTTATTTCGGCTGGGAAATGCGTACACCCGGAGCGGCCCCGCCGCCCCCGACCCCGCCCCGGCCCGGCCCGCTCGCCGCTCCTCTCGGGCTTCCCAGGCTGAAGGTCCGCTGCGCCGCGCCGGGCTCCCTCCGCACAGGGCCGGGCCGCACTTCCCCCCGCCCTGGGGCTGCAGGCACGGCACGGCACGGCACGGCACGGCGCGGCGCGGCACGGCGCGGAGCGGCACGGCACGGCGCGGCGCGGCACGGCACGGCACGGCACGGCGCTGCCGCCGGCTCCCGGCACTCACCTGGCACCAACCCGGAAGCGGCGCCCGGAACCCCGCAGTCCGACGGACAAAATCTTCCCCGGCGCGCCCGCTCCCCCGCTCCGTGCGGCAAACGCGACCGGTCCCGGAACCTCCCGTGCTCGGTCCCGCGCTCCCATCGGCCTCTTTTCCCGGAGGCACCCAC
>WHYT01016830.1:96541-122779 GCA_009806455.1 Tetrax tetrax
CGCACAGGGCCGGGCCGCACTTCCCCCCGCCCTGGGGCTGCAGGCGCGGCGCGGCACGGCACGGCACGGCACGGCACGGCACGGCCCGGCCCGGCGCGGCGCGGCACGGCACGGCACGGCGCGGCGCGGCACGGCCCGGCCCGGCCCGGCGCGGCGCGGCACGGCACGGCACGGCGCGGCGCGGCACGGCACGGCACGGCGCGGCGCGGCACGGCACGGCACGGCACGGCACGGCACGGCGCGGCACGGCACGGCGCGGCGCGGCGCTGCCCCCGGCTCCCGGCACTCACCTGACGCCAACCCGGAAGCGGCGCCCGGAACCCCGCAGTCCGACGGACAAAATCTTCCCCGGCGCGCCCGCTCCCCCGCTCCGTGCGGCAAACGCGACCGGTCCCGGAACCTCCCATGCTCGGCCCCGCGCTCCCATCGGCCTCTTTTCCCGGAGGCACCGACCCAGAGCGCCTGCAGGGGGCGGTGTCAGCCGTGGGAACGCCGCGAGCCCCGAGGGGCGGGGCCGGGTGGGCGGGGCCTCAGCGAGCGGGGGGCGGAGCCGCAGGGGGTTACCGTATTTACCAGAGCGCGGCGGCCCCCCGTGCCTACCGTACTTACTGTAGTTAACGCGCATCCCAATGGCCCTGATAATATAACTTTTTAATTAAGAAAAACACAAAAACCAGCATTATGGGCTGTGCCGGTTCTGGCCGCTCACTGAACTGCCGGGGGCTTTCTTCTGGTGGCTTTTCAGTTGCCCTTCGCCTCCAGAGGCTCAGCGAGCCAGCATGCCCCGGGGCCCTGCCCTCGCCCCCCGCCCGCCCCCCGCTCGGGCCCGTAACCCCGCGGGGCCGCCGCTGCTCCCCGCCCCGGCAGGCCCCAGGGCGGCCGAGCAGGGAGGGGAACCGCCCTTCCCCGCCCGCCCTTCCCCGCCCAGGGGCCGCGCCCGCCGGGCAGGTGAGGCCGCGCCGGGAGCCGGGCCCAGCCGCCGGCCATGGCCTACCGGGAGCTGGTGGGGCGCTGGCACCGGGGCGTGCAGGCGGCCGACGGCGGGGACTGGGCCGCCGCCCTGGACGCCTTGGCCGGTATCCCCGAGCCGCCGGCCAGGGTTTGGTTCACCGTGGGCTGCGTGCAGCTGATGGCGGGGCGGCCGGAGGAGGCCCTGCGGGTGAGCGGGGCCGTGGGGCGCAGCGGGCTGGGCAAGGCACGGGGAGGGGTGGGGGGCACGCAGGAACGGGCAGCGCGACGTCCCCGTTCCCACTTCTGAGGGAGTAATTGCGGTTTGTTAATGAGCGGTAGGAAGAGCTCAGGCTCCGCCGGAGGGGCCAGGCAGAGCCGTGCAGCCCCGGGCAGGGCAGGTGCTGAACGTCCGACAGCGGGCACAGCAGAGTGCTGCCCCCGAGCCTCTGCTGATGGCATCCGCTGGGCAGAGGCTCGGCTATGCTTCCGCGTAGGTCAACGGTTCCTTGTTTAATTATTTTCTTTTCTAACCCAGTAAAGCAGGCTGTTAAAGGTGTGCTGTCACAGTCATGGGAGAAGCCAGCCGCCACCTCGCCGAGAGGCACCGTCACTCCCTGACCTCCTGCCACAGATTTGCACCCTTGCAAAGCTGTCCCTGTCTAGACAGTATCAAGAAAGTCCAGGGTTTCAGGCTTGATTTGTTATCTGCCTGCCATCTCTTGGCAGTGATAAGAGAAGGTGCACACCTCCCAGCTTTGTTGGAAGGACATTACAACAGTTTTCCCAGCACAGTGTTACTTTGAACCATCAGCTTTGCTAATACTAGCCTGTATTTAGCTGGGAAACTGGACCAGAAGTATTGACTCCCATAGGAGGCCACGAAGATGATCAGGGGGCTGGAGTAGCTCTGCTGTGAGGCCAGGCTGAGAGAGCTGGGGCTGTTCAGCCTGGAGAAGAGGAGGCTCCGGGGAGAGCTGAGAGCGGCTCCCAGTGCCCAAAGGGGGCTGCAGGGAAGGTGGGGAGAGACTCTGCAGCAGGGCCTGGTGTGACAGGACAAGGGGTCATGATTTCCAAATAGAGGGAGGCAGATTCAGACTGGACATAAGGAAGAAATGTTTTCACCCTGAGGGTGGTGGAGCACTGTTCCAGGTTGCCCAGAGAGGCGGTGGATGCCCCATCCCTGGAAACATTCCAGGCCAGGTTGGCCGGGGCTGTGAGCAACCTGATCTGGTTGGAGATGTCCCTGCTCTGTGCAGGGGGGTTGGACTGGGTGGGCTTTGAAGGTCCCTTCCAACCCAAACCCTTCTGTGATTCTGTGACTGATAGGTGCATTGTGTGAAACCCTTCGGCTTTCTCCCTTGCACCCTTTCACATACTCATCCTAACTGATCCTTGGGATATCTCTGTGTTTTTCTCCTTAGGCATTCGATAAAACCGTTGCGAAGGACAACTCCCTAGCCGTTGGCTACTTTCAGAGAGGGTTTGTCCATCTGCAGCTGGAAATGTAAGCGACGCACATGTCCATTTCAGTCTGCCGTTTTCTCCTTTCAGTCATACTTTATTCCTAAACCTAAATGATCCTGTGATTCTGAAGTTCACTTCTTCCAGCAGTCTTAAACAGTTCATAAGGTCCAGTTTGGCCTGGTAAACCGTGTCACAGGTCAGCAAGTCTGATCTCTGGTAAGGCTGAGAAGATACGAGCTGCACAACTCCCGGGCCCCAGAGGTGGCTGATACATGGCATTCGTGTCTTGTGCACACAGGAAGAAAAAAGTATAATTGCATTGCTTGGTGTATCTTCACATGGTACACACGACTCTGGCCTTCCTAAACATGCAGTCTGCCCACAGCGCCTGACTTCACTCTCTGCCGATAGCGGATTTTGCAGGCCTGATCTCAGTCTCGCCGATTTAATGTTGGGATTGCTCCTTTAGTGTCATGGGATTGATCACTCCTTGTTTTCGCAGTGAAATCACAGTGACATCCCGCTCAGAGAGGTGGGTGGAGGATTTTACAGATCCCTCCTTTCCTTTGAAGCTCAGTTATTCTCTTTGCTGTTATTTTCCCCGTATTTTCCAGACCTTCATTTCCACAAAATGAGTTTATTTCTGGGAGGGAGTTAAAGTGAGCAGTTCTGCACTCACAGCTGGCCCTTCAAGCAGCTGCACGCTCTGTGCCTCTGCCAGCAGAGCTCCAGTCAGGGATGGTGGAGCCCTGGCCAGCGTGCTGGAGCAGCGCCGCTCTGCTCCCAGCGCTGTGCCGCAGCCGGCAGAAGCAGAGAAAGCCTGCCCCGAGCGCAGGCGCTGTGCAGACCTGCCTCCTGCCCAAGGAGGTGACGGCCACCAGCACGCCATGGCTCCTTCCCTCGTCAGGTGCTGCTCCCACCCTCCCACATCCACCTGGGCACCTTCTCTTGGCCATTGCTTCTGGGCCGTTGGGCCGGTGACTGCTGCACAGCCCTTCCTGGGCCCTTCATTTCACCACCTGCAGCCTCCGAGGGAACCTGTTTTGATTTCAGTTGCATAGCTGGTGTAAATCCAGACTAATACCCTCCTTATCCTTAGAGTTTCTCTACATTTCTGCTTGCTTTGCTCTGGCCACGCGTGTACACTCACTGCTCACCATCAGCAGGGGTTTCCGAGCCCTCGCTTCTCCCCTGAGGCATCTGCTGGGTCAAAACTGCCAGCAGCAGGCTGGGCAAGGAGCTCACAGCATTTGTTCATCTTTGTTCTTTACATTTTCTCCTCCTTGGAATTGCAGATATTTCAGGTATCAAAACCTACTGTTCATCCCAGTCAGTAAAACTGCAGATAATCCTGGACACACCGTGTTCTTTTTGTTCTAACTGCTAACGAGGAGAGGAGAGGGAAGTTCCTTTGATCACAAGATGATGCATCTCTGGTGCAGCAATCCTCATCCAGGCTACAGAGAAGAGTACACGGTTTTTGCTAGCGTGATTTCATTTGAGTCCCTAGCTTGTTTAATCTCAGTTTCCTCTGTCACCTCTGTATTTAGGTACGAAGAAGCGCTCTCTGACTACCGTATGGCCTTCGATCATCTGAGAAAAAATCCCTTCATTGATTACAAGCAGCTGGGGCTGAGGCACATACTGTACGCGTGGGAGGTAAGGCTCAGCCTGGCTCAGCGGTCCCTCCCCGCTGCCGGGGGTGATCGTCGGGTATTCAGCAGCAGGCTTTAGCAACCCAAGAGCTTCTCAAGACAGTGCATTAGAACAGGAAAAACTTTCTGCTTGCACTTTTTTTTTTTTTTAAAAGGAACTTAACTGTTAAAGGCATAAACCAATGCCGTCTGTGAAGAGTTTAGCGAATTATGCAGTTTGAAAAGTGAAACTGTTCAGGGCAGATGCACAGGGATTTGTACGCTGGGATTTCTTAGCTCATCTCTGGATGTAATGTTTACGCTTACATGCGTGTAAATATGCATGTACGTTTTGTGAACTCCTCAGCTCTAAAAGCTAAAAGAGGTTGAAGTATAGACAGATGGGAACAAAATGGGTCCATAATGAAGACTCTGAGAAACTTACGTGTGTAAAATCCTGTCTTTCCAGCTGTAGCAACTGGTCTTAACATGACCCCTGTGTCTAACCCTACACACCGGGCTGCACGCTGTGTTTTGCTTCTGTAACGCTTCACTCTGCAGTTCTTACCCTGTTAGATGGAGTCAACCTCCCACATCCTGTTCAGAAAACATCTACATCTGAGTTGATTGTAAATATTTATAATATTTACTCCTAGAGACTGTAATTACCGCAAGGGTTCATTTTGTCTTCTGTCCTGAGTCCGCACACACAGACTGAAAAGCAGATACAGAAAGGAATATTTAATTCTCTACTTCCGCAGGAGTGAGGGTCATTGTGTAACTCGAGTCAAGCGTGCCCAGAAACCCGTCCTCCGGTCTCGGGCAATTTTCATGCACCTTATACCTGGCAGGAAAAAGCTATCCTTGGCATCTCTGGTATTACCCAAACTTCATTGTTTTTAACACTTTCAGTGCCACATCACTGCCTTCTCTGAGCTTACAGGCTCTTAGGAACAGGAGGTTCCCTTTGGAGGGGGCAGGAGTGCCCCGAGGCCGTCGGGAGGGGGCTGGTGCCCTTTCAGGTGTGAACACACAGGCTCTGCTTGCTCTAGGCAGCATTGCCAGGACGTGTGCGCTCACTGTGCTGGCGCCCCGGGCTCAGGATCTGCATCCTGATTTAACTATCTCTTACATCTACCTGCAGCTCATTTTTCAAAATGCACAATTGTAATCCTCCTGCAGAACTGTGCCGTCAGCTTTCCCCGTGCATGGCCTCTCACATGCTACATCTGATCTTCTCAACGGGAGGAGATGGGCTGTATGGGTTGAAAATCCAGAAATATTTGCCTCTTGCAAGGCTATAGCATGTCTAAGCTGAGTGAGAGCTGCGTCCTTGCCTCTCCAAGAGGGAGTGTCTCTGTAGATGTTCAGGATGGCTGTTCCCCGCCACCCCAAACAGCAATTTTCTACTGTCACGATCAGAGGGAGAAGGGGAAGCAACTTATTAGCTGCACCTCTGTCCCAAGCACTGCTGCACAAGCCAATAACCCTGTCGTATAAGATTGCAAGATACCTGCCAGTGATGTCAGGCCACACTCCTGCCTGGTAGGCAGCAGCTTTTTCGTACACTGACTGTTGGCCAGTGACAAGAGGAGAGCTCCCACTCTTGATTCAGCATCTAGATCAAGGCTTCCCAGCACCCAGCTGTCATGGTCCCACACTTCACTGAACACACCTACATGCTGCTAAAGGGTAACAGGCTGCAGCTGACAATTTGCACATTCACAGCCCACTGCAACGTCAAATAGTTTCAGTTAAGTGAATTTGCAGCGAAAGGGAGACAAAATAACTCTGCACAGCAAAAACTATTACCTAGTTGCATGCAGAAAGAAACCTATGCAACTTGTGTAGGACATCCTTACTGGCCTGTCAGACACAGGAAGGAGAAGGTTAAAACTTGTGTGGCACCAGAGTCTTCATCTGGTTTTGCCTTGCCGTGAGCAGAGCCAGCAGCTCCAGCGCGCCCGGGAGCTCGTCGACAGGTACAGCTTTTATCTCTTTCTGCCCTGATCATGAAGTTTTTTTATCTGTACTGCTCAGAGTGCCTTTCCTGTGGCAAGTGGGGAGTAGATCAGTGCTGCTGCTCTAGCTGTGGTATTTCAGTGCCTGGTCCCTGGTTTTGGCCGAGTTCAGTAAGTCGTGTTGGGTGTTTGCTCATCTCAGCCCCCTGGGTTCTGCTCCGTCCTCGCTCGCTCCAGGTGCTGTACAGCACTGCAGCAGCGCAGTGCCGACTGCAGCGGTGGGAGGAGGCCAGAGTGACCCTAGATAAGGCTGTTGTGTGGAGACCTGAAGGAAGAACAGCAATCCTGGACCTGGCCCTTGAGCGCGTGCAGGTAAGACCGTGTCTGTGAGTTCCTGGATATGTGCACTGGGCTTAGGAAATGAGAAATAAGAATGTGCTCATTGTATTTGGGTTTTCCTGTCTACCCACCTGTGTGCTCACCTGGTAACAGTTTATGCCGTTTGCACGCAAAGCTCTACCAAACTAGCGCTTCAGGTAGTCAAGCAACCGCGTCACGTCCAGGTGCTTCACAGCACAGAAACGCCGTAGCGGAGAATTACGGGATAACCGCTCAGGCTGGGAGGTTGCCTTCTAGTCCCCGCTGTTCAGGGCCTTGGTCCTGTTTGTATTTGTACTGTGAAACAGGTTGCCTTATGCAGTGTTAAAGTGCAGGACCCCTACAAGGGCAGATTTGAAGAGTGTCCCTTTTTCATGACACTGGCTGACTTTTTTGAGTCCCTTTGGCCTCAGTGACAATTGGTGGCAGCTCAGATATGAATGACAGTCACATTTAGAGCTTAAGCAGAGTGTAAAAGTGTTTCTAGGGTTGGTTCTAAAAAGTAGTTTCCTGGTAGACTCTTTTATGATCAGGAACAACTTGCAGATCTCTGATTTACTCTTCCTGCAGGTTTCATTATTTTGCTACTTCTGTACTTCCTTATCTTATTTATATCCTTTCTAAGAGATGAAAACTTTTTTTTTTTTTTTTTAAATCTGATCATTTCTTCTGTGCTTTACATTCATGTATTATTTATATTTGCTCTTAGCATGCTACTCAGTTATTGAACAGAGGAGAAAAAAAAAGATGTATGGAGTCAAATAGAAAAGCTGCTTAGAAGATTTGTTTAATAAACTTTACTGCACTGCCCTCCCTTCCCACCCAATTGTTAGTCTTTGACTCAACTCTGGGTAGTGGCTACCGAGCTCTTAGTTTGCACGTGCTAGTGAAACCTGACCTTCTGCAAGTTCACAGCCATAATTTTTGCCCCAGTGTCTTCCTGGAGCTGGTCTTGCACACCTGGGGAAGGTATACTTGCTTTTCACTGCTGTTGTGTTTCATTTAATATTAATTGATGGCTTTTCCCTTATCTGCTTTCCTGCCCTAGAACCGTCTGTTTTTAGAGCCCATGCACGTTCCTCTCGGGGAATTTTTCAGACCACGAAAGAAGGAAGTTGAACAGCTGGATTCAAAAGATTTCCTGGGTAAACCCAAGGTAACAGGCATGTAATTGTTAAGATTAACAGCAAGCAGATCAAAATCATACCTTCTGACCTCTCCAGAGGGCATTACTGCTGGGCGCTCCACCGGTCACTGCACTGGTGGAGAACCAAGAGCAGGATTGTCAGGGCTTGCAGCCACTCAAGGCATCTGGGACACAGAAGCCAAAATTTGTTAGAATTGCCACCTCTTCTATCAAAAAATGCACTTTGGTGCTAAAAACCTTTCCAATCTTGGTCACTTTAAACTCTGAAAAAGCTGAGCAGGTACTTAGGGAACCCTGTGATTGAAGAGGAGCACATTCTTCCAGCACGCTCCTAGTCACGACTGCATTCCCAGTGGGACAGGCAGGCAGTTGGGAGACAAGTGTTTTGTCACATCCTTAAGGAGAGTCAGCAGGGAATTTCTCAGATCCCTTCTGTGACCAGTGCAGTCAGCAGAAGTGCCAGATGCCAGAGAGCTCTGACGTGAATAAAAGGAAGGGAAAGTAATTAATTCATGAACTTTTAAAGAAACCTTGGAAAGACTAAAAAACACAGGGACAACAGCTGAAGCTGGTTTGGGAATCCAGCTCTGCTTTTTCCATGAGGTGCGTGGCTCTACTTTATGCCTGGCCTTAGGATGTCAGAAGGAAGTGGGTCTGAGTAGATAACCTTGCATGAAGTTTGAGAGTCTCTTCATCCAGCCTGGATTCAGTCACTGCTTTGTCTTCTGACAGGTGATCTCGTCCATCATTCCCAATGATGAGTACATCGGCTTCGAGCCTCTCAGGCCTCAGGTGAGCAGCACATAGCTGTGAAAGGAGGAATGAGGCTGTCTTGGAGCTACAGGTAGGGCCTCAGATTCTAACACCATCAGAGTAAGAACATATTGCTGAAAAAAACCAGTGCAGTATCAAACCAGATCCACAAAGGCCTTTCAGAGCCTGGGCTTCAAAAGGTAACAATAGCTGGGCTTCAGCATTGGCTGGAACGGACTCGGCGCCGTGAGTCTCCAGCCCTTTGAAGATGCATTTTTGTCTCTTTGCCGTGTCAGAACAGCAGTGGAGACTTTGCTGTGCTCAACACGCATTTCCCCAGCACTTCAGTAAATTTGCCAGCATAAGCGTGGCTGGCTTGCACTGCAATATGAGTTTGTTAGAACCAGGGGCAGGGGAACAGGTTTTGTTACTCTGCTCCCGATGGGAGCGAGAGAGAGGGGAGGAATAGAAGGTACGTCCTGGTAAGGTTGTAAGGTAAAGAGCAGCAGACTTCTGCTTGCATGCTGTGGTGTGACAAATGTGGTCAAAAGTAAAGAGAAAATAGCACAGTGTGGTGTTCAGGGGGACAGTAAATCAGGCAGCACTGTTCCTGTATAAGGTACTGTTATAAATAGCTGCTGTTATTCCCCCCACAGAAACAGGGCTTTTATGAACCCAGTGCTGATGCTCTGCGGTAAGTGCTCAGTTCTACCCTGGTCTAACTCCTCACTGTTCTGTTCAGAAGGTCATGTTTTGTTCTCTGATGTCTTCGTCTGGGATCCATGCTCACTTTTCACTGAGGGTGGAGTGACAAACGAGCAAAGACTTGTGTGGCTGCAAAAGACACTGTAGCTCAGTGGTGCCTCTTGTGCAGGAATCTCAGGGCAGTTTGCAGGAGTTGATTCAATAGTCTTGGGAGGCAGGCATGGATCATGCCATGGCTGGGGAATGGAAACAGAGAGAGGTTGTGGGACCTGCCCAGGTCCATGGCAGAGGATGCTCAGCTGCCCCATCCTAGTTCCCAGGACAAGGCTTCCAGATACTCGCTACCAACCATGCCATGTTGAGCCAAAATCAGCCCTGCTTCAAAAAATGTGAGTGTCATTAGGTGGTATTGTACCCACAGTACTTCAGGGCTGAGTTTAGTAAGTTGGTTTGATCTAGAGGATGTTTATTAGTATTACAAAAATGGAGCAGTTGTGTTTGGGAAATCAGTGTTTTCCAAGCTCCTTTTGTTCCCAGTTGGACCAAAGAGTAGCAATGGAAATCATAATTTCCCAACATCTGAAACTTTTGGCACGTGCCAGTTTGGATCCGTGCAGTTTTCTGGATCAAAGCCACCCATCACCAGAACTCCAGGGTTAGTAAAGGTGCTCTCATTCTTTCTTTCCAGAGACAGTGAGTCAGGCTACTATCGAGTGTTGTCGCACTATTACCCTGAGGACTCGGAGAAGTTGGCCGTGAAAGCCAGCAGCTTGGTCTTTGTGCTGATGCGAGGAGCGGATGGCTGGGCTACAGCCATACACGACGGACAGGTGAGGAAAAGGTGGGCTCTCCAGCCCAAACCCACCGGCCGAGAGCGCAGCCCTGCCTGTGAACAGGAGCTCGCTGCCATCTCCTGAGCACGTTCCTTGGGGACCCCCCTGTAGCACTGCAGAGCAGAGGGCGAGTTCAGGAGCTCATTTCCACAGAGCAGTTGCTAACCATAGATTTCTCTGACACTTGGCTCCCACCAGCTTCTGCCTTTCATCTCTGAGGCTCCACAAGGGCGTCGTTTTGGGCACTTGTACTCTCTGCCATAAGGATGCTGTTGTGGAATTGTGTAGGATAACAGACCTCACCAAGGACCACCATTTAGAGCAGTATGTGTCACCTGAGAGCTCTAACGGAGCCAAGGAGACAGATTGGTCCCTACCTGGTGTGTAGTCTCTCTGTTAAATGAACTTTGCCAAGGTTTTGGGAAGGTTTCAGCTGTGCAGACAGGTTTTACAAAGGGCTCTAGGCAATTAAAGCCCAGGAAATCTGACATTCTTCTGCAGACTCAGGAACTATACTGTGAACAGACTGAATTGGAACATAAATACAAAACCATGCAAAATCTTGTGTTGACAGGAATCATTTCTCACATGTCTGCTTAATTTATTTGAAAGAGCCAGTGCACACCTGGGTTAGGTTGAGCCAGTTAATGTTTTATCTGCCTATATTTCAAAAAAAACCTCAAAGAATTCTTCACAAGACCACTAAAAAAATAGTGAGCTGTTTGAGCAAAGGAGGCAGTGCTCTGAGGACTGATAACAGATTAAAATGTAGAAATAAAGGATAGGCATAAATTAACAGGTTTTTCTTTCTTTCTTTTTTTTTAAAGAAAGGATGTCCCCACAGAGAATCTGCTGTGACCTAAGCGTTTAGCATATTGCTAAGTGATACAGGAACAGGGATAGTGATACAGTGCATCTGGAACAGTGAACAACTCCAGAAGTATTTAAATGTGCTGGTTGACTGCTCAGTGAAGTGTCAGATGAAATTCAAAGTAAAAAAGAAAGTGAAATAATAGGCACTGGGGGGAAAAAAAGAGCATACTTACCCGCAATGATCAATTGAAACGAACAGCTCTGTGGCAGTGGTTGTCAGAAATCGCGGAAGTGCTGCTGGACTGGTATCCCCCAACATCCTTGCTGCTCTTTTCCTAAGCATCTGTTTTAGGAGCATGGTGTTGAGCTTGGTGGGTGTTTGGTCTGTTACATTGCAGCCACTCAATCAGCAGCACTGCTTTCAGCAGAAAAAGATGCAAAAGGACCACTGGATTTTGTTCAGCAGTTTCTGAGCACACGCCACGTGGGCTCCCGTACCCAACCCTGGGCCTGCCGTGGGCACGTTCGTCCTGTGTCAGGAGGAGCAGGCAGTGGTGTTCTGCAGGGGCAGACGCAGAGTGGGGCTAACAGAAGATGGGCCTGGACGGGCTGGGACTGCGTCTGCCACCGGAGCAGCTCGTGTCTCACCCCGCTCTGCTTTGTCTCCTGCAGAAGCTGTGCATCCCGAGCGCTCTCCTGGAGCCTGCCTCGAAGATGGATAAATGGGTGAGCTGACAACCTTGCAACCAGGGGTGAGGGTGGGACCAAGAGATACATGTGGGACATTTATTTGTAAGATTGTCACAGGATAGGACAACTGTGTAGGAGAAATGTAGCGTGTGAAACACTGAGACGTCTTGGCTGAAGACTAAGTGCTCTTGAACAGGAACAACAGGAGAGTTAAGAGCAGGAAAAATGCTTGGTTTTTTATATACATCACATCTCTTTATAGCAAAATCTGACCCACTGTAACTTGCTAAGGCACTGGAACGCAATGGTGCGTTTGAGGGCTTGGGGCACGTGTTCCTCCAGCCTGCTCCTGTGATGTCTACAGCCACCAGATGTAGCATGGAAGCGAGTGAGGAGTGCTCACGTGTTCTAGTTCACCAGCAGAGTGAGAGCATGTAAATCTCCTGCAGTGGGACCGTAATATCTTAAGTAGGCACCGCTTTTTGCCTTGAGATCATGCGCCTAAGCCCTAAACCCTCACCTTTGACCTGGGAAAACTTCCTTCATCTCCTGTCTCCACCACAGGCATATCCACACATGATCCAAATGATTTTCCAGCAGAGAAAGGTGCAACTCAGACCCCTATTTCCCGTGAGAGATTTTTGAAGCATGTACTTGTTCTGATGTTGCTATGATTTTTTTTTTACCCCTGCCTCTGAATTAACCTCCCTGGCTATAGCACACACTTGGGCATTTACTCCATGGAAGTCCCACTGTGAACTGGCCCAAGTTCACAGCACAGCACAAGCAACCTCCCTCTGCTCCAGCACCAACCCAGCAAAGGGCAGGAGGCCAAGGAAGTGTCCCACCAAACCTCATCACCCTTGCTACCCACGAGAGCTGCAGAGGCCAGTAAGAGCCTGAGTGCTCTGCCTCATCCAGCCAGTTAATGAACTGGTCTCGCTGGGGCTCTCTCTGGGGTTACATCCAGAAATTTACAACTGGCTGCAGCCTCAGTCGTGCACACCAGCTTTGCCCAGTCTCCAGTGCCTTCTGCTCACTCCTTTCTGATGTTGTTCTGTTGCAGAAGATCAGCAATGGGATTCCCCTCCCTCCTGCCCAGGTGCCTCCCAGCCGACTGCACGTGAAGCAGAAGCCAGGTAGTCCCCGGCAGGGACCTCGGTGGGCGCTGCGTGAGGCTGTGTCCAACCCCCCCCGCTTTAGGAGTGCGTGGGGGTGCCGTTGCCCACTGCGGCCATGGCTGCCTGTGTGCTAGTGGGTTGCAGAAGAGCTGCCAAAGGCCCCTGCTGACTACAGGCACTGTTCCTCTGCTCTTATTTTGTTCCGCAGAATCTCCTGGGGGAGAAGATGCCTCTGCAAATGATACTGGTGCCCAAGTGAACTTCAAGGTAAGGTGTTTCACAAGCTGAAGCTGCTACAGCCTCAAGAGATCAAGACTGTGAAAAGTGCAAGATTGCTGGCCAAATCCTCCAAAATTCCTAAGCAGCCCTAAAATAACTGGAAAAAAACCTCTTCCTCTGCCCGTTTTCCCATTCCAAAGAGGCTCCCATGTGATCTTTCCCCCACTGCTCCCACGTCTTTGACCGTACAGCTTTGTGAGGCAGCCCGCGGTTGCGGCTTCCCAGGGCAGTGCCTTTTCGCCACCGTCCAGGGAGCCAGGAGCCCCAGACACAGCAGCGTTCTCAGGCACACACCTTGCAGCCCATTTTGCAAGAGAGAGCTGTCTTTGAACTACCTGCGGTCCCTTCTCCCCTCCTCCTGTGTGGCATTTTCTGTCCCCATCGGTCTGGGTACCACGATTCATTCATATTTGCATTCTTCTGGGTTGATGTCCTCTGCTGCACCTCCGTGTCATTACCAGCCCCTCTGGGATGGAGCTGGAATTGCTCCTGTGTCCACTTGGGGACAGCACCTCTCTGGCAGTGCCAGCTGCAGATCAGCTCTGCTCCCTCTGTCTTTGCCACCCCTCTGTAGAGCTTTTGGAGTTTTGGTTGTTTTTTTTTTTTGCCAGCTGTACTTCAGACAGGAGGCAGCAGAAGATGGGAACTTGGCTGCCCCTCTCCAGCTGGCTGGAGGAACTGGGGCCCTGCTCATGTAGGTTTGGGATTGGGACGTATCTGTGTGATCGGACTCAGAAACAGGTTGATTTAAGAGCTGCCAGAAACAGGTTTCTGCATCATGGGAGGAACATTTGATCCCAGGCTTTGAATTTGTAGCTTCTCCTCTGAAATGCAGATCTGCATTTTGATGCTGCGGTACTGTCACGTGGTAGCGCTGAGCCAAGGGGTGGTGTCTGTGTCACCTCTCCTGATAGAGAGTCCTGAATAACCAGACTGTCCATGGTGCCACATCTCTCAGCAGATCACACCGACCCCAGGAGAAGCTTCATCCAGCACGGACAGACCTGTTGTGCTGAGAGCGCGTTGCGAGTGCACCGTGGTGCTGAGGGCAGGCGAGGTGCCGTCTCTGCCGGAGCTGCGGGCTCTGCTGAGGGAGCGGTTTGGCCAGCAGGCAGAGCGAGGGGCGCTGAGGTACGCTGAGGCACAGCCGGGCCTTCCGGCACTCTCCGTGCACGTGTATGTGAGATTGGGTGGCAGCAGCCCTTCCCCTGAGGATACAGACCTGCGTCTGGTCTCCTGGGAACATTTAATTGGGGTCAAAGCTCTCTAGCAGAGTTTCAGCAAAGATGTGAGCAAACAGCCTTCCTTGCAGGGCTAACCTTACCGTGGCTTTTGATTTTGAGAACAGCATGTGCTCCACGGGCTTTGGAGGTCAGAAGAATCTTCCCAGGAAACTGTACCATGGTCAAGAAATGGGGGAACAGAAGGAAAAACTCGCTGCAGATGCAGCTGTTGTATATTGGATTTTCTCCCACTCAGCTCAAACTTTGAGGTGCACTAGGGTCAATGCAGAACAATCTGGGAGTCAAGTGTAAGTGTGTATTCGTCCTGGAGTGAGGTCTTCCTGGCTGTGACACCTCTGGGGACACACAGTGTAGTCAGGGGAGTTCCGGCTCTTGCCCTCAAGTAAAGGTGTGAGGAGGCGACAGTGTCACTACCAGCAGTGCTGTTTCTGCCCACTGAACATGCAGGATGGCCCCATGTCACTGTGCAAGGTGACAAGCTCAGACCTGGCTTAAAACAGGGACTTTGAAGACTGAAGAATGTAGAGGGATAGGCCTGCCTCAAAGTTTGGCTTTAAGTGAGATGATTTGAGCTGTGTTAATTAACCCTCGCAGCTACCGGCGTTCAGATGGCAAGGACCTGGGTGCAGTTTCGGGAGAGGAGGATCTAGGGAAGATGTGGCAGCAGCTGACAGATGGCAGAGTGACGCTCTGCTGCCAGGTATGTGGGCTGTGACGAGCTTCTCTGCTGTGCTGGACTCTAATCTGGTCTCTGCTTTGCCTTGCAACCCCCATGCTGACTTTCTCCTGTAGGACTCGGACTCCCACTCGGGCAGACCCATCCTCTACCAGATGCTGGCTCAGCACTCTTACCTTGCGCAGGGACCGGGAGACCTGGAGTTCAGCAAGGGAGACGTGCTGGATGTTCTCTCGGAAGGTAGCTCTCCAGTCCTGTCTGCAGGCTTGTACCAGGGCAGGCTTTTGGAGTCTGCTGCAGGGGGGGACTGGGGAATAGATGGTCTCTCCAGTGCTGCCCCAGGCTCGTACTCTCAGGAGGTACAGGCTTGTGCTGGCTTTTGCCCTGAGTTAAATTCTAGCCATGAAAACTCTCACTGACCCCACCCACATGGGCCAGGGCTCATCCTGCTCCTTTCTGTTTTCCCAGTGAACGAGGACTGGCTCGAAGGACACTGCAATGGCAAGACTGGCATCTTCCCCAAATGCTTTGCGACCCAGACCGGTTGTGGTTCTGCCTTCTGATAGCGAACAGGAGCCTTTTCCTGCCTGACTGCACTGTCTCCCAGGGCTTGGGAGACACCAGTCAGCAGCCAGGAGCTCTGCTGCACCCGGACAGGAGCTGTCCCCCGCTCACAGATCCCGTGGGATCAGTTCCGGCAGTCCGACAGCATTTTCTACAGCCTGTTCCCAAACCTGGCATGTTTACCTCTGTGCTTACGCTGCCAAAGCTGTGCCTTGTGCAGGGCAGAGGGAAGGGAGAGGGATCTGGTGTCTCGCTCTGGGAAGTGTCCATGTGGCCGCTCAGACCTCGGGGGCTCAGCTGGCTGGGTGGGAAGAGGTTCCTCTGGCTGGAGGTCTTCACCCCCTCTGCCTTGTCACTCAAGTTCGGGCTGGGAAGGCTGAGCCTCACCCTAAGGAAGGCAAGGATAGCTGTCTGTGAGCCCTGTTCCCCAGGCCCTCGGGCCACATATCCTTATCTCCACCAGAGAGAGAGATTGCTGCTCTTTTGGACGGCTTTTATAACTGGTTTGCAGTGGGTTATATGGGATAACCCCTTGGGTTAGGACCACCATCTGTCATCTTCCACAGCAAATACCCATGGATCTGCCGGAGCCAAAGGGCTCGGAGCATTTCTCAGCCCAGATGCCTTTGGTGCTTTTCTTAAGCCCTGATGTCCTGCCTGGATGTCACTGCTTCATGCTGGGTGGGCAGCGGTCTTGCAGCACGGGGGAGAGGTAGGTGTGCAGACACCCCTGCTCAGACCAGCCCTGGGCTTTGGCAGAGCCCGGGAGGGGCTGGGGAGAGGGCTGGCTGGGCAGCGTGGCACTGGGCCGGGGGCTGGACGGACTGAAGTGACTGTCCTGTCCCTGCAGCTGAGCTGTGCTGGTCTCTGCTGAGCTAAATAAAACACTGGAGTGCCTGGAGCTGGACCCCGCGATGGATTTGGTGTCTGACAAAGCTGGGCTGTGTAACTCGAATATAAAATAAACCCTGAGCCAGAGTTGGCAGCTCTTAAATCAACTTCCACTTGTATTTTTCTGCTGAGATGTGCCAGTAAATATTTTTAAAGACAGCTGGCAGAGTTTTTTGGAAGATATTCTGTCACATACTACACAAATCTTGCATAACTTACACAGGGCAAGATACAAATAAGGTCACTCTTCTCAGAATTTAGGTGGCTGCCACTGCTCGCCATCACTGCCTCTGAAGGCTGTTGGGAGAGCAGCCCAGCGGGGCTGGAAGTGCCACGGAAGCTGTGCTAGGCTGGTTGGTGACTTTCCTATTTGAAAAACAAAAAGGATTTTATTTCTAGCTTGAATTTATCTGGCTTCATCTAGCCACCAAGTCTCAGTCAGCTTTTTCAGCCAGATTAAAGTCTTTCTCTGAAATCAGGAGTCTCTTCCTCTTGGAGGTACTTGGAGACCACAAGACACCTTTGTCACCTTCAGTGTCTTTACAGAGAGGACCCAATTAGACCTCCTGAGCAGTGGAGATGGATATAATGCCCTCATTCTCCCCCTTCCACGTTCCTTTGCACCACTTCCCTGTCTGGTTTCGTGCGCAGGAAGCCTCTAGGCAGGAGGCTGGGAGCTACTTGGTTTTCCAGAAACACTGGAGGAAAACAGCCACCAGGCCCACCACTATGGCCAGCACAACAAAGGAGACGGCACCTGCCCAAAGACTGGGCTGGTGCCCCTTGATGCGTTCCAGAGCCTCCGTGGGGATCATGTTGGTGAAGTTCAGCATGAAGCCCAGCGTCCATCCGATGTCTGTGTTTGCTGCCTGAGGTGAAAGAGCAGAGGAGAGCATCCCAGTCACTGGTAACTTTGGTGCAAGGGACTGATGGACACCTCTCCCGTGAGCTGCCTCAGCTGTGGTTTCACACGTGGACCTGGCTGTGGTGAACCTGATCCTACCAGCACCGGTTACACAGAGAGCTTTCCTCTCTTCCTTCCCGGGGGCTAAAGGGCAGCTGAACGTGGATGGCTGCTCTGGTCCAGACGTGCCTTTGCGACTTCCATGTTATTTTGGATCTGAGCTTTCATCCTCCCCCGTGGTCCTTCAAATTTGGTCTACGTATTCTGGTTCAAATGGGTCATGGGGCAACCATCACCTCTCTGATGCTCAAGTCAGTTCTGCCTAACGTCAGAGACCAAACTGGCCAAATCCTGCTCTGCACTTCTCCAACCCCCTTAAAACTGGCTTGTGTTTGCACCAGAGTAAGTGAGAAACAAGCTGGTGTGCGGGCAGGTAAGGAGTGAAGCTGTGCTGGGATCACTGGGTGGCAGGCATGAGGTGGGGACACATTTCTGGCACAGGGAACCCTGTCCGTGGGCCAGGCCGAGGGTGTGGCCGCAGCTGCCTGCCCGCTCCCGCTGCCCCGCGGGGTTTGGCAGCTTTACCTGTTGGCTGAAGTGGATGCTGCTCCACGTGTGCTCATTGAACTTGTAGCCATCGAGCAGCAGCGTCAAGATGTACATGGCCGCGGAGCAGAACGTGGGTAGGTACTTCTCCTGCGGGAAGGTCTCCACCAGCTGTGGGGCCATCGGGGCACATGGTGCAACAGGGAATGAAACAGATGCTCAGAAACCCTCCCTGGCCCAGGGAACAGCAGGATGTGTGCTTCCTGGTGGAAATTTGGGATAGGACAAGCACAGGGCTCCTTGCTGCCCTTCACAGAGCTCTCACCTCGGTCCAGTTCTTCTGGCAGAAGGTCTGGACTGTGGAGTTGACATCCGTTAGAGACTTCTGGCTGGTCAGGTTCAAGAAGTGGAAGGTGTGGTAGAATCCAGCGAAGGCCTGGGGGATAAGGGGGGATGGTAAAACGACATCTCCTTCCTCACCACAAAAAAAAGAGACCCAGGGGCCCCTCTTGCCTGGAAACAGAGCCCCAGGTAATTCCCAGGGTTCTGCATCCAGCAGCCACTTGATGGTCTACCAGAAAGTCTTGGAGCTGGCCGACAAACCCTGGGGCTGCTGCTTGCACTCTGAGCTAGCTCAGACCTGCTCCTTGGGACAAGAGCTTCCCGCTTCCTTCAGGGGAGGGCTGGGACATCGCAGGAGGCAGAAGCCACCTCCCAGCACAGGAGAAGAGGTCTGCAGATGAGACCAGCTGTGGGCTCACCTCTCCCACCCCTTCCCACAGCAGAGGAGACTCCCACCCTCCGTCCTCCCCCACCACGGTCGCGGGGACGGAGGCTCCTTACGAAGAACTGTCCCCGCACGGGCGGCTGATAAACCCCGTTGAACCCGCATGTCCTGTTGGCCCCGCAGCTGAAGTTGAAGAGATTCTGGATGGCGCTGCTGCACGCCGCTGGGTCCCCCGTCCCCGTCACCGTGAGGACCTGTGCGGGGCTGGGTGTGCTCGGTGCAGGGACACAGGGAGTGTTGTAGAGCTCTGCCGTGGTGACGTTCTCCTGGTATCCCCGGGGGTAGCAGGGGTGCGATACCTGCTGGGCAGGCGGGCTGCCCTGGAGAGAGCGGGAGCCGTTAGTGGGGCTTGGCATGGGATGCCAGTGAGACCCTACCCCACAGCCCATCCTGTGCCTAGACATTCCCAAAAACCAGGATCTAAGCCCTAGGAGGATTTGAGAAGCAGGACCCATCCTTTGCGTGACTAACTTGCCCACGGCTTTTGCTGGTCCTGCTGTCTCAGTCCTCTGCCACACTTGCTGTCTTATTTAGGGGTGTAAAGCCCGGAGACTTGATAATCCTGGCCGGGAAGTGCCAGATCGTGTCCCCGCGTGATGACTCCCTGTCCTTTCCTAACTGGAGGTTGCATCTATTGTCCAGTGGAGGACTTGGTGGCATTTTAAACCACTTGTGTTTCAGTGAACTGATACCTGGAAATGACCCAGCCAAGGAAACACTTTGTGCCCGTGTCTCAGGGGACGTGGAAGAACCTAAGGATACAGCTGGCTTGGGAAGTGATGAAAAATCCCATTCTATGTCACCATCTGGGGAGAAGGGAGCCCTGGCCGGGAACCACCACCACCTTTCACCCAAATGAGAGAAGTTTTTGGTTCAGTAGATAAAATCTATGTGTCTGTCAGGTTTTTGAATTTGTGAAAATTCCCGATTCACTCCTGCTTTTTCCACAGGCATGCCCCAAATTTCTGGAAGACATTTTTCATGGCAATGGGAAATGGTTGTGCAGATCCTGGAGAGCAGTGGCTGCAGTACCTGGTGCAGAGCTGCCAGCAGTCTCTTCAAGGCCTGCGTCTGCCCGTAGCAGAGGTAGCTGTGGGTGTAGAGCGAGTAGTTGATGCCATACAGCCTGAAGAAGACAGAGGTGTTCTTGTCCTCGATGGCGACTCCAGGCTGGAAGGTTATCTGTGTCGAGGCTCCTCCAAGGTCCAGCGCTCCGAGAACCTCGGTGTCCTGTGGATGTTCCCATTTCCCTGCAAAGGAAAACTGGCCCCGTAAGACAGCCAGTGTTAGTCTGAACAGAGGAAGTCACAGTCCCTGTCCCTTCCCCCAGGGTTTTGTGGGCTCAGAAGCCCCTGAGGGACCTTCCACATCCTGTGTCCCCGTTTAACCCCTTCCTGACTACATCCTGCTCAACCCACGTAGAGCTCCATGTAGCACTGAGGTCTGACTCTCTGACCCCTTCATGCTGCACATCAGCTGGGATCCAGAGACTTGAAAGCGGAAAAGAGGAACCTGTTCATCTGAGATTTGAATTGCTGCATCCCTGTGCTACCAAAATAGACACACAAATAAGGGGAGAGCACAGGGCCAGGCTGAGCTGGACGCGAAGACCCTTGGTTCTGTTAATCACATCGGTGGAGTCCACACAACACAGTCTACATTCATGTAGGTGACTACTGCCATAAAACTACATTGTTCTCTCCTCTGGGAATAAGGAAACCTGGCTGTGGCTCAGACAGGGATATATACACTGCTCAGCCCTCCTCTGCCCTCTCCGCCAGCCCACACCTTGATGAGGGTCTCCAGCAGGTAGTTGACGGTGATCCAGCCAAAGGAGCCCTCCTCGTTCCCCGTCAGGATCCGAGCTCCGCGGAAGTCCACAGGGTACTCGCCAATGGCCTTGGCCACCTCAGCGAGGACCTGCTCAGCCTTGCTGCTGTTCTGCTCCCTGCCCAGGGACGGAGAGAAACACCGCGCGGTGGAGGGGGCAATGGCTGGGGAGCTTCCAGCGCAGCGCTAACAGCGAGAGGCGGCCATCTTCTGCCAGCGAGCGGGGCTGCTCGGGGACAGGGCACATCCCCATCCATCACTGCCCTGCCTGCGGCTGCCTCTCCTGCATGCCACCAAACCCCTCCGCTGCCGCGCTGGGAGTCTCCCTGAAAATGCCGCCTGCGCGCTCTGCCCGAGCAGCGGGGCGGTGAACGCCAGTCTGGCAAGGGAGGTGGATCCACCCCTGGGGCTGCTGCCAGGCTGGGGCGGGAGTGAGCCAGGGGGTTTCCCCGTGTCCCTCTTGGACACGCCGGTGGACAGCAGACGTGGATGCTCTGCCCTTCACTGTGGCTGCCTGGGCAGCAGCCCCCTGTGCTCTCAGCCCCTCGGGCCCCTCTCAGCCCCCCGACCCAGCGCCGCGCACCAGCTGTGGTGCAGAAGCCCGTGGTGAGGAAGGGTCGGAGGTGGTGGGCTCTGGGCCGTGCCGGTACCTCAGCAGCCGCATGCCCGCTGTGGCCCCCAGGTAGGTGGGGGTCTCCCGCTGCTGCTCTGCTGGGATGATCTCCATGGCCTTGTCCAGGCAGGGCTTCAGGCTGGCTCCAGCCCCCGCGGGGTCGTCTGCGTAGCTGGAGATGCCGGGTCCTGCAGGAGGGCAGCCCGTGACGGAGTGAGCTCAGAGCCACCCAGGAGGGACAGGGCAGTGGGGGACACCTACACCCCAAAAGCCCATATGTGTTTTTCCCCATGTGCCCTGGCTAGCGGTGCCCTTGCCAAGAGTGTCCCTGGAAGGGCTGTGCTCAGAGCTGGCCTGCCTGCAGGCAGCACGCCGTGGCCATGGCACGCTGCGGGATGCTGCGGGAGCAGGCAGCGAGCTCCTGCACTGGGTGGAGGGGGAGGGCTGCGGTGTGCGTCTTGCGATGCTGAGCACATTCGTAATCCCAGGGAGGCTGAGCTGCCCGAAGGCAGCCAGCCGGTGCCGCAGGACTTGGCCGACTAACAGCGCAGTTCCTTATTTCCCTGGGGAAGGGGAAGGCTCTGCTTTGTCCTGCGCGGAGGGCGCGTGAAATCCATACACATTTGAGGTTGAGCTGAGCCCTCTCACCTCCCACCCAGGCACCTCTGCCCTGGCCTGGTGGCTCTGCCAGTCCCAGCCCAGCTCCGTGTGCCATTTAGCTGACCCTACCTCCCCTCAAAGGACCTCCTGGTCCTTTCCTCCAGGAAGATCAGTCCTTGTGCCAAAGCCCGGCAGCACCTTGGCAGTGGGGATAAATGCCCCTTTGCGTATTTATAAATACCCAATAAACAATTGCCCTTTGCTGCTAAGCAGGGGCAGGGAGGAGGGATGGCCACGGCCCGGCACACTCACCCGTCACGGTGCAGGCCTCCACCTGGGAGACGATGCCGGTGCCGTTCTCCTTGTCCGAGGGCCACCGGTAGATGTAGAGAGCTGTGTGTGTGGAGCCGGCGTCGAACACCAGCCCGTACTGGGGGAGGCAGAGGGGACACGGGGTGTCAGGGAGTGGGGAGCAGTCTCACCCTCCGCAGAGCAAGGGGAGCTCCAGAAGTGCCAGCAGAGCTCCCGGTGGGCAGGGAACCTCGAGTGGCCAAAGGAAGAGTGTCCCCAGAGCAGGGAAAGCCCTGCGGCGCTGCATCACCAGCTGTGTCAGGGACAGGGCTCCATCACAAGCCCTCAGAGGTGGCAATGCTCTGCGACGTATGTGCCGTGGGGCCAGTCACAGCGACCAAACTCTGCCAGACCCACCTGGCATGCCAGCCTGTGCAGAAGTTTGTCCCCATCTTGGTGACAAACAGCACAGTCTCCCTGAAACCTGGGGAAAATCCAGTACGAGCCAGCACCCCAGCGAGAGCGGGCAGCTGCGCTCCTCCCGAGAACCTTACCTTGGTGCTGGGAGGCAGAAACGCATCCTTTACGCTTACGACACTCAGAATGAGGGCAATGATGCTGAAGAAACAGGTGGCTGCCAGGAGACCTGCGACAACCTTGGCTTTGTAGTCCATTCCGCTTCCAACCTGCAAGAACAGCCCCAACGCCCAGCTCACACCTCTGCATTTGCAAGGCCGGTTTGGAAATGCAAATCTCCCGGATGGATATGGGACCTGTCAAGATGGGACTTTCCCCTTCCCTAACAAGGCTTGAAGCCGTTCTCCAGTGCATGGCTGCTCTATGGGAGGCTCTTGGCAGCCTTGGGGCTGGACACCCTCTCCTGAGCACTCCCTCCCTGGGGGATTTTCGCCATGGATTTTTCAGCCCTGCCTTCTCAACTGCAGCCCTTCAGGCCCCTCTCTGGGTGCAGCCTGGACCCCATCCCTCTGCCCTGCTCAAGCTCCCGGCTGGGTGGCCAGTCAGCATCTCCCTTCCCAGCAGCATCGCAGTGGCTAACAGGAGTCCCAGGCTGGGAGCAGGACCATGCCCTGGCAGGTTCCCAGTGTGACTGTCCCTTCCAGGGATAGATGCAGAGCTGCACCCCTCTGGCACCCACATGTTGCCGTCGTACCCTGAACCCTCACAAAACCCATCCCACACGGCTTGGGACCATCAGGTCACATCTGTTGCCCAGCAGTCCCAGCCTGCAGACTCCTCTCTGCTCCAAGCAAGGCAACAGCATCTCCAGCCACGTGTCTCCTGCCTGGCCCAGCTCTCCTTGGCTCTTGGCGATCCACAGCTGGTAAGCAGGCATGCAGGGATGGCGTCCTTGCCTGCAGGCAATCTCCAAGCCTCTCCTGCAGCCCCAAGGGCAGGCAGAAGGGCAGAGGCAGAAAGCTCCTGCTGATCTGGGCACACACAGCCCCGTAGCCAAGCTGCATGCCGACAGCTACAGCGGCCAGCGGGGAACAGAGCAGGTCCTGCGCCTCCCGCTCATCCAGCGGGAGCTCAGCTCCCGGCAGAATCAGCCCTGAGGCATCAGTGAGAAATTGCAGCGGAGAAGCAAAGCCGAAGGGTCTGGTTCCCCGCCACAGCCTCAGCACACGGCAGCTGCCACGTCCACGTGCTCAGCACCCCGTGGCCGGTCCTGACGTGGTTTCTATGTGCGCAGCTCTCCGTGCTCCCCCTGCACCGCCCTGCCCCGCGCCACGGCCACACAGCCAGCCTGCCCGCACGGAGCCGGGCTGACCTCCCTCCACAGCGTTAGGCCAGACTCCAGCTGAGCAGTGGATGACCCAGGAGCCCTGGACACAGCCTAAAGAAGCGGTTTAACCCAACCAGTGCTCTGGGTGGCACCTGGGGGCTGTCACTTGGCTACGCAATTCTCCTGCGAGCGCATAGAAACACAGAGGAATTCCCTTGGCCTTTCCCCGGGCCAGGCCAGTGGCTCACACAGGAGAGGAAAGACTTTGGCAAGGTCAAAGGAGATGCCGATTCCTGTTTTGGAGTCAGCATCTCCAGTGATGAGCAAGGGTGATCAATCTCCCGCGTGATGTGAGATGTGCAATGACAGACAGCAGCTGTTCTTCTGGCCCGCGTCATGGGACACGGGACTGCAGGAAACTCTTATCAGACCTTACCCTGCAGCCCTGCCCCGTACGGTGGCTATGGCCAGAAGAGATCATATGGAAGCCGTATTGTCACACCTCCAGTCCTATCAGCCCAGATATAACCGCGCCGTCGGGATGCGATTCCCCTGCTCCAGGTAACTCAGCAACGGCAAAGGTCCCCAGCCCAGCCCACATCCTGGAAAATTCTGTCCCCGGCACCACGCGATGGAACAACACGCAATGGTGATAAACTGCACTGTCCTGAACGCGGGAGCAGTGGGAAATGAGCTGCCACCTGCTCTGGTAGGGATTCATTTCCATTTTGAATGGGCAGGAGGCAGCACCCGGAGGCAGCACAGAGCCAGCGGGACCCGGGGAGGAGAGCGGGACCCAGGGAGGAGAGCGGGGCCTGGGGACGGAGCCCAGCAAGTGGAAAAGAAGCCGAGAGGAGTGTGAGGAGCTGGTGGATCTGCCCAGCCTTTCAGCGGCCCCTCGGGGCTGGCCAGCACTGATACCTGCTGCCGCTCGCAGCGTGTTCAGCTGAGCAGCGCGGATGGGAGGGTGGTGATGCCTTCGGAGTTAAAGAGGAGAGACGTCGCTGCACAGCACCGCGAGGCAGGATGCCTGGCCCTTGCGATGTGTGGAAAGTTCACAGCTGTGCGGAGCGCTGGGCCCTGGTCACGCTTGTTTGTGTACGGCTGGGCAGAACGGAGCGCTCTACAAACACCCGCGGGACGTCCCTCACCTTGCAGCGTCCCTCGCGGGGGGACATTTCTCAACATTCGGGAGGAAAGGTTCAGAGGCACTGCTGGATCCAAAATCTATTCCTCAGGAAAATGGGAAGCTGACAGCCCCACCATATGCATTTGGGATTTGGAAGTCAAAAGGGCTCTTAAGATTATAAGGAAGGGGGTGAACGTGCATGCCAGGAGCATCTTTGCCAAGCAGAGCGATCCCCTGCCTCCCACCTCTCCCACCAGCGCTGGGGCTCCCCCTGTACCCCGTCCATGCCCTCTCCGTGCCCCTCTGCTCTCCATGGGCACCTCCTGCACCAAGTGGCCGCCCCAGCCCTCCCCCTCCTGCCCTTCCGGCCCACGGAGGGTGTTTATCCCCAGCACCCAGCCCCGCTGCAGGCCGGGGGCACCCAGGGCTGAGCCCACCATGCACAGCTCCATCGAGGGGTACCCCGGCCCCCTCCCCGGCCCACGGCTCACCTGGGCTGCTCCCCGCTGCTGCCCCCGGCTCCGCTGCACTCGCCCCAGTGTCACCGTGTACCTGGAGCGCAGGGCCCGCTTCTGGGACAAAGGCTGCCCCGTGTCCCCGCTATGGCCCTCCCCTTGGCCCGGGACCAGCAACCTGCCCAGGAGAGCTTGTCCGGGAGGCAGCGGGGCTGAGGCTGGAGAGCCGGGGTGGAAACAGAGTCTGGCTTTAACCACTTCGCTGCTGGAGGAGCGGGTCTGCCTGGGACACCCGCGCACGTGTGGTGGTGTGGGTGCCCAACGAGGGTTCAGCAGCGGGGCAGCCCCCCACAAAGCCCAGCAAGCACCTCTGCCCCTCGGGGAGCCTGCGAGCGGGCTGGCCCTGGGATGAAAGCAGCAGCTGAAGGCTGGGAGCCCCGCAGACATCCCTGCTCCAGACCTCTGCACAAACGCCCTGCAAGGTAAAGCACGGGCCAAGCCTGCCACCCGGCTGTCACCTGGCTCTGCCGTGCCCCACGCTGCCCCATTGCAGGCAGAGCCAGACTGGCAGAGGGGCCCAGGACAGAAACAGGAGGGACCTGCCAGGCGGAGACCCATCCTCATGGCTGGGGACCCATCTCCATGGCCGGGGACCCATCTCCATGGCCAGCAGCTCGTCCCCACAGCTGGGGAGCCGTCTATCTCATGGCCAAGGACCTGTCTCCCTGGCCAGGGACCCGAGCCCACAGCCAGGGACCCATCCCCCCAGCCAGGGATCCACCTGTCCCCATGGCCAGGGTCCCATCTGTCCCCTTAGCCAGGGATCTGTCCCCACGGCCAGAAACGCACCCGTACCCACGGCCAGAGACCTGTCCCCACAGCCAGGGACTCCTTTGTCCCCACAACCAGGGATCTACCCATCCCCGTGGCCAGGAACCCGCCCGTCCCCGCAGCCAGGGACCCATCCCACAGCTGGGGTCCCACCCCACGCTCGGAGTCCCAGCCCCCGGCGGTGCGGGCAGGGGTGCGGGCAGAGGTGCGGGCAGGGGTGCGGGCAGGCCGGCTGCGGCCCCGGGGCGGGCAATGGCTGCGGCTCGGCGGCCCCGCTCCCCGCCCGCCGCCGCAGGCAGCGCCCAGCCCCCGCCCCGGGCCGGCCGGGACAGGAACCCGGACGTCCGAGGCCCGCGCGGGCCTGGCTTTCGCTTTGCGTCGCTCGGCGGGGCCGGGTGCGGGGC
>WHYT01016830.1:135040-186403 GCA_009806455.1 Tetrax tetrax
GCGGGGCCGGGTGCGGGGCCGGGTGCGGGGCTGCCCTCAGGCCGGCGCCGAGGAAGGAGGGGTGCTCCCGGCACAGGTACGGCGGGGCCCGGCCGGGACGGCGGACACCCCCTCCGCGGGGGCCGGGCAGGAGCGAGCCCGGCTTCTGCCCTTTCCCGGGACCGGAGCTGCCGGCGGGCCCCGGGCTCGGCCCCGCTCGTCCCGCGGCGTGGCTCTGCCTGCGCTCGGGTTCGCGGGCTCCAGAGCGGGCTGCTCCGTGTGCCGGGGTCCCTGCGGGGATGTGCGGTTCCTGCCGGGAGAACGGGGTCCCGGGAGGAGCCGGCGAGGCGGGGCAGGGGGAGGCGGGCTGGGGCTGCGCTTGCGAAGCCCCCCTCTCCCCGCAGCCCGGCGCGGGGATGCAGACCGGCCTGCTCAGGGCCCTGGGCTGGAGCTCGGCCGCCGTGCTGGGAGTGCTGGGGGTGGCCGCCTTCCTCCTGGTCCTGACCCCGGCCAAGGATGCTGTCCTCCCTGCGAGGAGCAAGGTGGGTGCCCAACGAGACCTGGGGGAGCCCGGGAGTGACCACCAGCCCCTTTCCACCTCTCATCCTTCCATCAGCCCTGCCTTCCTCTCCACTTGCGAGTCTTCCCGTAACCAGTCCAGCTTTCAGGGCTGAACCTAATCGAGGCGGCACTGGGCAGGTCAGCCACCCCTCCTGAACCGCGGTCCTGGCTCCTTGCTAAGGGTGGGAGCGAGGAGAGCAGCCCTCCTTGGACTGCTCCGTCTGCAACCCCAGACACTTTCTCTTCTCTTTTCAGACATCCAGGTCACCTGCTGCGCGTACATCTCTCTCCTATTGCTTTCTGCTGGCTGACTGTTAAAAAATAGGGCTTGTGAGATTTGCTGGGTCTGGGAGCAGCTTTGGCAGCCTGAAGCCTTTGGGATGTGCCTGGATGCTTCCCTGCTCTGCAGATCACCCCGCTGACCCGCACGCCGTCCCTTTCTCAGCTGTAACTCCCTTCAATAGCTAATCGGGGGGGTTAGAGGTAGAGCAGGGCAGCTAAAGTGAGGTTGGGTGTGCAAACCTGTGCTGCTTGAGTTCATGCACGAGAAGCAAGAGCAGACAGTCTCAGAAACCCCCTGAGCGTACTCTGACCCCGTGTCCCCTCTGCCTCCCCCAGTACGGGCTGGTGTTCGACGCCGGCTCCACGCACACAGCTCTCTACATCTACCGGTGGCCCTCGGACAAGAAGAACGGCACCGGCATCGTCTCCCAGGTGGAGGCCTGCACCGTGACGGGTGAGTGTGCCGGGCCGTGGCCGTCCCTCTCCCCCAGCCTCCTGGGTTGCAGTCGCAGACTCTCACAGCGTCATTGGTGACCTGAGTCTTTCAGCCTGTGCTGGGCCAAAGGAAGATGGCCTGGTGGAAGAGCCAAAGGAGATTAATAAGGGGGAGAGTTTGCACCTCAGGGAGCCCTACAGTAATTGGGAAATCCAGTAGGTTAGAGGTGGATACGGAATTTGGCCGCCTGTTAGCATGGATCCTGGAGCCAGTCCAGTTTTGCAGCCGGTGATTGTGCATCAACTCGCAGCTTGGGATGCTGGATGTGCAGAGTTTGCTGCTTCTCATGTGCAACCAGTTTCTTGGCTCTTCCCACAACATTTCTTCACATAACATGTGGCTTCATGTTCCACAGAGCCACCTGAAAGCTCTGCAGAAGTCCTTAAACATTACTGGGTTTCCGCTGGGTTTTTATATGCAGTTCCTAACTGCTCTTCAGGTCAGCAGTTGCCTTTTTGATATCTGTACAGCACCCAACACAGCAGAGTTTTGGGCTGTGACTGGGACATCTGGTATTGCCAAGGAGGTCCAGAGAGCTCCCTGGGCCAGGGGACGTGTCCCCCACTGCCCTGTCCCTCCTGGGTGAGCTCGGTCCGTCACGGGCTGCCCTCCTGCAGGACCCGGCATCTCCAGCTACGCAGACGACCCCGCGGGGGCTGGAGCCAGCCTGAAGCCCTGCCTGGACAAGGCCATGGAGATCATCCCAGCAGAGCAGCAGCGGGAGACCCCCACCTACCTGGGGGCCACAGCGGGCATGCGGCTGCTGAGGTACCGGCACGGCCCAGAGCCCACCACCTCCGACCCTTCCTCACCATGGGCTTCTGCACCACAGCCGGTGCGCGGCGCTGGGTCGGGGGGCTGAGAGGGGCCCGAGGGGCTGAGAGCACAGGGGGCTGCTGCCCGGGCAGCCACGGTGAAGGGCAGAGCATCCACGTCTGCTGTCCACCGGCGTGTCCAAGAGGGACACGGGGAAACCCCCTGGCCCACTCCCGCCCCAGCCTGGCAGCAGCCCCAGGGGTGGATCCACCTCCCTTGCCAGACTGGCGTTCACCGCCCCGCTGCTCGGGCAGAGCGCGCAGGCGGCATTTTCAGGGAGACTCCCAGCGCGGCAGCGGAGGGGTTTGGCGGCGTGCAGGAGAGGCAGCCCGCAGGCAGGGCAGCGATGGGTGGGGATGTGCCCTGTCCCTGAGCAGCCCCGCTCGCTGGCAGAAGACGGCCGCCTCTCGCTGTTAGCGCTGCGCTGGAAGGTCCCCAGCCACTGCCCCCTCCACCGCGCGGTGTTTCTCTCCGTCCCTGGGCAGGGAGCAGAACAGCAGCAAGGCTGAGCAGGTCCTCGCTGAGGTGGCCAAGGCCATTGGCGAGTACCCTGTGGACTTCCGCGGAGCTCGGATCCTGACGGGGAACGAGGAGGGCTCCTTTGGCTGGATCACCGTCAACTACCTGCTGGAGACCCTCATCAAGGTGTGGGCTGGGGGAGAGGGCAGAGGGGGTCTCTTCTCCCCACAGTGCTGCTGTCTGGGCTGAGAAGCCAATACCCCCGTGGTCGCCCTGCGCCAGGTCCCCGTGGGTAACTCCCGGTGCTGGGCAGTACTCCTTCACAGGCCAGTGGAGCCACCCGCCGGCAGAGGATGTGGTCGGAGCTCTGGACCTTGGTGGGGCTTCAACCCAGATCACGTTCCTTCCTGGGACCACCGTAGGTGACAGCAGCACGAGAGCCCTCTTCAGGCTGTATGGGACCAACTACTCCATTTACACCCACAGCTACCTCTGCTACGGGCAAAAGCAAGCCCTGAAGATGCTGATGGGGTCCTTACACCAGGTAACCGCCAGCATTGTGCTCCTCTGCTGCGGTCTGAGCCCTGATCCCACTGAGCCGGACAGACAGCACCACGGGGCGTGACGGCTGCTGCGCTCCATGTCTTTGGGCAAATCCCAGCGAGGACAATGGATACAGGAGGGCCACCATGGCAGGAGCCATCCCAGGGGTATCCTAGGGATTGAGCCGAGGTGGAGATGGCCACCCCAAAGCAGGATGCCTGACCACGGGCACTGCCAGGATCGTGGGTGCCTGGGGTCCCTGTCCCAGGGCCATCTTGCCCACCAGATCTCCAAAGCTGGTTTTATGGGAAGAGATCTGCACAGGCTGGTCTTCAGCAGCAGGTGCTGGGCATGGGAGAATGAAGGGAGGTGTTGTTGGTGCTTGGGGGACCCTCTTGTCCGTAGCTTGGCTGTCGGGGTAGGGCTCAATGCTGGTTTCTGCTGCTTGGAAGAGGCAAAACACCATGTCCAGAGTATGTCACAGAGAGAAATCAGCATCTGTTTTGATTTTGCTTAAATGGGTTCTCAGCCTTGGCTCTCCCCGGAGTCTGGTGATCCTACAAAGGAAGAGGGTGCAAAACCCCAAGGCCTTGGGCGTGCGGCTGTCACTGCAGCTGATCCCTGACCGCAGGATGGTTGTGCCATGCTTGTCCCCCTGATTCTGCACCTGCACCCCGTGGACAAAACCCCATGGGTGGTGGGGCCAGCATGCTAGCGTCCTGCGTCTGGGTGTGGGAAGAGGCAACTGTGTCTGTGGGCTGTGTCTCTCCTTTCCACTCTCAGTGCTGGAGTGATGCTAACGGCTCCCGCTCTCTCCAGGGCAGCCCGCCTGCCCGGCAGGTATCGCACCCCTGCTACCCCCGGGGATACCAGGAGAACGTCACCACGGCAGAGCTCTACAACACTCCCTGTGTCCCTGCACCGAGCACACCCAGCCCTGCACAGGTCCTCACGGTGACGGGGACGGGGGACCCAGCGGCGTGCAGCAGCGCCATCCAGAATCTCTTCAACTTCAGCTGCGGGGCCAACAGGACGTGCGGGTTCAACGGGGTTTATCAGCCGCCCGTGCGGGGACAGTTCTTCGTAAGGAGCCTCCGTCCCCACGGCCATGGTGGGGGTGTGGGGTTTTGGGGCACCAGAGGCTGGCCAAGACCCCAGGAAAACTGCTGTAGGAGAAAAGTGTGAATAGTGCCAGCCCTGGAAGCTGGGATGGGCCCAATGCATGGAGACAAGCACAGGGGGGTGACAGGGACCTGGGTGCTTCACTAACCTGCCGCATTTGGTCTTCAACACCCACAGGCCTTTTCGGGGCTTTATCACAGCCTTCACCTTCTGAACCTGACCAGAGGGCAGTCCCTGAGCTTCGTCAATGCCACCATCTGGAAATTCTGCACCAGCAGCTGGGAGAAGGTGAGATCCTGCCGAGGAGATAGCAGCCCCTGCCCGTGTTTCGCCTGGGTGCTGGACAGCCTGAGGGCTCATCCACAGCTCATCCTTGGCAGCTGGAGGGAGCTGGGAGGAGCGCAAAGATCTCTGGCCAAGGAGACAGCTGGGAGGGCAGCCTGCAGCCTCCCGAGTTCTCCTTGCTCCCCAAACCCAGACACTGCCAGGTCCTTGCTCTCAGCTGCACTGTGGGGCTCTTCCCCACAGCGTGGGTGCAGCAAGCGCTGCTCCATGCTGGCAGCTCCCCTCTTCCTCTTCCATCTCTGCAGGTGCAGGAGTCGTTCCCCACCATGAACAGGACCCACCTCCGTGACGCCTGCGCAGCCAGCTCTTACGCCCTTATCCTTCTCCTGCAAGGCTACAAGTTCAACCACACAACCTGGCTGAACATCCACTTCGTCCGGCAGGTAGGAAAGTGCCCGGCAGCTGCCGGCTTCCACGCTTTGTGCCATGAAAGGGCTGGCACCCCCCTTGCCCCTGCCCCTCCCCTGCCTGAGTGGGGGATGCGGGGATATCGGGGCAGCGCGGCCCACTGCCCATGCCCAGGGACGCTCCGGAGTTACACTGACGGGCACCTGCTGGGACATGTGGCCTGGGCCGTTTGTGCTCTCCCCCAGCTTGTCTCACTAACGGGGTATCTGCAGCCCAAGATGTGCACAGACATGGTGGCTGTGGAACAGGACCTGGGGGTGTGACAGCAAGGGTCTTCTCCAGCTGTCTGACTTGCATGGTACTTTGCAGCCTTTCACATCCCTGTCCCTTCTCTGTCTGCACAGGTTGCTAACGTAGACGTGGGCTGGACTCTGGGCTACATGCTCAACCTCACCAACATGATTCCCTCCGAGACTCCGCAGAGCGTTGTGGGGCTCCAGAGAAGCAACTGGGTAGCAGCCACTGTTTTACTGGCCATCATGCTCATCCTCATCTTCTGCCTGCTCACAGCCATATGCTGCCAGAAAAACTCCTCCGGTTATGAGAGTCTCTAGCAGCTCTGGCTCCAGAGGCTGACAAAGCCACTTAGCCCTGGTGCGCGCTTGTGCAGGGAGCTGCAGGCTGGGGAGTCACCCCAACGTGTCCAGGAGCTGTGAACTTGTAATGTGGGGCATCTGCGTCCTGGCCTGGTGAGCTGGAACCAGCACAGGCTTTTAAAATTCCTCCCTGTAGCTGTGTGCTGTCTGGTTTTCCTTTCCCCTCGCGACTGGCTGGAGATGCTCGTGAGGGAGGGCATGGCCATGTGGGGCAGAGGCTCGGGGCTGGGGCGTGGGGACCGCAGTGATGTGAGGCAGCTGGAGACGGTGGGTCAGAGAAGAGAGAAGGGGTGTCTGGCAGCAACGGGATCATCATGGGGCCGGTTACAGCCTGCAGCAGATGTCCCATGTGCGGTGGACATGTCCTGCCCCATCCCAGGGCACGGGTCTGCACCACCCACGGCCAGCGCCAGCCAGAGGGGCAGCGGCCCTGGAGCTGCGGGGGGAAGTTTCTGGGTAGAGGGGACTCGGGCTCTGACTGGGACTGGGAAGCCCTGAGAGCTGGGGATCTCCTGCACGAGGAGAGGAACGGCTGCAGATGCCAAGGTCAGTGAAGAAGGAGGGGGAGCAGTAATGCGGCTCCTGGCCAAGATTCCCCTGCAGCCTGTGGTGATGGCCATGGTGGAGCAGAGATCCACCTGCAGCCCGTGGAGGACCCCATGATGGAGCAGGGGAGGAATGCGAGGAGTTCTTCCCCCGATGAGGAAGCAGTGGCGTGAAACAATGTGTGATGGACTGGCCACAAGCCCCATTCCCTATTCCCCCTGTGCCGCTCATGGGGGGAAGGTGGTAGAGAGAATTGACATTAATGTTAAGCCCGGGAAGAGGGAGGAGTGGGGGGAAGGTGTCTTGTTCTCTGTCTCATTATCCTGTTTTGGTTTTAATAATAAACAAATGGTTTTCCCCAAGTCGAGTCTGTTTTGCCTGTGACAGTAACATAAAGGATTTCTCCCTGTCCTTATCTCAAACCTTGAGCCGTTTTTCTTCTTATATTATTTCTCCCTATTCCCTTGGAGGATGGGGGGAGTGAGAGAGCGACTGCGTAGTCTGGTCCCCAGCAGGGCTGAGCTACGACACACCGGCAGCCAGTGGATGGGTGAGGTGGGACACCCTGGCTCGCAGAAGGAAAAGGCCCGTCCTCATGCCCTGCTCTCTGAGTCCTGGCAGACACCGCGAGGTCTCCAGGGCCATCTCTGGTAGCACTGAGCGATGTTGACTCTGCCCTGAGTCCCTGTCATCATCACCAGCACTTATCTCGGAGATGGAAACAGTAAAATCCTGGCTGTTTAGGAGCAAAGTAGCAGGCATTTCCCCCTTTGCTGCCTTTTACAATGTTTATTTGGATGACGAGAGCTGCGCGACGCCTGCCTTTCTGCAGAGACACCAAAGGTCAGCTCCTGGCTGCTGGGAGGCAAATAACGAGATGAATCATCCTCAGGGCAGATAATAACTGAGCAGAACCAAAGGCAAAGGCAAGGGCGCAGGGGTGGGCAGGACTCGCAGCCCGCCGGAGTCTCAGCCTGACACCCACGGTGTCCAGGCCTTCTGCTGGTGGAACAGTGTGGTCTCCAGGAAAACTCAGGAACATCGATCCCTTTATCCCAGAAGAAAAGGAAGATGGGATGAGATGGACCCTCTGGGGAGGCATGGACTCAATTTGCCTTCTGTCTCCAAGACCATGGGATAAGCCCAGATGCTACACCCTCGGGAGAGCCAGCTGGCGTGCTGCAGAGCCTCGCGTGTCCTCACGCGGGCACACCCGGCAGGGACCTGCCTGCCTGTTGGCAACCGTGGGCAGGCCCAGCATCGCACCAAGTGCCTGCTCTCGGGGAGCTCTTCCACGGCCAGGCTGGCTCTCCGTGGGCCCGTGTGCCAGCCGGTGGGATGGAGGCCAGATCGTAACAGGCATAGCGATGTAAGGAGGCAGATAGGCATGGCTGAGGTTCCTGTGGTGCCTAGGCTGATCCCAGCAGGTCTCCTCAGGAGTGCAGCTCCTCTGGAAACCTCACATAGTGCCCATCTGCGTGTTGGGGGACAGTCCTGCGGGAGGCCAGACCTCAGTTCTTCGCTGCTGTAGAGGTGAATGTGCTCAGCATCACTGAACCAGCCTCAGGCTGCCAGTCCTGCAGAAGCACAAGGAACCCCAGCCGAGATGGCGCTGGGGTGATGCACGTCTGCCAGGCTCTGAAATGCAGCCAGGACCCTACACCCACAAGAGCAGGAGCAGGGCAGCAAGCCCCAAGGCGAGGGTGAGGATGATAAAGGCAACGGCCGCAGCCCACAGGGAAGGAACGTGCCCCTTCATCCGTGCCGGAGCCTCTGCCGGGATCAGGTTGGTGAGGTTCAGCATGTAGCCCAGCGTCCAGCCCACGTTGGCGTTCCTCACCTGCTCGGGGAGAGAGGGGACAATGAGTTAGCCCTGCAGGAAAGCCACACTGATGGCACAACGCCACCAACTCCTGCACGGCACAAAACGGGGTGCAGTGGTTTGTTCCCTACCTTCATCTGGAAGAAGATGTTGTTCCAGGTGGTCTCATTGAACTTGTAGGCGTCGAGGAGGAGTGTGAGGATGTAGTTGGCGTTGGCGCAGTATTTAGGCAGTCGCTCACGATTCTCTTCAGGGTAGCTAGAAGACAACTGGAGGGGGGACATATTTGGGGGAGAAGGGATGTCATTTGCAGGCAATTTCCATGCAGGGACAATGCCCTGATAATTGCTGCACGAGGAGCAATGGCTCCACAGCCACCAGCATCCAGAAAAGGACTTCTGGACCAGGCAGGTGTTTTGGACCTGCCCACACAGGACAACTCCTTTGAGGAGGATTAACATGGAAACAGAGAGACGTACTGGAGCTCCTCTGTCCCAGATTCTCCCAGCTCAGCCTCCTCATGCCCCTGCTTTCTGCCCCATGGTGGTCCTAGCACACCTCTTGGCCTTATCCATCCCCATTTGACCCACCCCCATCCCCAGCTTCCTTACTGGAGGGGAGATTTTGCTGCCGTCCCCTGCCCTGGCTGCCCCTTTCTCAGTGTTGCATGAGCAAGGAGGGTCCCCAAGGGTGCGTGCAGGTGGTCCTGGCTCCCGCACAGAGCTCAGGATCGGCTCCGCTGTGTAGGGCACAGCTCAGCAACCAGGGAGCCTTGCCCTGGGAGAGTCCCCGCTCCTCTTCCCCCACCTCAGGACCCCTTTGCTTGTGAGGCTTCTCCACAGCCTCCCATCGTGGGGAACGTACGTCTTCCCAGCTTCTCGTACAGAAACGCTCGATGGTGTCCCTGACAGTGGCCAGTGACTGCCCCTCGGTCAGGTTGAGGAACTTGAAGTTATAGTAGAAGGCAGAGAAGGCCTGAAAGAGGCAGAAATGTAGTTGAGTTACAGTGGGGAACTCCCCCGGCAGCTGCCTCCATCTCCCCTGAGGTAGGAGGTGGGGATTGTCCTTCACCAGCTTTGTCCCACCCTTGCACAGTCCCGGGGCGTGGCTGTCCATGCCCAGCAGAGATGATGGGCTGGGGATGGAGGTGCCCGCTGGCCACAGCAGCACATCGAGCGCAGGCAGAGCCTTGCCTGAAGGCCTGAAGGCTGCTGGCTGGGCTTTTTTTTTTTTAACTGAAAACTTGTTTTTTTCACTAAGCACCTGGTTTACTAACATGGTCTCACTTGGAGAGCTGGCTGGCAAACCAGACAGCAATGCCTGGTGTACCCTGGGGCAGTGGAAATTTGGGTGCTCCTTGTCCCCATTCTGCTGCGAGGAGGTGACAGCGTCGTGGGCACGCAGGGACATGGGACACGCTCTGCCCAGGAGGTGGGAGGATGGGATTCGCCTTACAATGAACTGCCCGCTGACGGGGGGCTGGTAGACGCCGTCGAAGGTGCAGTCCTGGCGCTGGCCGCACGCCGAGAAGTTGAAGAGCTTCCTGACAGCAGCCAGGCACCCGCTGGCATCGCCCCTGCCCTCCAGGGTCACGTTCCTGTCGCCAAGGGGCAGGCGGGGGTCGCTCCGGTTGGTGCAGGGGCTGGTGCGGAAGGAAGACAGCGAGACGGTTTCATTGTAGTCTTTTGGGTAGCAAGGGTGATCGACACGTGCACTGGAGGGTGACTCCTGGGAACAGCAAAATCGCAGGCTGCAGCCTCCTCCCAGCCGGGGCGGCAAGAGTTATTCACCCAGTGCTCCCCCAAAAGCCGTGGGCACAGGCATCTCCCACCTCCTCAGCAGGGAAAGACCCTCCTGGCTGTTTGATCCTGGTCTTGTTGGCTATCTGCAGTCCCAGCCTGAGCTCAACACTAATTCTCACTCTGCTTTGTCTCCTTCCCTCTTCCATGGAGGCAGACCAGTTTCAAGGGCCCAGCACGTCTCTCCCATGGCCAGCAGGACCATGGTCTGGGGCACTCAAAGCCCTCTCCACCCCAGCTCCAGCTCTGTCTCTCGCTCAAGCCCCAGCCAGAGACAATCCCTGGGACCTTCTTGACTACATCATGAGCAAACCCTTCTGGCACACCAAGGCTGCTCCATCCTGAGAAGATGCAGCTCCGTGAAGACCCTCTTCCCCTCTGACCTTCCAAAAAATGGCCTGAGAAAGATGTCTGGTTCGCTTTTCTCAGGTCTGTGCAGTCACAGAGCAGTTGAGGTCTGGGGGGAGCTGTAGGGGTCCCTGAGCCAAACCCCTCTGTACAGCGTGACCAACTAGATCAGGGTGCTCAGAGCCTTGTCCCGTCAAGTTCAGAATATCTCCAAGGATGGCGACTCCACAGCATTTCTGGGCTCTATTCTGAACTTTAACTATTCTTATAGTGAAAAACTTCCCCCCTGCACCTCACTGGGAGGACGCATGTTCCAGCTTGTGCCCGTTGCCTCTTGTCCTGTCACCTTGCACCTCTGAGAAGGGCCCGGTCCTGCCTTTCCCACGCCCTGTGCAGGCAGCTGTGTGCAGGCAGATCTCTCCCGAGCCGCTCCTTCTGACGCTTCCCACGCTTCTCTCCACCTCTGCCCACCCATGCTCTGTACCCGCTCAGTCCCTGCGGACGCCTCTCTGGAAGAACACTGCCTGTTCCCAGTTTATGCATTAACAAGCCTGTGGTTGGCATAAGAGCAGAGCCCAGTTCCCCAGTTCCCCCCCCGCCCCCCAGTTCCTCTCTCACCGCAATTAATTCCTTTGCCAGTCGCTTCAGCATCTCGTTCTGCCCGTAGCAGAGGTAGCTGTGCGTGTAGACGTTGTAGTCGTACCCGTACAGCGTGAGCTCGCAGGCTTCGTCCCCGTTTATCACTGAACCTTCAGGCATAAAGCTGATCTGCGTGGATGCTCCTCCAAGATCCAGTGCCCCAAAAATGCTGGCCGCCTCTGGACGAACCCACGTGTGTGCTCTGGGGGAGTACTGCCAAGGGGAGACGGGAGAGGAAGAGGAGTAGTACGCGGCTGGGCTTACTTGCCCTGAGCAAAATTTTCATCCCTTTGAAGTCAATAGGGTTTTGTTACTGAATTAAACGATTATTCAATCCAATTATTTCCGCATGTGAAGCTCCGCTGCCTTCCCTGTCCAACCAGCCTGGCCATTTGTCAGAGCCAGAAAAAACAGAGAAGGAACTGTCTGATGGTCAAGGTGTGCCCACGCCGCATGGGCTCACGTGGCTCCGTGTCACCCATCCCAAGCGCTGGTGGGGACCCGGCGTGGAGGGGCTGCCACTCCTGCACAGCGGGCTGCAGGGGGGCTGGCGCAGGGGGCAGGACAGAAACCCTCCTGCACAGGAGCCCGCTGGTGCCAGCACTGCTCTGAGCAGTGGCAGACTGGGACAGAGTGGGGCAGGAAAGAGGTTTGGTTCGAGCTCCCTTCAGACTGGCGTGATGAACCAAAACTGGAGCTGGACCGTCCCAGGGCAGCGAGACCAAGCTCAGCAGGAGAAACCCGTCCCCGTTGGGCTGCACGGCCCACCTCGCTGTCCCCAAGAGCCCCCGTGTCCACATGGTGCGGAGATGTGCCCTTCGCTCTTAACAGGGACACCCCCATTCCCGATTTCTCCCTCCCCTTTCCCTGTAGGGGAGCCAGAGGATAGTGGGCTGCTTGCCCTCCGCCATTCCCGAAAGCCGTTAACCCAGACCTTTCCTTCCGCGCTAAGCAAGCGTGAGAAAAACCAGAAAAACTGTATTAGTGAAGAAGAGTGGGTGTTCCACACTTCTCCCACCTTAGTGAAGGACTCCAGCAGGTAGTTGATGGTGATCCAGCCGTAAGCCCCCTCCTGCTCTCCCGTAAGGACGCGAGCCCCTTTGAAAGCCACGGGGTACTCTCGCATGGTTTTGGCAACTTCGGCCAGGACCTGGTCTGCGGCTGAGCTGTTCTGTTCCCTAACAAGAACTCAAAGGTCAGGACACGTACCCAGCTACGCCAATACTGCAGACAAAAAATGAGGAAACTGCCTGCTTTTTTTCCCAGTTCCACATACTCCAGTCTTTTGCAACAAGCAGTTTGGGTGGAATGATGTTTCCTACCACGTAACTTGTCAAAGCTGCTCATACAGTCTCAGTCCCAGCTGCCTAGACTTGGCATCACCAACCGGGGAGCAACGTCAATCTCTTCCCTCCCGTGCCGCTTCAGGCCACCCTTCCCCACCTAGCTGAATAGTGCGGGGGGCCGGAGAGGGTTGCACTGCAAACCCCAGGTCTGAGCATCACCCATAGACCGCACCAAAGCCAGGGCTGGCTGCTGAGCCTGAGGGGGTCTTTCGGGAAGGTGCCAGCCTGGTTTCAGACCCCTGAGTGGGGGAAAATGCCTTGGGTGTGTGCTCTCTCTCTGAAGCGAGCAACCTTCAGGCTGTGACCAGCTCCTTCCCAGGGAAGGGATCTGATCACCAGGGCACAGAAGTAATGTTAGTTATCTGCAACCATAAAACCAAGAACCGTGAAATGAAGGTTGAGATCTTAAGAGGGCTTATAGGGGCTGGTGAAAGGTAAGGGCAGGTCCTGCAGCACCCTGTTGCCTCCTACCTTGCCCCGCGGCCCCGCCAGCACCCATCTGTCTGGGCAGGTGGCACATCCTCTGGTGCCATCCCAACTCCCTTGTGTTTAAGGGATAATGAAGAGCAAATAAAGAGCTCTGAGAAGCATCTCTTGCTTGGAACTGGGCATGCAGCACCCTCCTGAGCTGTGGGGTCCCAGGATGCCAACTGACACCTCTGAGCAGCTTCTCTGCTTACAGCTTGGTCGCTGCCTCGTCACCCCCGCACCCCACAGCCATACCTCAGTAGCCTCATGCCTGCCGTTGCTCCGAGATAGGCTGGGACGTCCCGCTGTTTTGCAGCAGGAATAACCTTCAGGGCTTTATCCAGGCACTCCCTTAGGGAATCACCGGCTTTCGGGGGATCGTTGGCATAGCTCGATATGCCTTGCCCTGGAAGAGAGTCAGACTGGGACAGGCTGACGGGAATGGCTGGGGCCATGGATGTGGGAGCACGAAGGCACAGGGCAGTGAGGTCTGTCACCTGTTAGCAACAAAGGGTGCTCTTCCCAGTTGCCCTAGTCCCCCAGGGCTTGACTGACCCATGCCAACGTTCCTCCCCTGCGGCTTCCCCACATCTCCCAACCTTTTCAGCAGTGTCCCCAGCTCTATGGATGAGACATTCCCCGGCCAGGACAGCAGTATGAGCAGCTGGGGGCAGCTCGAGGTGGAGGAACAAAAATCCAGAGCAACACCAAGGTGCTTCAGAGCACGTGGGCACCATGGTGCTGAGGGCTCTCCAACCACGGAGCGAAGCCAGCTGGGAGTCAGGGACCACCCTGCCTGCAGTGACAGCCGATGGACAGAGCTGCCCAGCGTGGGCAGGCCAACAAGAGGGAGGCCAGGTCATCCCACCCACCTCACAAACACGCAGGGCAGCACCGTGCGTGCGGCGGGGGGATACTGACCCTGGACATCACAGGACAAGGTCTGGCTGACTACACCGGTGTCGTTCTCCTTGTCTGAATCCCACTCGTAGACAAACAGAGAGGTGTGGGATGAGCCTGCATCAAACACCATCCCGTACTGGAAAGGAAAACCAAGGCATGGTCAAGCTGGCGGTAGGAGCAGCAGCCTCTGCTAGCCCCACCATGGCCCTGCCAGAGTCCTTGGGCCAGAGGATGCCCCAAACCCAGCTCTGTAGGGCACAGCGCTCTGCACCGCGGCAGAGCAGAGCGGTGACGGCGTGTGGCCTTGGCACGGGCATGTCTCACAGCAACTGAGGGAGTTTTCCATTCTCTCTCCTGAGGTCTGGGCAGCAACGCCAGCTCACATAAACATTTTCTTGGTTGTTTCCTCATGCTTTTTAATTTTCTTTCTCAGTTACACACCTTTTGTGTCCACACTGGCCCCACCTTTGGGCCAGCAACTCCCCACCTGCAGTGCTCTCCACTACCCCCGCGGCTGCACCCAGCCCGGGCAGGGCCACGCCAGCCCTGGTCCATGAGCACCCAGCCGCACGCCTCTGCCCTGTAAAGCCCTCTGCCTCACCCTGAAACGCTGCCAACCCTCTTCCAGCAGCCAGGGTGGGATGCCCCGCTGCGGAGGAGGGACGGGGAGGAGCCGTGACACTTGCGCTGCGGTGTGAGCAGGTTAGGACGGGCTGGTGGGAGCTGGCAGGAACAAAGGCCACGCGGAGGTGCATTGCCCTGCCGTGTGGTGCCCTGCAAGGGTGCAGGGAGCTGGGCAGGGCTTTGCCCTACCCGCCTGCCCCAAGGTAATCTCCTGGAAACACGTCAAACGCAGAGCATGGTGGCTAGTTTCAGAGGTGGCTTCCCTCCCTGACTTCCAGGTGGCCAGGCTGTATTTCTTCTGCCTGCATCTCGAGATGGGAAAGAGACGCCCACCCAGCTACTACAGGGCTGCTGAGTTGCCCTTCACCTCTGAACCCCCAGGATAAGCCGTTGTCTCAGCACCTGCCCGAAGTGACTGGTCTCTGCAGTGGTGCCCAGGGACCCTTGTGCGGGCTCACCTTGACCGCGGGTGGCAGGGTGACATCTTCAACCTTCACCAGGCTGAGAACAAGGGCAACGATGGAGAGCGCAACCAGCGCCCCGATGATGGCAGCGAAGTGCTTCTTGTTAGTGACCATCACGGGGAAGGCTCCTGCAAACCCAAACCCAGGAGAAAGGTGGTTGGACACGGCCAGCTGGGAACAACGCTGGACCGCGAGAGCTGTGGGATCAGCCCCGAAAGCCGTCTCCAGGCTGATGCTGTCCCAGGCTGTGTAACTCAGAAATCCTGGTGGATAAGCAGATCTTTCCCTGGGAAAAGCAATGTTAGGATAAAATAGGTGGGGCTGGAAGAAAGGGGGGCTGGTTGCCCAGCAGTCTGGCACAGCCGTGATGGGATCGCGACAGTCCTCCAGGTCCTGCACCCATGCCTGCTCGGTGCCCTGGGAAGGGTCAGGTCCAGGAGGAGCAGAAGAAACACTGCACCAAAGAGAGGAGGACATGGGAAATTGCAAAAAAACCCTCAACATGAGGGTGAAGGGGAAGGAGATTTTATTTCACGAGGTGTAAGTAAGGTCAGCTCACCTGCCAGCACGTCCGGACCCGCGCACCCAGCAGCACCCAGAGGTGAGTGCCTGGGTGGGATCACCCCGAGCTGGCTTGTGAGTCCTTGCTGTGGCTCCGGGCTCCTCGGCTGCTGCCAGCAAAGCCAGCCTGGACTTGCCTCTTACATCCTGTGGAAATGGACACCGCTTGGAAATATTTCCCCTCCGTTGTTTTATCTCAGACCTCATCAGCCTTAGGCAAAACTCTAAATATCTGTTCCGTTGTGTGTCTTCCCGGTGTATTTATGGCTCAGTTCTGCATCTTCCGACACCTTATCTGCGGCCAGTTATTTCCTCCTCCTCATTTTAATGAAATCTCTGGCAGAGCCCTGCAGCGATTAGCACACACCTCTCCTTTTAACCCTTGTCTCCCTGCTTCCTCGTGCTTTACGCACACGCTCACGTGTTCCTGTTCTCTCTTTGCTCTCACCATATTAATATCTTGAAGGTCTAGAAGAGGTGAGAGTGGTATTTCCAGCATCCAAAGCCCTGAAATCACACACGGAGTGATCGGTGCCTTGATAACAAGTTTTATTGCCATGAGAAGGAAAATCAAACCAGAGGAGGAGGATGGTCCTGCCAGGGGATCTCAGCAACACTCTCTGAGCTCTACCAGAGGAGACACGAGAAGCCACAAAGGCCAAGATGCCTTCATGGCCCAGCTGGTCACCCCTTCCCCATGTGTGACCCAGCTTCAAGCTGCTCCCGGGCTGAGGATCCCCACAGACTCGCAGACCCCGAGGGGAGCTGGGCGAGCGGGGAGGACTCAGGTCCTCGCAGCCCCCAGCTCTGCCAGCAGCCTCCCACTGCTCTGGTGGGAACGCGAGCCCACGCATTCGGGGCTCGGCGGCGCAGGCAGGGTGTCGCACCCAGCTGCAGAGCCCCGGCACTCCTGGGAGGGCCGGTGGGCGCGGGGCCCTGCTCTCTCCGGGCGATATGGCGAAGCTGCTCCCTGCTGATTCAGCTCCCCGGGATGAGGCTGCCAGGGCTGTCCCAAGGGCAGTCTTGATGGAAAGATTCAGGTCCCAGCTGCCTCATCCCAGCTGAGCTCAACGCAGCGATGCCAGAAGGGAAGTGCGTGCCAGGGAGCCCTCACCGCATGCCGCCTTTCCCTGCGGCCTGAGGGACGGTGGTTTCGGAGGTCCCGCCACGTGCACTGAAGTACCACCCGGTGAAATCGGGGAGCAGGAGTCCCTGGGGCTGTCTGTCTCAGGACACATCTCTCTGCAGCTTGCACCGAGCAGGGTGCCCATGCCGTGCCCTGCTGCTGGCCGGCCGGGGCTCAGAGCTCCAGGCCTGTCCCTCTTCCCACGGGAATCTCCTTTGCACTGGGTTGTGCACTGGCGGGGTGGGTGCCCGGAGCCTAGAGGCTGCCACCATCCTGCATTCCCACCTCCACACAACACAGAACTTTTGGAAGGGGGTAACGAGTGCCTGCTCCCTTCCCAGTCTGGAAATCCCCTGCTGACTGCACAGCGGCAGGGCGGGGCTGTCCTGAGCAAGGGACACCCGTCCCCACGCAGGATCAAGAGACCCTGGGCAGCCCCGTGGCCCCCGGGACACACAGCACTGCCAACCAAACTCTCCGGCTCCTGTCTCCAAAGCCGGATCGAGCAACACTTCAGTCAGCTTTTCCTGGTCCTTCTGCAGTAAATAAATCGTTTCAGAGGTTATGTGATAATATCTTAATTGCCTCTCACGCCAGAAGGACAGGTAATGATTTCCCAGCTGGGAGGAAGCCGTGATTTCCCTCGGCTTGCGGTGGCTCCGTCTGCTCGTCCCAGGCAGTGTCTGACCTGCTGTTTCCATCTCTGTTCCCAGGAGTTTGGGTCTCTTCACCAGGCTCTGTCTTTTGGCAAACCTGCTGCCAGGATTTGGTAAATCTGGAAGCTCAGCCGGGAACGGCCCTGATCCACGCGAGCACAAAGGCAGTGAGGGACAGACCTTGCTGGGACCAACCTGACAGAGCAGCGACTGGCCATGGGGCACGCAGGGTCTCCTGGGCTGCCAAGGAAGGGATAGGAGTGGCCCAGGTCCACATCCAGCCTGGAGCTTGTCCCAGTAGGGAACCGGGGTGCAGCTGGGGCCACACACCAAATGCAAGCTTCGCAACGCTTCCAGGTGCACCACTGCAGCTTCTGAGAGCAAGGGACCCCTCATGAACGTGGTGAGGGGGACAACACAGGCAGGCAGGTAGGGACGTGTGCCATCATGGAGACACACGGCCCCACAGTTCCACCCATGGTCTGAGGCCCCACCTCAGGGATCTGGCCCCTCAAGGAGCTGTGTTCCCTCCAAGGGGGTCTTGGAGCAGCCCTGGTTCTCTGGAGCTGCAGGAGCCCTCAGCCACCCATCGTCCATGGACCTTGTCCTAGCAAGGGTGGCAGCACCAGACTCAACCCCGTTCCTGCAACGGGCACAGCCCCAGGGGGTGGGAAAGCAGGGCCGAGCTGGTGAGAGCACTGTGGACACCGCTGAGCAGAGCAGGGCCACCCGGCAGCACTTCGCTCGCCGTGAAAGCAGTGTTTGTGCTTCATCCATGTCTTTTGATGTGGGCAGATGTGTCCGTTCCCTGCACAGCAGCTGTGTCCGTTCCCTGCACAGCAGCCGTACACCTCGCAGCCATGAGTGGGGGCAGGAGATGTCCCGCATCCACCAGAGCCCTTCACCCACCTCCTGGGGTCTCGAGCGTCCACCTGCCTCCTGGGAGGAATGGTGAATGTGCAAAAGCAGGAGAACCAGTTTCACCAGCACTTTCCTTGAGCAAACAGTTCATCTGGGTGCCAAAGGCCCGGCAGGGCTCGGGGCAGAGCTGCGGGGCAGAGCTATGGGACAGGGCTGTGCCCAGGGAGAGGGCATGTGGCACCACTGGGTCTGGGCAGACGGCACGAAGAAACTCTGGTTTCAAGGGAGCTCCTCCATCTGCCGAAGATCTCTGCCTCCCCAAAACCCAGCAGGAGCTGCAGGGCTCCCGGCCACCCCGGCCAACGGGGACCAGGAGCCCCCATTCTCCCAGCACCCTCTTTCTGGGGGCCCATCTACCATCCCACAGTTCCCCATGGGTCCGGCTGGTGGACAAAGGTGGATACAGGGGTGAGAGCCAGAACACAGGCTTTGCTGGGAGAGGTACTATTATTTAGAAATAGTTCCAGTTAGAAATCATAACAGATAATACCTCTTCAGTTACCCTAGGTATTCCTGAGCCGTCAGAGGTAACGGCTTCATAATTTTGTTGACAAAATCCTCTCTGTAAAAACTTCAAGGCGGCAGAAAGCCAGCGCTGGGAGGAGGCACGGCCAGCCGGAGGGCGGCAGAGCCCGTGAGCCCTGACGGGACCAAGCGAACAGCTCGCTGGAGACCGTCTTCCCAAACCTGCCTCGCATCCCCAGCACACGGCATCGCACACAGTCCCTCCTGCGCCCGCGCCCGCTCCCTTCACGGGTTCCCACAGAGCCAATTAGACCGTTACCTTAGCTTCGACCTCCTCCTGCTGAACGGGCACTGGCTGCTTCCCCTCGGACCGCGACACTCCAGGGTGGAGAAGGCCGCGTCCCCTCGCGCCCGCGCCCGCCCCACGTACAGCGCCCTGCACCCTCTCCCAGGTGACGCTGCCCTGGCTGCGCTCCGGCGAGGTGACAGCACCCTGTCTCCACGCCACATACGGTCTGGTCCTCAATTTTCCGAGGGCAACCCCGCCCGGAGGGGTGTCTGTCTGCGGGCTTGGTCTTGGGGTGATGTGCTGCCCATGCGTGGAGCATTGCGGGAGCGGGAAGGGCCGCGGGGTGCCTCGCCCAGGGGGGGACCCACTCCTGAGTGGCTCCCCCCGGGTCCTCGGCGCCGGCGAGCCCCAGCCCTGTTTGCTGTCAAGGGACACGCTCTGCTGCGAGCTCCACGTGCTGTTTGCTCACAACTGAAAAAGTGACCCAGATGACTCATTCCTCTGCCTGCAGGTGGACAAATCTGCTGTGGAGAAGCGCGGCCAGGGTACACACACACCTATTTGATCTGCTTTTGACATGATTTTCTTTGTCTGCGGCCCTTGAAATGACTCTTTGAGACCCAGAAGGGAGCAGCCAGGCTGGTGCGGAGACTCCGCGGGGTTCGAGCCCAGCCACCGCTGGCAGTCACCGGTGTTTGTGAACTGAGATCACCTTTATCACTAACATCTTCCTGGCGCCTTCCGAAAGGAAAACACCCTGACTCAGGGTTGAAAGACCGTCTCTCATTTCCCTGCCGTTTCATTTCTGCACCAGGAGGTCACCCCAGCTCTGGTCGTGCGAGCTGCAGGCAGCGGCTCTGCGCAGGTCCCACGTCTCCGGGGGAGCTGCACCACACGCTCCTGCCTCCCGTTCCCCGTCCAGACAGCTTCTCACCCCTCGTGCAGGGCTAAGCGGCTGCTCTTGGCAGGGCTGCCGGGCTTCTTGCATTTTCCTGGCAGGATGGACCTGGCACAGGCAGCCAAGCCTCTTGTCTTGGTGAAGGGAATTAGCTTGTGTGTGAGATAACCCAACCACACACTTACCACATCCCAACCATCCCAGTGTTGGCACTCACTGCGTGATGCCCGTCTGCTGCTGGTGGAGGAAGTCACCAGAGGACCTGTTCTACTGCAGACGTTGCTTTTGCCACCCCAGACCACCAACTGGGCTCTCCTGGGACGCAGGGATGCACCAGCTTTGGTAAACCGGGTGGGATTAGGGTTCCCATCGCTGTTTGGGAGTGCTAAATAAAAAGCAAGAAAAGCAGCAAGGGATTGAGAGCATTGGGTGGCCCAAGGACCACACCAGCGATGGACATGGCCGAGGCGGTCAGGGTGGTGCCCGGACGGCTCTGGGAGCAGAGGAGGAACTGTGGAGACCTCTCCCTTCAAGGCACTGTGCTGCTTGTAAAGCCCCATCTGGGGGTGCCAGGATGGTGCTGAGCCGCACCAGAGCTGCCTGCAACAGCCGGCTTCCAGCTCAGCGCCGCGGTCGGTCCCACGCGCCGCCCAGGCTCTGTCCCCAGCACGGCTGACGCGCCAGGGAGGCAGGCGCCAGCAGCAGGGACCACGGCTGCAGAGGGGTTCGGGGGTCTCGCACCACAAAGGACTTCTAGTGTCCAAGCACAGAGGAGGCTCTCGGGCAGCCATGAGTTGAAACGTGTTTCAGCCAATTTAGCGACAAAAATCTAACTTTCGCTTGCATGAATCACAAACCTGAACCTTTGAGGGTCAAAGGGCTGAGAAAGCCCTGGGTGTGAGCTGCCAGAAGTCCCAGGTGCCCAGCACACACCACAGACCTGCTGCATGGGCTTGTCACCATTGCTGGAGCCTGGCCAGGAGAAATACCCGGTGTTTTGAGTCCCTGCTCAGCCCTAACATCTTCCTCTCCAGCTGTGAGTCCTGGAAGACGGCAGCACGGCATGCCTTGTGTCCCCAGCACCGCTGCGGTGGGTACCACGGGGTGACCACCTTTCTGAGAGAGAGGGTTCCCAAAGGACAAACCCAGGCTCCGTGCAGAGTTTTGGGGCGACCAAGGACAAACCTGCCTTTCTCCACATCCAGCCCCCTCCCAGGGACAGGCCTACAGCAGACAATGTGCAGATACTGAGCTCAGTCTTAAAGCCCAACCAAAATTAGGCCGTTTCTCCCTGGGGGCTGGGGAGGTGTTGGGTGGCTCGAGTCCCTGGCACACAACCTGAGCACGTGGCAAGAAGGGACCTGGACTTTGACCGGCACCTTGCAAAGCCTCATCTGAAATGAGTGACAGCTGCCAGTCATGGTAACAGCAAAAGCAGCCCCCACAGCTGAAAGGGGACTGTGGCAGGCACCTGCCTCAAGGGGTATTTGGAGGCATCTCACCCAATTTTGCAGGTATTTTTGTCCCTGTGTGAGGATCTGAGGCAGGAACAGGCTGCCAACTGCCCATCTTTGTTACCTGGTCCCCTGGCCCTTCCACGCGGACTTGTAGGTGGTCAGCAGCTGCTCCCAGTTTGGGCTTGCAAGACTTGGCTTTACTTTCGAGGCAGTTCCAGCTACCCCTGCATGACAGGATCACTCTAGAGACACAGCTCATCTCCAGGTTCCAGGGCTCAGCCCTCAAGCCATGGCTGTGGCACCAAACTGTGCCATCAGGTCCAGGTGCTCCAGGTCTCCCAGCACGGGTTTGTCCATGCCGGACGAACAGCATCCCCCAGCCACATAACTTTTCTTGTTTTCCCACACCATCCTCCTCTCAGCCACCCCCACGGATGCGTGGCTGCTCTTGTCACAGCCTTACCCTCATAAGGTGGCTTCTGGTCCCACAAGCTCTGGGCAAGGCGGGACACTGCTCGAATTGCAACCCCAGGGTCCTTCCAGCGAAGCAGCTCCCAGCTCCTGACTGGGAGCCATCCACGGCATTGGATGCTAAAGCTACCACCGCGCTGAGCAGGCTGCATCATCCCCAGGCACTGCCCACGTCAAGATGCGGGTGGAGACGGAGGTCCCTGGGACCATCCGACTCCCAAACCCTCATGCCCCTCAGGTCATGCCATACCCTTGTCCTCCTTGTGCACGAAGCCCAGCCGAGCTGTCCCAGGCTGGGCTCTGCTCTGGAGATGCCATACAGATATGATGACACCAGCTTCATGTCCCTCCAGCGTCGCCATCCCCAATTTCAGATGTCTCTCCAAGAGCTGCTCCTCTCCCAGCAGGAGCTGGGACACACGGAGCCGAGTGGCAGCTGGGGCCGGTACCGTCCCTCTGTCAGGGTGATGCTGGTTCGGTATCCAGGCCGGGCTGTGCGGAGGCTCCTTCCCCACTGTCCCCGGACATTCAGAGGGGCGTGGGGCTGGGGCACCCGCCGGGGTCTGCAGCACCCGCCGGGGTCTGCAGCACCAGCACAGGGAAGCCCCACCGCTCCCCCAGCACGTCTGCAGGGCCAGACCTTGGGGCTGCGAGCGAGCCGTGGCGTTCCCGTAAGGCAGCTTTTAGCCGAGGAGCTGCAGTTGGGTTTGGGAAGGGCCCAGCTGGCAGCGATACCCAACCCACCCACCGCAGCAACAAAAATAAACCCAGAGGTGAGATTTTTATCTTCGCCAGAGCATATTCCACGTGTAAAGGAGTCTGTTGGCTCTTGAGGAGCCTCCCTCCCCGTGCCAGGGAGCCTCATGGACACCACGGCTCGCAGCGGGCAGGGGACGAGTGTCAGGGGCCGTCCCCTCAAGCCGTGTTGGCTGGTGCAGGGTTTGATGGGGGGTTGCTCCCAGAAGGACGGGAGCAGCTTTGCAGCCAGTCCCCATTGCTCTGGCCACAGCATTGCACCGCGGGGGCACGAGGGCAGATGCTCCGGGAAGTCTTGTTGCAGGACTTGGTGGCCCTGAGCATAGCGACTCCTCTGCATCCGGAGCCAGTCCCGGGAAGGGATATGCTGGTCCCAGCTGCCAGGCCATCCCAACCGCCCCCGGCCACGCAGGCAGCCCCCGCACCATCCTCAGGGTGCACCCCGAGCGCCACGGTTCGGCAACGTGCTGCCGCTGTGTCCCCAACGCACCTGGGAGCTGGGCTTACCTCAGGGGAGCCGAACTGGGAAACGCTGGTTGCCGGCTCTTCCCCAGGGCAGCTGTCAAATGCTGGAAAAGCCGCTTGCAGGCGAGCTTGACAGCACAGGGCTGGAGGTGGCATCGTCCCCCCCGTGTCAGGCACCACGCCCTGGTGACAGGGCTGTTTGCCAGGCTGGGCCTGATGGTCCCAGGCAAACCCTGCCGGGGCTCAGCAGCAGGAAACAGGCCCGGTCCTCCGCAAAGCGTCCAGCGAGGCTGAGGGATGCGTTCATCTGTTTGATCTTGTTTGTTTGCTTGTTTTGGTTTGCCGCTTCTTTGGTGTAATTAGCTGGGCGGCTGGGGAGCTCTGGGAGAGTCCAAAGGCACCGATCAGTCCCCAGGGCACCTCGGTGAGTGTCCCCTCCTGACTCAGAGCTTTGCTGCTCCTCCTGCTCCTCTCCCCCTTCACCCCCGGTCCCCACCCTCTGCGGCTCGGGTTCTCCACGCCCGTCAGCACCCTGGCTGTCCCCCGACACCGCCCCAGCCTGGCTCCCCTGCCCTCCCTGCCCCTTGCCCCCGTCCCCACCCTTCCCAGACGCACACGAGTGACTCTGCGGGTGACACCGAATCTGTGGCTGCGGGTGACGCAGCGCCCGTGGCCTGCGCACTCGGAGTGACTGGGTGCGTCGCGGGCACAACCACAGCACGGGGACACCGGGAGCGGGGATGAGCTCACACTGGGGCGAGGTGGCAGCGGACGAGGGGCGGCTGGCCGCCCCCCCAGATGGCGTGTCCTGGCTTTGCTGTACCTTGGCGCGCGTCAGCCAACGGCTGGCTGCGAGTGGAAAGACGAGGGGCACTACGACTGCACCTTGATGACACCAAGCCCTGGAAAAGCACGTGATAAGGGGAAGCAGGATCCAAGGAGCTCCCGTGGGCTTATGGATCCTGCTGGACCAGGCTCTTGCTTCTGTCACCGCCGTTCCATGACAGCCAGGATGAGCCAGCACGAAGGGACAATCGTTGTCACCTACGGGAAGCTTCCTCACAGTCCCCATCCACGTTCTAGGGACAGAGCAGACCTGTTTCCCTGTCATCAGAGCATCTCACAGGGGCAACCAGGCCCACAGACACGTTCCCCAGGCCTCTGCTAAGCGACTGGGAACTGGTGGGTCAGTCCTACAGCAGTTCTCCATCGCGAGATCCTACCTGCACGGAAGAGATCCTGAGAGCAGCAGAGAGTGGTACCAGGAGGAGCTGCGTCGGCGGGGCAAAGGCCAGGGAGCGGTTGAGGCTGGAGGGGACGCCCTAGCTACGAGATGTTTTGTCAGAGTCGACGCCGTCAACGGCGTAGGGAGGTCTGTAAAACTCGGTGGCAGGAGGAGATCACTGCTCTGGGCCTGGGCTGCAGAGCAACGCTCGGCATCTCGCAGAGGGGAGAGGGGCGCATCCAGCGACCGCAGCGTCCTCGTGCTGGGAGCCAGCGCAAGGGACGCCGAGGTGTCTCTGGCTGGGAGTTCCCTGAGACGTTGGCATTTAACATGCTGATCCGCGCTTCCCTGAGGAATACTCAGGCTTTCTGGGGGTCTGAGGACAGTGTTTCACACCAAAGCGGGGTTCGGTGAGACCTGACCCCCCTCCACAACCAGCATCAGCTGGGCACACTCCTGTCCCCGTGCCTCGCCCTCCCAACACCCCTCCCTCGGTATTTAGGGACTGGATCTGAAATACAAAGAAAAAAACCCCACATTTCTGTTCAAAAATACACACATCAGTGCTCCCTGGCTCAGAGCATGGCCCCATAAAACCCTGCCGGCGCACTGAAGGCACGAAGCGCTCAGGGAAGTGAGAGGCAGAGACGGAAATAAATTAGCTGTGCTGTGGAACTCAGCGCGTCGTGACACGCGTGGCCTCAGGCCGGGCAGCGCAGGCGAAGCAGCAGCTGCGGTGCCTCTGCCTGGCAGCGGTCCAGGGTGTACGAGGATACCTACAGCAACCAGCCAGCCTCCAGGTAATTCCCCTCTCCAGGCAGCAGTTTGAAGTGCAAATGCTTTCTAGGGAAAAAGAATTTTATAAATAAAGCAATTCCTTCCATGCATTTTTATTTTAAAATAAAATAATTGGCATATCGAGCAGTGCTTGTAGGGCAAGGTACTTGAAGACCAAGAGCTGAGTGAACTGAAATGAGGATGTGGCACAAAAGGACCTTTCGAAGAAACGTGTTGCTACACACCGCAGCGTGCTTCGTTCCAGACCCTTGCTCACGGCGCCAGCCCCGTGTCACCTGCCAGCTGCCACTCTGCACAGAAATAAAGACGGGGAAGAGCCCGACGCCGGTCGCTACACGTCCAGGGCTCCCTGGCGAGCCAGGCACGTCCCGGCCGGGGCCCGGGCAGCGATGGGAGCCCGCTCCCTTGCCGTCAGTTCACCCGGCAGGCTCGGATCATGAGCAGCTGGAGGAGGATGAAGACGGGCGACATGATGAGCCCGTACCACAGCTCCCGCGTGTGCTCCACCAGCTTCTGGCACAGCAGCATCTCGAAGACGAACTTGAGGCTGAGGATGGTGAGGATCCAGAAGAGCCGCAGCACGGCCAGGCGCTTCTCGCCGTCCTGGAAGAGCCGAACCGAGACGATGGTGGTGAAATAGGTGCAGAGGCCGTCGGCGGCGAAGAAGGGGACGAAGACCACCCACCAGGAGAGCGCCGAGGCCTCGCCGTCCACCTTCAGCACCAGCAGCACCGAAAAGACCAGGAGGGCCAGGCCCTGCAGGAAAACCTCGAAGGTGGCGAAGCCCAACCACTGCACCAGCTCCCGCAGGGAGAACAGCATCGTCCCCACGGCCGCGGAGGACACGCGTGGGGCGGGAAACCGGCACCCCGGGGCCCCCCGACCGGGCCGCGCCAGGCCGCGGGTGATGACGTTACAACGCGCCGCGTCGCACGGTGATGACGTAAGCGGAAGCGACGCGGGGAAGCCATGGTGGGTTTTGCGGTGGGGCCGGAGCCGGGGGGCTTTGCCCGGCCCCGAGCCCCCGGCCCCCCGGCTCCGGCCCCCGGCTCGTTGTCGACGTAACAGCCAGGCCTGGCCCTGCCTGCCCTCGCTTTGGGGTGATTTCTCTGGGGTTTGGGTCTCTTGCAGCTGGGGGAACGGAAACTCCTCGTCCTTTTCGGCAGCCAGACCGGGACGGCTCAAGACACAGCCGAGAGAATTGGCAGAGAAGCCAAGAGACGGCGTTTCCAGTGTAGAGTGGAGGCGCTGGACAGTTACGATGTGGTGAGTGGTGACACACAGGGGTGCTCCGGGCCTGTCTGGCCTTCCTCCGTCTCCACCAACCCCATTTTTTGGCACTATTTCACCCAACTCTGGCTCTGTGCCCTCCCTGAGGGCCGCTGGTGCTTAACTCGGCTGAAAAGGGGTGAAAATTGAGCAGTGGCTCTTGGGACGGAGTCCCTGTGACGCGTGGATCAAACTCTACAACTTGGAGAGAGTCCTAAAGGGGCATCGCTCCTCCAAAAGCACGCACACCAACAGCACATTTTACCCCAAATTTATCCCGTGCAGGTATACATATCCATAGGATTGCACAATACAGACATACGTATGCATGAGTGAGGCGGGGTTATTAAGAAAACACTTGCGTTAGCATTTCAGATCTGTCTCTGGTGGTCGTTTACTTCTTTACTCTTCCTCCAGATGAGCTTTAGTCATTCACCCACGCTCTCCTTTCACTTGGGATTTCAGCAGTTTCCCAACTTCTGACCGAATCTGTGGTGAAACTGACATTCCGTCCTTTGCCAGACATATCAGTCCTTGACAAATACCAGTTTCTTGACAAATACCAGTCCCTGAGAAGCTCAAGTGAATTTCAAGGCAAACAGGATTATTAGGCATTGTCCAGCAGACAGTCAGTCTCCTAAATCAAGCAATATTTCACAGACTGTTAACTCCCTGTATCAATTCCTGCCTTTTCTTTCCCCTAAGCAAATTCTTTTGCTGTTAAAAGTGGTTCATTATATTTCATTACCGTTTTTAAGGCCCATATTTGTTCAGCAAGCTTCTTCAGTTTATACCAAAAGATAAGATTGACTACCGTTAACTGTCCGTAGTTTCAATATCAGGTGGGTCAGGGTGTTTAAGATCTCGGTGGCAGACGGGGAATAACCCATGGACACATCCCACGACAGCGCTCTCCGTCTGACTTCCCTCGTCCCATTATTTGTCGGGCGCTCAGCACCGAGGAGCCGATGCTGCCGGCGGCCTGTCGAGGAGGCCGTGCTGCATGGGGCTGTGGATTTTTTTTTTTCCAAGCGTGGTCTGTCCGTGAACTCCGTGTCGTGTGAGCAGCCACGTCGGGACAGCCGGGACACGCGGTGGTGGGCTGAACGTGCCTTTCCGTGATTGTGCCCACAGGCCAACCTCATCAGCGAGCCGCTGGTGGTTTTTGTGTGCGCGACCACCGGGCAGGGCGACCCACCCGACAACATGAAGGTAGGACGTGCTCCCGACCCTCTTGCTTTTATTTTCCTGGTCCAGTGACTGAATTTCTCTCTTGAAGCAGCTTGAGCAATGGTTATTTTTGGAGAGAGGGCGCTTTGGAGCGGCACCAGTCCCATCTGGTGTTACTGACAGGACGTGGGCAGGGGGCTGGTGAGGTTTCAGCTGAGAGGGGCCCCGCTGTCGCATGAGCCGTGGGTTTGTGGAGGGCTCACAGAGCATTGTCCTCCTGGCAGGTAGCAGTGGGGGCTCCTTTCAGAGGTCACCTCTGCAGAACGCTGCGCTCCCCGCTCTCCGGGACTCGGCAGAGGGCAGGAGGGACCCGGTGTGTGGGCGAGGAGGGAGAGGGGGACACGCAGGAGAGGCTTCCTTGGCAGCAGCGTGACTCCGTGGCCCTGTCCTTCCTAGATGTTCTGGCGGTTTCTGTTCCGGAAGAACCTACCACCCAGTTCCCTGTGCCAGCTGGACTACGCCGTGCTGGGCCTTGGCGACTCCTCCTATCCCAAGTAAGCGGCTCTGCGGCTCCTCGCGTGCCCGTGACAGCTGCTGCTTGCAGCTCTGGCAGCAGGTGAGACCAGAGTGGCTGGGGCAAGGGGAGGCAGAGCCTGACTCTAGAGATGAAATGTAATTCCCACCTTAGAAATCCTTACCCTACCAGCCCGTATCCCTCCTAACCCCCAGGAATTGGGCTTCTGCTCCCTCCCAGCCTCTTCAAGCAGACCCTTTGCTGCAGTGTCAAACATCATCTTTGGGTCAGTTATTACAGCCGTGCAGTTCTCTGTCTGGATTGCAGGAAGGGCTGTGCCACAGCAATTTCAGTGGACCAAGCCAACAGGAGACGTGAAACAGAGTTTTAGCTGGCAGCCAGCCCCCTTGGTCCCAGTTCTCTCCCAAAAGATTGTTCCCATGTTCCCAAAAAAGCTGTAGTGGGAGTGTGCCTGAGCTCTGTGAGGCAGTGAGGGGCTAGAGGGAAAGAAGTGTTTCTTCTGCCGGGGGCACCGGCTGCCCCGAAGGGAAGGCTGCCTTCCCTGGGTCCCTCCTGGGAGCTGGGCACAGTGTGTCTGGCCCAGCAAGTGGCAGCCAGCCGCTTCTCCGAGCTGCCCCGGGATGGAGGCGTGGGCAGGGCAGGGCGCTGGGCCAGTCCGTGCGTGCTGGGTCGCGTGGCCGGCGCCTGCTGTCCTGCTGGAGGAGCCCTGCCCTCTGCAGCCGCCGTTATTCTCCGCTCAGGTTTAATTTTGTGGCGAAGAAGCTGCACAAACGGGTGCTACAGCTCGGGGGCAACCCTCTGCTGCCAGTCGCGTTGGGAGATGACCAGCATGACTTGGGGTAAGAGCGGGGGCTGGGGGAGGGGGACCCCTGGCCTGTGCTACGGCTTTGTCCTCGGGCTGACGGCAGGGCTGCGCGTGCTTTCCCGCAGCCCGAGGGACGGCAGCGTGCTGCTCCCGCTGGGGTCTGCTCCTGCGCCCCAGACGTGGCCAGCAGCCTGTTGCTGCGTTCTAAACGTACTGGGCTCCACTCATAACTCTCCTGTTCAGGGGCCTGGGTCACTCTCCTGTTCTGGCCCCTGCTTCTCCAGGGTGTCCCACGTCCCCCAGCATGTGCCGACGTCTCCTGGCTCTGCCCCAGTCCTGTCCAGACCAGGGGACGGAGGGAGTTGCCTGGGGTGGCCCAGCATTGTCCAGGTGCAGGGGCAGGAGCACTTGAGCCTGGAGGGACGATGCTACTCTGCCGCAGCCCCGATTTCCCGCTTGCAGGCCAGATGCAGTGGTCGATCCGTGGCTCCTGGCCTTGTGGGGCAAGATCCTCGCCTTGTATCCTCTCCCTCCTGGCCTTGAGATCATCAGTCCAGACGTGCGGTGAGTGCGGAGGGGGGGCAGGGGCTGCTGGCGCTGGCTGCTGTGAAGTGCCCTGCTTCCTTGGCTGTTCTCTGGGGTGGAGATATGCCCTGCTTTGACCAGGAAGTCCCCCACCCCCAGCTTCAGGTGTCCCAAGTATCCCTTGGACTTTGGCCACGTCTCTCTGGATGGGATGTTCCCTTGTCCTCTGGCGGTGTGTCAGCTGTCCCGGCAGGGTTCTGCCCATCTTGCTGTCCTGACGTGCCTCTGCCCTTGGCAGACCAGCTGAGCGTGTGCGCCCAGCCAGCCTCCCTCTGCCTGCTCTGGAGCCTTTGGGATCTCCTTCTGCCGGCAGGCTGGGTGGCGTTTCCTTACCACAGGCCAGCTCCAGGGGACAGGGACGATGGGTGGTGGATACAGTGGGAGACTCCAGGCCTCCCCTTGCCTCCAGCCTCTAGTGCTACAGCAGCAGAGGAGCGGTGGCATGGAGCTAACCGCACTGCATTGCTTTCCTCTCCACAGCCTTCCCCCAAAATACACCCTGCACTACCTGGCTGAGGACTCCCCACACCCCGACGGTGGCCCGCTCCAGCCGACAGCACCCAGGGCTGTTCCCTCCGAGCTGCACCCGTTCGCTGCCCGGATGATGTCCAACCAGCGGGTCACGGCAGAATCCCATTTCCAGGACGTCCGGCTCATTGAGTTCGATGTCACAGGTTCAGGGATCACGTGAGCATTTTCCTGACTCCCCCAAGCTTTGCTGTGCGGGGTCAGATGTCCTGTAGCCTGCCTTCCTCTTCCGCTCCCTTCTGCAGTAATACCCGAGGCTGCAGCCTCACTGACACAGCCCCTGCTGCGCCGTCTCCCTCCATGACAAAATGAGGGGTGTGTGGCAGCGTGGGCCCTGCCCGTCGACCAGCTCTCTGTGCCTGGTCAGGTTAGAGAGGGCAACGTCAGTGTCACTGGAGATCTGGCTGAGTTGTGGCCTCTCCCCCGGTGCGGGCGCTGCTCGGGCTGGCGGTGCTGCGCGCGGGCCTGCCCCGTGGCTGCCCCCGGCAGGTCCCGCTGCATCCACAGGTTCAGCGCAGGGGACGTAGTGATGATCCAGCCCCAGAACTCCCCCGAAGATGTGCAGCAGTTCTGCCAGCTCCTGCGCCTGGATCCAGACAGACGCTTTGTGCTGAAGCCCACAGAGCCCGGTAGGTCCTGCCCGCTGCTCCTTTCCCTCCCTGCTGGCACAGGGCAACCTCCTGGGCTCTGGCCCGGCCTAGAGCTCTGCTTTTCCTTGGCTTTAGACCTGAGTAGTAGGGAGTTGGGAATGGCTGATGGATGGAAGGACCTCTGCCTGTCTCGCAGCGTGGGGGCTCTCCTTCCCTCCCAGCGCTGTGCGCGTGCGGATCCCGCGTTAGGGCCAGTGTGACTCGTGGGAGGGACCCGGTGGCGTCCAGGCTGCGCCCGTGCCTCGTGTCTTTGCAGCCCAGAGCATGGAGGGTCCTGCAGCCTCCCCAGCCCGAGGCCCCGGTCGGGTTGGTCACGCTGCTGCCCCATCCTGGGGAGGTGCTGCTGAGGTGTCCTGCCCCGGTGCTGGCACTGAGCTCTCCGCGCCGCCTTGCCTTGCAGGCGCATCCCTCCCTGCCCTCTTGCCGCAGCCCTGCACCATCCGACACCTGGTGACCCACTACCTGGACATCTCCTGCGTGCCGCGGCGCTCCTTCTTCGAGCTCTTGTCCTATTTCTCTACAAACGAGCTGGAGCGGGAGAAGCTGCAGGAGTTCAGCTCTGCGCAGGGCCAGGAAGAGCTGTACAGCTACTGCAACCGGCCCCGCAGGACCACCCTCGAGGTAGGGCTGGGGGCATGGCACGCGCGCTCCGCGGGGGCTGCGCTGTGGCATAATGCACCCAGGCACATGATCAGCCGTAATTTATTTGCTGGGGAATTTAATCTGCTTCACGCGCTTTCTGAAGCGTCCTTGGATTTCCACTGGTGGAGATCTGCTCCAAATCCTTCCGGGCTCCGTGGTGGGCCCTGTGCAGCAGGCTGGGGATCGGAGGGTGGGCAGCGGGACAGGGCGGTTGGTGCTCAGAGGTGCCCAGCGTGGTGCCTTCGGTCGAGGGCAGCGTGGCACAGCAGTGCGGGAGCACGGGCTGCCTTCTGGGCTGTGCCAGGCCTCACTCCCCCTTGGCTTGGCAGGCCCTCTGGGATTTCCCTCACACCACCTGTGCCGTTCCACCCGAATACCTGCTGGACCTCATCCCCCGCATCAGACCCCGCGCCTTCTCCATCGCCTCCTCCGTGCTGGTGAGAGCTCAGCCCTCTTCAGGTTTGTCTCGGGCTCTGAGCCGAGGGTCCGGCAGGGCCAGGGCTGACCGCTGGTGCCATGCACGCTGCAGACCTTCGGGCTGTATTCCCGGGCCTTCCGAGCACCCGCGTCCCACCCAAATGCCCACTCAGCCCGACGTGCTGGGTGTAAACCCCAGGGCTGGGCCAGCCTCCGGATTAGGGTGCTTGCCCTGCTGCAGCCCTGCAAGTGCTGGGGCTGGCCCGGTGCACTGCAGGGATCTGGTGTCCTTGTCACCGGGAGCAGTGGGAGGTGGTGACACCGAGACTGGGAGCTTCCCGGGGTGGTGCAGCCCTGGGAAGGGAACGTGCTGCTTCCCGCTGCTGCCGGGAGGTGGCGGTGGGACCTGGCCCGAGTGGCTTGGCACATGTCAGCCCAAGCACAGGTGGCTTTTGCCCTCTGTGGGGGCCTCGTGGGTCGGACAGTCTCTGTCACCATTGCCAGCTGTGCAGAGCGTTCCTGCAGCAGTGCTTCTCTGGGAAAACCCCCTTCCCCAGTGGAAAGGTTTTGGGCAAGGCTGTGCTCCGTTCTGTGTCTGAGTGTCCATTTCAGACTAGGACGAGTGTGCGGATGCCCTGGCAGGAGCTGGGCCCAGGCTCTGTCCCTGGAGGAGGCACTGGGCTCTTCCTGCAGAGCCATGCTGGGTGTCTTCCTGTTTTTCATGGCTCCTGTCTGGACGCAGGCTCACCCTGACCGGATCCAGATCCTCATGGCAGTGGTGCAGTACAAGACGCGGCTCAGCAAACCCCGCCGTGGTCTCTGCTCTACCTGGTTGGCTTCTCTCAACCCAGAGCAAGGTAACGTTGCTTGGATTCTGTGAGTACCCCGTGTGGTTGCCGCAGCACTCAGCGGTAATCCCACGGGACTTTGGTGGAGTCGTGTGCGTGCTGGCCATGTGCTGGAACTGCATGGACCCTGGGTGGAGCACCGTCACCACGGGGAGCTGGAGCACACTGGCTTGGCTGGACGGTCTGAACTTAGAGTAGCTGTCCTTCCTTGGTATTCCCATCCTCTTCAGGGCATGGCATGCTCCTCCAGCTCGCCGTGAGCACCCTGAGCTCCTGGTTTTCTCCCAGCTGCTCAGCTCTCCTGCTCCCAGCACCATTGTGCACCACTGTCCCACACTGGGCTGCTCCTGGCATCCTGGTAGTGCTCTGACTGCTGGACACCTCCAGACCCGTAGCACCAGCTCTGGGAAGAGTGGTCCTTCCGTTGAGCACATCCATCCTGTCCTGTGAAGCCTGTGTGTGCTGTTCATCTGCTCTAACCACAGAACCTCTCCAGCTGGGTCCCCAAGCAAACGTGACAAGCTCATGGGGTCTCCCTGCTGCAGGATGGTACAGAGTTGGTCTGTATGACTCCAGGGCAAGACTGGGTCTTCTCTGAGTACCTAGATGGAGATCTTCACCCCTCCTCTGGCTTCCAGAGGAAACAAGTTTGGCCCTCCCTTACTTGACAGACGGGTTGAGATCTCTGCTTGCCTGCACCGCTGTCTTCCCTGGCAGCAGCTGTGTGAGGAGAAGGCTGTCCCACAGCCCGTGTGCTGTGGGGCTCTTGCCTTGCTCTGGGGTTCACTGAGGTGCTTGCAGAGACAGTCCTGAGACAGCTGAAGCGCTTTTTGTTCGCACATAGTGTGCCTGTGGCACCAGGGGTGCCTTGGTGCCAGGGTGGTGGTAAGAGGGGTGTCGTCCGTATCTTTGGAGCATCCTGGAAGAGCTGGACGCCCAGCTCACTCTCCACAGGGTGTCACAGGTGCGGTGGCGGTGCGGTGGTGCTAGTCAGTCTGTTTGTTCTGCAGGTGATGTCCGAGTGCCTCTTTGGGTGAAGAAAGGAGGAATGAAGTTCCCAGCTGACCCTGACACCCCCGTGATCATGATTGGCCCTGGCACGGGGGTGGCACCTTTCCGAGCAGCGATACAGGAGCGGGTGGCACAAGGACGGAGAGGTGAGGGAGGGTCCTGGGAGGGCCCAGCGGTGCCCCTTGCTGCAGGCCGGTCTGTGTCCAGTGCGTGGGACGGAGGGACCAGGGGCTCCTGAGAGTTTGGACGGGGCCAGGCTTTGCTGTGTTTGAGTAGGAGCAAGCTGGGGTGTGGGGCAGGTGAGGAGCAGAGCCTGGTGCGTGCAGCCTGTGTGGTTGTTCGTCGGCTGTGCCGCAGAGCTGTCCCTGGGGTCAGGGCAGGGCTCTGCAGAGGCTCTTTCTTGGCTCTGCGTGAGTGGAGATGGGTTGTGGAACTCTGTCTTCTGCTGCACAAGGAGTCGTGCCTCTGCTCTTGTCCTGTCCTCATTCCCCTGGCTCAGCTGGGGATCCCAGCAGGAAGCTGAGGCTAGTGGAAGGGAACTGCCAGCCCTGGGGGGCTCTACCTGCCTTCCACCTCCTGCTTTCCCAGCACACAGGGGCCTCTGGTTGCTGGAAGCCACCTGGCTTAGTGGTCACATGGTTCCTGAGCCATCATGGCTCTTTCAGGCCAGAGCTGTCAGCCAGGCCTTCCAAAGAGGTGAGAGCCTCGGGGCTCTGCTGCAGGTCCCGTGGGCACCAAGGTCCCCAGCGTTCACAGGGCGTTTGGTCCACCCAGCACGGCCCTTCTGGTCTGCTCTCTGCAGGGAACTGCTTGTTCTTCGGCTGCCGCCAGAAATCCAAGGACTTCTACTGCCAGGCAGAGTGGGAAGAGCTGGTGACAAAGGGCTTCCTGACGCTCATCACCGCCTTCTCCAGGGACCAGGTTAGTTCCCAGAGGAGGAGTGTGGATACAGGAGCATGTCAGGCAGCACTGATGGGAGTCCACCAGTGTTTCTGGCCCCTGTACCTGTTGGCATGGCCCGCGAAGGGCCTGGTGGGGTGGCACAGTGGTCGCCTCGCTCCCCTGCACCACCTGGCTGCTGGCTGGGCTCCCCACCAGCAGCACAGCGCTGCTGCCCAGCCGCGACACGTCTGGCTGAGCTGAGCTAGAAGGGTTGCACGAGGCTGGCGAGTGCCGGAGCAGATAAGGCATTAGCCAGCTGCGTTTGCCTGGACCACGTGAGCGATAAAAGACTCCTACCTCTGGGGAGGGTCACCAGGCAATAACGTTTCTTGGTGGAGTGCCACCCTCCCCACCGTGTCCCTCTGATTGCTGGCTGAAGCTGAGGAGCTTGGCCTCCTGCCCCAGTGCGTGGTGCCTCCGTGCCAGCTCTCCCCAAGCCTCAGCCGTGCAGGAGAAAGCTCCCCAGAGCTGCAGGCACCCCCACAACTCAGCCCCTCACTTTGCTCCCTTGTTTCCCAGGCAGTGCCTTTGGTGGGCACCTCTCAGCCCCTGTCTGGGCTGCAGGGCTTTCTGCGGTGCCGGAGAGGCTCTGTGAGCTGGGGTTCTCTGGGGTTCTGTCTCGCTGCCTTGCCCCGTCCCTCGATGGCACCGAAAGCTGGGCCTCCCTTTGAAACGGAGAGATCTGATAAAAGGGTCAGTGAGAATGGGTATTTCTAGGGAGCTCAGCTGCACCAGTCCTTTTCTCCTGGCGGTGTGCATGCATTGACATGAAGCCAGCGTCTTTTATCCAGTCGCTTGTAAGGTGTGAGTTGAATGCCTCTGTGAAGGCTTTCCAAGTCTTTGATGAGCAGGAGCAGCACTGCAGAGGTTTGTTGGATGGCCAGGCTGCCTTTTATCTGACGGCTCAGGCAGTGAAGGGGGGACCTGCTGCTCCCAGTTCTGGAGAGCGGCCCCAGAGCCGCCTCCTCCCCTCGCAGACTCCGGAGGGACGGGACTCGCACTGGGGTGTGCCTCCTGGCCTCCCTCCTCTGCCTGCTCCCTGGGACGAAGCAGTTTGTTGGGAGGGTCTGCTGCCACTGGGGCCTGCGGAGCTGCGCCGCTCCGTAGCTCAGCGGGATTTCCCTCTTCTCTCCTAAGGTCCCCTTTGCAGTGACCTCTGTCACAGCACGTCTGCCCCACAGTGCAGATGGATTGATCCCAGCATAATGTGGCTGTTGCTAATTCTCAGAGGATGTCCTGGGCTTTAGCTGAGACGCGGTGACCCGAGTTTGTCACTGGGGTGCTCTGGTTTCTAGGTGGCTGCAGATCCTTAAATGACCCGCTGGGAGCCCCGGCCTCGTCGGCAGAGCCTCTGTCAGCACTTAGCTGATTAATGTTAATGATGCTGAAGCTGAGCTACCAGCTGGCTGTGTTGGTGCTTGCGACGGGCTTGCTTACCTCCTGCATCGCCGGCGGCTGGCTCGGAGCAGCGGGGCCGTGCCCAGGGGTGACCTGACTCTCCAGTGAAGCCGCATGGGACCTGCTGACCGCGCAGTGCCCAGCTCTCGTGGCAGCCAGAGCTGGTTGCAGCTTGGGGTTGTTCCCACGCACACCTCCGGACTGCAGCACGCAGGGAGCCTGGCACGCAGCAAGAGCTTTGCTGCCTTTAGGGCTGGACGGGATGGGAGGAGGAGGCTGTGTCCCTGGCTCAGCTCACCGCTGCGCAGAGCCCGGCGTGGTGGGACACGCGGCAGAGGGCCTGGCCTCCATCACAGTGTCAGCTTTGTCACGGAGGAGCCATCTGGGCCGGCAGTGAATTCAGGCACGTTGGCAATGGTGTTCCTCTTGGGCAGGAGCCAGGGCCGTAGGCAGTTGCTTGGAAGTGTGAAGTCTTGTGGATTAACCCTTTGGGACTCTCCTCGGTTGGACTGCACTGTGCCAGAAGCCGGTTGCATCCAGTCTCTAAGCACAGCGAAGGGGTGGGGAGTGGGGCCAAGGCTGTCTCTCCAAGCTTCCTGCCCTTCCGAGCTGTTTCAGGTCTCCAGCAGGTCACAGGGCTGGGACCAGCAGCCAGGGGTGCGGGGAAGGGTCTGTGCTCTGCGGCAGACCTGGGATGGGGGGGCCACTGACCCCCTTCTGCCCACACTGGGAGAGGAGAGGGCAGGAGGGGAGCCTTCATGGAGACTCCCTGGCTCATGGCCCTGGCTGTTCACCAGAACTGGAGCAGGCAGGGGCCAGCCAAAGGATCTGGGGGACTGCTGCTTGGGGCACGTTCCCCACTGAAGCTCCTGCTGCTGCACCCATCTCCCACCAGCCCATCCTGGTGCACTGATACGAGGTGTGGGGATGCCCCTTGTGATAGCTGCTCCTCCCAGTGCCCGCTCCCAGTGCCTCCTGAGAAGAGTCCCCAGGGGCTGGGCAGGCTGGGGCTGGGGCTGCTGCCGGGGCTGGCGGGCTGAGCGCCGTGTTTCCCCGCAGGAGGAGAAGGTTTATGTTCAGCACCGTATCCGGGAGAACCGAGGGCTGGTGTGGGAGCTGCTGAGCCGCAGGAGTGCTCACATCTACCTGGCTGGGTGAGTGAGAGGTCTCTGCGCAGGGGTTGGGGGAGCAGGGCTGCAGATCGCTGCTTCTCCGCCTCCCTGGAGGCTTTCCCCCCGGCTCAGCCTCCGGAGCGAGCACACCTGGCACCCTGGCAGGTCTCTGGGCGCTGCACTGACCGCCGCAGAAGGACCAGCTCGTTCCTTCTCTCTGTACGTCCTGCTCTGCAGGCCCTGGGCTGAGAGGGACCTACCCTGCACTGCGTTAGGGGAGGCAGAGCTGGCAGCGTGGTAAAGGTGCTCCAGCTGACCCCGTGTGCCTGTCCCTTCAACTGCCAGCACCTGTGACCAGCGTCACCTGAAAGCGAGCTGCCTGGCCTCTGGCCCACGGCAGATCCATACTGGGGAGAGCCCTGGCCTCTCTCACGCCCCTCTCCTCCAGCAGGGCTTGGGGAAGCCCAAGAAAAAGGCTTGGGTGGTTCCTGCGGCCGCTCGGCTGGGCAGGAGGCTTTTAGAGCCCAATATACCACTGGTGCTGGGGCTCACGAGCAACAACTTTTGGGACCCTTGGCACAGTCTGGATGGCTCTTTGCACCCAAAACTTTCTTCCCAGGGCAGGGACGAGCCGTGTTGCACCACAGCCACCCTCCTTTGACAGCACAGTTGTTCACCGGGTGGTTGCCTTGGGCTGTTTGGAAATCTTGAACTGTTGGCCAAAAAGTGGGGTCTGGCCTTTGGAGGCAGAGCGGCTGCAGCTCCATTCCTCGTTCTGTGGCTCTTTTCCTGGGCAGAGCTCTCAACCTGCCTGCCCTTGTCACTGCCTGTATGGCAGGGAGGAGGCTGCTCACCTGCTGCCTGGGGCGAGCGTTGGGAAATTCTTTGGGTCCTTGCGCTGGCGAGAGGCTGGCGATCGTGTTTGTCGTGCACCCCGTGACCTGGAGAGCGCTGCAAACCTGTGCCTTGCTGTTGACACGAGCAGCAATTGCAGGAGGCTCTTCCCTGCCGGTCCCGCAGGAGAGCAGGAACTTCCCCGATGCCTCACAAGGCGAGACTGACGCCGCTGCATTCCTGGGAGAAGGAAATTCTTGTTTACTGCCCAGGAAGCGGAGGCCAGGCCGCCCACCGCTCTGCTGTTCGTTGCTGCACCAGCGCTGCCGCCTGCTCTGGAATCCCTCGCTGACTTGCGGGGCTTCCTGGGGCCCTGACCCCAAAGCAGCCATTCCTACCCATGGATCTGGGGTATGGGTTCCTCCATCGAGCTGCACTTGGGACTTGGCTTTGTGTCTCCGTCCACAGCCCGAATGCTCAGACCGTTGGGCAGTTGTTGGGTGACCACTGGGCGTGGTGACTTCATGGCTCTGCCCTCTCCTTCTTCTGTCTGCTTTGCTACTTTCTGCTGTCTTTCCAAGACACCCTGGGGGCTGCCGGAAGAAAAGGATCAGTGTCTTGGAAAGAGGAAGGCTTGCACAGCTGTCCCCGTTGCAGGATTTTGGGCTGACTGTGAGGATGGTGTTTTGGACACCGGGCACTTTCCCACCCCTCCTGAACAGCCCACGCCACGTGTAGATCCCAGTGCCCCTCCCTGGCCCACAGACTGGACTGCCAGTGGGGTGCCAAACAGGAAGGTGCGGGAGGGCTAGCCTGAAAATGGCCTTTTTTTCCCCCTAAAAATAGTATTCACAGTTTCAGCCGCACCAGGAGAAAGATAGGGAAAGTGAATCCTGGGCTGTGTGTCCCTGAGCCGCGGCCCTGGGCCGCGTAGCACAGTGTGCCTGCCTTCCCGGGCTCTTGCTGGCCGGGGCAGGGTCTGGGGAGCCAAGGCTGTATCTTCCCCGAGGTTGTGTCCAGCTTATCTCGGCCAGGGGCAAAAAGGTTGAAAATGTCTCTCTTTTTCTGCAGAAAATAGATACTTGACATGTTTTCCATCACAAGCCCAGCTACATTATCTTGCACTTGCATATCAGCGCCTGACTCAGAAACAATACGGCTCTTCCAAAAAAAGAAGACCTCCTTTCTGTGTATTTTGGGATGTTAATCAGCTTCAAACGCAAGTCAGAATTCTGCTTTGTTCTTGAGAAACAGCAAGGACATTGGTGGATGCTCGTGCCAATTGGAGCAGCCTGGGAAATTTTTTTATTAGATGTTTTTTTGTCACACAGTCAGTTCATCAAATGAAAACTCTCTCCAAGAAAAAGTCTGAATTTCTTATTTCCCATAAGAAATGGTTGCGTTTGGAAGCGTTGAATGCTATTTGGGTATTTTCTACACAGCAACTCATGTTTTCTTCACCATTTCTCTTCTTTTGAGTTACAAATGTCGCCACCAGAACAATCATTTCCGATTTCTTGAAAGGAGGCAGCGGCCGGCTGGAAGCAGCTGCTCCTTCGCAGTGGTCGTCTTACCCAGCTCAGGATCAGACGTGTTTTCCACTGAATTTCCCCTGAGATGAAAGGACGGTTTCCTGCCCTCCTGCCGATACATTCTGACTCGTGCATATTCCCCGTGTCCCTCTGATGAGGGTGATGGGAAAGGGAGTGGTTCGGGGGCTGGCGTTAGGGCTGCCGAGCTGTGACGTTCCTTCGCTGGGGACTGGGTCCCGAGGCCGCGTCTCTGCCTGCTGAAAAGCCCTGGGTGGGTAACGCGGGTAACGGCGCGGATAACGGCGCTGCTCTCCAGGGAGGGTACGAGCTGCCTCTCAAAGCCTGTCGTTTATTCAGTGCAGGCAGTTGCAGGGTGAGGCAGGTCCGCGCTGCCCTGGTGCAGCGGCAGCCCGTGCCGCGTGCCGGGGCGGTGGGTTCGGCCGCGGGGCCCGCTGCCCTGCCGATGGGCTGCCTTGCCGGAGTGCTGGGGCTGCGGGTGTGGCCCTGGTTTTCTTGTTTGCCCTCCATCGTGCCGCCTGCTCTCTCTTTCAGGAATGCCAAGCAGATGCCAGCGGCGGTGGCCGAAGCCCTGCAGTCGGTGTTGCAGCTGGAAGGTGGCCTGTCGCCCACCGAAGCAGAGGAGCACTTAACAGCCCTGGAGCGGTCCCAGCGCTTCCAGTCCGAAACTTGGTCGTAAGCCTGGCTCCCTGCCTCCCCCTTCCCCGTGAAATCTGCCTGAATAAAGGAGCCAGCAAAAATGACCTGCCTCTGGCATCATCCTGGGGCTGAAATTATCCCAGCCAGGGAGAAGGGGGTGGATTTACCCAGCCAGCCCTTCCCTGACGGCGGCAGGGCCCCGGCGGGCAGGGGCACCCTGTCACCTGGGGGTGTGGGTTTGGTGTGGGTAAAGCCTGGCTCCCCACACCCACACCCCGCCGGAGCAGGAGTGAGAAGTCTCTGTGGTGGGGTGCTGCTGGCTGGCTCCTGCTGGGACCGAGCTGCCGTCCCACATGCTCCAGCTCCTGGGGTCCCAGTGGTGGGTGAGCGGCACCCGCGGGCATTGCTAGAGCTACGGCGTTGGCGGCGGCCGTTGTTTGTGGCAGGACCTAGAGGAAGTGAGCTGTTGCATGGAAGTCTCTCCACCCTGGTGTTAGTCAGTGGCGGCAGCGCTTGCTGCAGGAGGCTGCCTTGACAGACCTGTTCCCCCTGTCTGTGGTGGCTGAGGCCAGTGGAGATGGACGCAGGAGGAACCTCCGATTCCTCTGTCTCTGCTGCCGGTTTGTCTTCCTGAGCCCGCTTGGTCTGAGCTCCCCAAATACCAGTTCCCATTGAGTTATCCTGATCCCTGAGCGCCTGCTCTGCTGAACTTGTCCTCCAGCCCATCCTGGGAGCCACTTCCACCTGGGACCGGGCGAGCTGGCGCCCTCCAGCCCTTTCCCTGGCAGGCTGGGGGCCGTGCGCCCTCCTGGCCCTGCCACCTTCCTCCTCCAGTTCAGCGAACTCGGTGCCGCTGTGTAAACAGCAATTAGAGCCCAGAGTGTGAATCAGCCGGGGACAGTCCTGGGAGCAGACTGGGACAGGAAGGGGCAGCGGTGCCACACCACGCCTGTGACCCAGCCACCCTCCCACGCGCCAGATTGTGGGGTCCTGTGCAGGCCAGCAGCACCCCGGGCCGTTGCTGGAGCTACGGCGCTGCAGCGAGTGGAAACGGGATGTTTTTTGGGCCTCCCCACCCCACTGTGAGGAGCTGCTCCCCTTGCAGACCCCGGCCGGGCTGGGTGTCCCCACATCCCGGGGACAGCTGAGGGGCCAGGACGGAGCTGCTACGTGGCAGTCATCGCGCTGGTGACGCTGTCCCCTTGCATGGGGCACTAGCCAGCCTGCGCTCGTCCTTCCAACCCTGCGAGCTGCTTATGGGGCAGGACAAGGCGGGGTGGCCCAGCGCAGGGGACAGGGATCAGCTGGGGACAGGCTGCACAGGGGCCACATGCTGGTGTGCTGTACTGGGGGTGAGCTGGGGGCTGGACTGGGGCAGCGAGGACCCATGCTGGTGTGTTGTACTGAGGTGTGAACTGGGGGGCTGGACTGGGGCAGTGCAGAACCCATGCTGCCCCACAAGCAGCAGTGTGGGGAGCGCTGGCCGCAGAAGTGGCTCCATTTTTGCTGGGCGAAGGAAAGAGGCGGCCGTGGGCCCAGCTCCTCCCCGGCTCCCACGGGAGCTGATTGGCGCGGGCATGGCTGCCTGCCCCGGGCTGCCTCCATTTGAGTGGCTTCCAGAAGCTGACAAACCAGACTGGTTAGAGCCCGGCTCGGCCCCAGCGCTGCCTGGCCCGCTGCGGGCTGCAGCTCCCTGCTCGGGCGCCTGCCACGCCTGCGCCCCGGCAGTGCCCGACACCTTGTCCTCTTCTCCGGACCGTGGTGGGTCAGTACTGCGTCGGCACTGCGGAGGAGGAAGAGGAAGAGGAGGAGGAAGTGGCCGCTGGATGCTCACAGCGATGCCCCTCTTGGCATGGCCTACTGGTGAGGGTGATGGGGACGCACTCCGCTTTGGGGGCTCCTGACCCATCGGCCTGGGAGGGGGGCCCAAACCGTGCTGGAGGGATGACGGGACTTTGCGTGGACGCCGCTGCCTCTAAACCCGTCCAGCAGCTGTGCTGAAGGCACCTCCCGCCCTGGAGCAACACCCACACCCCACACCCAGCCCCGAGGGGCCTCAGGGGGTGGCGGGTGAGGGGGGCAGCTGTGGAGCCCCCATGGAGCCGGCAGCAGGCGAGGAGGCAGAGCCTGGCCCCCAGACCGTGCAGGCAGCCGGCGGGGGGGGCTGCGCCAGGCAGCGGGGCGAGAGCGAGATTGTGGGGTCGGAGGGTCCTGGGGAGCCGCCCCGGCTCTGCGGAGAGGTGCCCGCCACCGCCTGGGGCTGCTGGAACGCACCGCCGGCGGAGGACGCGACCGAGCCACTCCTGCCCGGGCATGACGAGCCGCCTGCCCACGGTGCCTCCCTGCCTGCGGGGCAGGACCCTCCCGCCGCCACCGCCACCAGCACCATCTTGCCCTGCGGAGAGAGCCCGGCGCCGCACGGGGGGTCATCCAGCCTGGAAAGCGCGTCCAGCTCCATCCTGAGCTTCTCCGGCGAGGAAGAGGAGACGTCGAGCGACGAGGTGGCGGTGGGAGCACAGGCGTGCCGCGTGCCGGCGGGCAGCGAGGACGAGTGCCCCATCTGCACGGAGCCCTACGACGACCAGCGGCACAAACCCACCCTGCTCAACTGCAACCACGGGCTGTGCCGCGCCTGCCTGCGCGCCATCATGGACACGGCCGCCAGCGCGGAGTTCGGCCGCGTGCGCTGCCCCATCTGCCGCCAGAAGACGCCCATGCTGGAGTGGGAGATCTGCAAGCTGCAAGAGGAGCTGCTCCTGCTGCACGCCCAGCCCGGCTCCGCCAGCACCCTGGCCACACCCCGGCCCCCCGCCCTGCCACCCCGGCGCCCGGGCCTCGCCGGCGCCCTCGAGCATCGCTTCCAGGTGCGCTTCCACACCAGCCGCATGTTCGGGTGCCTGCCCTGCGTCCGCTACCCGCCCTGCCTCATCCACGGGCTGGGGCGGCTGGAGCGCCGCTGCCGCTGCTGCTACCTCCTGGTGCTGGGGCTGCTGCTGGCGGCCGAGATGCTCAGCCTGCTCCTCATCTTCCTCCCCATCGTCCTGATGGTGCTACTTTTCCTCATCCTCGACAAATAGTGCTGGGTTTGTGCCTCCAGACTGGGCCGTGCGTGGGGAGAGGAGCCCTGCTGCCGCTTTGCCCCTGGGGCTGGGGCGGGTTGGTGATGCCAGCCTGGGACCAAGCCTGTGAACACAGGCACCCCGGATGCCCCGGCGCTGCCGGTGAGCCCAGAGTGGGTGAGGCGGCGGAGGAGCTGGAGCAGGCAGCTGAGGAAGGTGACTCTGGAGCTGGGCATTGCCTGCGTCCTGCCGAGCACCGCAGCAGTGAAGGAGTGAATACTGGACACAAGGAAGACATTTTTTACGCCAAGGATGGTGGAGCACTGTCCCAGGTTGCCCAGAGAGGCGGTGGATGCCCCATCCCTGGAAACATTCCAGGCCAGGTTGGCCGGGGCTGTGAGCAACCTGATCTGGTTGGAGATGTCCCTGCTCCTGGCAGGGGGGTTGGACTGGGTGGCCTGGAAAGGTCCCTTCCAACCCAAACCCTCCTGTGACTCTGTGATTCTATTTGAGAACGGAGCAGGAGCCCTCCCTGCACCGGGGGCACATCCCTGGCACGGGGCCGGGAACCGGAGGGGCTCTGCGGGCAGAGCAGGGCTGTGCCATGGGCTGCGCCACCCACGCCCGGGACAGACGGACAGGGGTTCCCCAGCGTGGACTGGAAATACAGCTTCTGTTCCTCCCACAGCCACGTCCCGCTCAGTTCAGTGCTTGGTCCGGGCTGAGCATGTCCCCTCAGGCCCCAGCGGTGACACGAGGGGACGGGGACGGCCAGTGGTCCCCAGCCACCCTGGAGAGGGTGCCTGCCCGCACCATAGCACCTCTGGCTCCGGCCAAGCGGTGCCAGCCCGTGCTCGTGCCTTGCCCTGCGCAGCGATAAGAGGGCAAACACGGCTCTGTCCCCGCAGCCTGGCGCGGGCGGCACGGAGCGGGAGCGGCTGGCAGGGCCCCGAGTGCCCGAGGACGCGCAGGCTGGGCCGCAGCGGGCGCCGCAGGCGGAGGAGCCCATGGCAGGCATGGCACCAGGGCTGTGCCCGCGTGGGCCTGCCCGTGGCTGCGGCGGGCAGGGATATGTCAGCGCTGAGCGGGATCTGGGCTCTGTTCCTTACTTGGCAGCCAGCCCTGCGCAGGGGCTGTGTCCCAGCTGGGCACGATGCCCCGCTCCCCCGGGACCCCCCTGGGGCGATGCCCAGGCCACAGCTCCTCCTCACCCTTGCTCCCCACCATGCTGCAGGGCACAGGGCTGGCAGCCGCTTACTGGGGACCCCTGTACCCCAAGGGGAACGGGACAGGGGTGGTCCCAGGCTTCCAGCCCCCTTTGGGCTGGTGGTGGGTGGCAGGGAGGTGTCTGACCCCCATGACCTCCCCACAAGATCCCATTGCGGGGGTCAGTCTCCTGCAGTGTTGACACCCCCCCCTTCGCAGCCTGGGACGTGCCAGCCTCCTCTTGGTGCCCAGCCAAAGCTCTATGCAGACCCTGGGCCAAATTGCCCCCCCGTGCCATTACCCCTCTCTGTCCCCATCCTGCCTGTCCCCGCTGAGGGGCTGGCTGTCACTGCAGTGCCCGGGGTTGTGCAACCGGCTGCGTGCCCTGGCTTTGCCCTTCTCCCCCGGAAACGGTGCCGTGGGTACCTCTGCAGGGCTCGGGGGGCTGTGGGGTGCCACCACCCACCCGCCCCTTCCCCTTCCTCCTGCCAAGGGCACCGGGTCGGTGGGAGCCAGCGAACGCTCCCCTGCCCACACAGTGCCATGGGAAACGGAGTCCTTGTGTCCACGGGGGCAGAGATTTGGCCCACGGGCTTTGCGGGGGCACTCGGGCTGCTCCCAGCATTGGCGCTGCCGTGCTTTGCTCCAGCAAAGCTCTGAGGCGCGGGAGGCAGCAGCAGGGCACCCCGAAACGGGTCAGGCCAGTAGGCAGAGGCAGGCGGGCCCCCCCCGCACCAAGGAGTATTTATTTATACCAAGTGGGGCAGCTCCATCAGGAGAAGCTCCCGCTCGGCCCCGGCCGGGGGCATTTTTGGCTCGATGGGGCCTGCGGGGAGGTGGGGGGGGCCCTGCCACTGTGTGGGATGCCTGGCACGTGTCCCTGCTCTACATCGCATTGGGGGGGTGTGACTGGTTTTTGGGCAAACCAGGCCAGAGCTGTCCCCATGGGGACATGATGGAGCACAACGCACCCCCCCAGCGTGTCCGCGCTCCCCTCCTGCTGCCAGCACCTCTGGGTGCTAAAAGCCATAGAAGGGCACCTACACCCCCCAGGGATGGGGTTTTGGGGGGGCTGCGGTGCGGAACCACGGGTGCCGTGGAGCCTGGCGCTGCCGCCCGCGGTGCCCTGGCATACGGGCAGGGCTGGCCCGCGGGAGCCTGGCTGCGATGTCCGCGCGCAAGGACTCGGTTATATTTAGCACGCGCCAAGATAGCGTCGGGAGGCACGACGGGCGTGCCGCAGCGCGGCGAGCCGAGGCCGGGGGCGGCGTGCCGAGAGCCACGGATGCTGCGGCAGGGCTCTGGCTGCGGGGCGCAGCCCCCCAGAGCCCCTCTGGAGCCCCGCAGGTGGGCCCTCTGATCCCTTGAAGCCACTTTACACCCTCACACGCCCCCCCCACTGCACCCCAAATGCTTCATCGCCTCTCCCAGCTGGTGTCCCCAGACTGGTGACATGGCTGTCCCCGACCCCGTGGGGACCTGCCCACTCTCTCTCCTGGCTTCTCCTGCTAAAGCCCGACGTGTCCCCCCCACCCGGGTCCCCAGCCATGCCTGGGCGGCTGCAAGGACACGGGCAGCGCAGCCAGCCTCAGGCACGCACCGAGTGCGCCCGGTCTCGCCCGCCCAGGCAGGCAGGGACTGGGGGTTGGGCACAGGGACCCCATCCAGCTCCGCTCAGAGGTACCCCCACCGCCCCCTTTAACTCCAGCATCTCCTCTGCCCCCTCAGCCCCCACACTGGGGATGTGCCCGCGCTGTCCCCATCCGGCATTTGGGCTGCACGAGAGCCGCGAGGCACCAGCAGCAACTCCCACCCCAGGATCAGGCCTTGAACGTGGAGCTGGGGACGGAGCAGGAGCGGGTGCCCGTGCTTGGATTTAACCCCGGGAAAGCTCCGGCGTGTGGCAATCCCTCCCCGTCCCTGCGGCCAGCGCTGCCCTGGGGACTGTCACAGCTCCTGGGGCTCTGTGCCACAACCCGTTAGTGTCTCATCACAGAGTTGCACCTCGTTGTGAAAGCCGGGCGCTGGCAGAAGCCGTTGCAAGCGGCTTCCTCTCCGTTGAAAGGGCCGTTTCGGGCGCGTGACCACCCCGGGTTGAGGTTTGGAGGCCGCGTGCCCCAAGGAGGGCGCAGCCCTGGTGCTCGGCCACCTCCTTCCCAGCCTGGCATCGCGCTGCCGTGCAGCCCAGTGCAGCTGTTGGCCCCTTGGCCGTGCGCGATCCTCCCCCCGCCCCATGCGGATGGGGAACTGGTCCCATTGTGCAACCTCCTGGCAGGGTGACGGGGCAGGACGGGGCCACACGCACGGGGACCGATGGCCTGGGGCTGCCCACCCAGCACGGGCTACGGGAGCTGGTTTTGGGGAGAACGGCTGGGAAAAATCATCTGAACACGTGCCAAAGGCTGACCCCAAACCGGCAGAGAGCTGCCCGCTCACGGCCCTTCCCGCGACTGAGATGAGGGCTCCTCGTCCCACCAGCGCTCCTTTGGGGTTAGCAGGGCTGGAGAAACGGGCTGTGGCCCAGCACCTGCCCCTGAAAGGCCCCATTTCTTCCATAATTACAACTCAAAATCAAATTAGTGGCTTTAAATTTACTTTGTGCCCAAGAGGTACCACGAGGCATGGTACCCATTGTCCTTCTGCAATAGAAAGGGCAAATTCCTCTTTGGGGGCAAAACTGCTGCCACCTCTGCCCCGCTGCCCCATTGCTTTGGTGCCTGTGGGGCCCTGCAGACGGAGATGCTCATCCCAGATTCCGGATGAGCCATGGGGGCGATGGAGCTGCTCACCCTGGATGCTCCGGCTCCCCTGAGCAGCCCCATCATCGGGCTCGCAGGGGGATGCCGTGCCAGCCAGAGGCCCCTGGCACTGCTGCCAGGGCCGTGTGTGCCCCCACACCCACCAAGGATGGCAGGGACGCTGGTACGGGGCAGGGAGCCCGGTCACGGCCACAGCTGCATTACTGATGCTGTAATCCAGCACCCACGGACCAGGATGTGGTTTCATTTTCCAGGGGATAGAATCCCACCCCGGGAAGGGGAACGAGCAGCCAAGGACGAGGGGCCTGCAGCCACCCCGAAAACTCTGCACCCTTCCAGGGGTGTCAGCTGCCCCCGGGGCCCGGCTATGAGCCGGGGAAGTGCCGGTGCTCTGGAAGCAGCCGCTCCACAGCAGCCTGCAGCAGAGGGAAGAGACAGCCGCTGCTCCCAGAGAGGAAAATGGGGGGCCAGCGGGGCTGTGTGTGCACAGAAAGCCTCAGTGTGCGCACACAAACACCACCTTCCGCTGCGCACATGCGCGCACACGCGTGTGCACAGCTCACGCCCCGGCGAGCCGTGCTGCCCCGGGAGAGCACCCTCCCAGCTGCTCCCGCTCCAAAATTTCTGCCTCTCCCAGCTGCAGAGCTGCCATCGCGGCGACGCTGGGGTCCATTTGGTGCAGGCGGCGGGTGCTCCCCACCGACGCCGTTTGGCGGTGCTGGTGGGTGAACGCCCACACGCCACGCCACACCACGCCACGCCACGCCATGCCACGCCACGCCACGCCACGCCACGCCACGCCACGCCACGCCACGCCACTCAGGGAGAAACAGGACATCAAACCTGGGGTTTTGGTATTTAAGGGCCCTTGGTGCGGCTGGGGACCAGGCCAAGGTGGGCAGGGTACCCCAGGGTGCCCAGCCACGCGCGGTGGGACCAGGGGCTGGGCAGGGAGGGGACACAACCACCTCAGGGCCGAGAGCCAGGGCAGAGGAGGTGTCAGTCCAGGGGGAAGCCCTTCCCCTGGGTATCGCCCCGTGGACCAAACGGGGTCGGCGCGCAGCATCCGGCTGGCGTGCAGCCCCGCTCCGGCCCGCAGCGACGCGGCCCCGCCCCAGACGCCGGCTCACGGTTCGTTCCAATATAATCTTTATTGGGGAGACTGATGGGGGTCAGAACAAGGCCGGGTATAAAACATGGTCATTGTCACAACCAGCAGCGGGAGGCATTGGCAGAGCAACACAGAAACGGTATCGGCCGCCGATCTCCGCGGTGGTACCCGGGGCTGTGCTGGCGGCACCGCCTGCTCCCTCGGGGCGGGCAGGGGGCTGTGTCGGCCCCTCTCCCTGGATGGATGCTGGGCCAGGGGCTGCTCTCTCCTGCAGGGTGTGGGGCTCTGCGGGCCCCTCTGGCTCACCCAGCCCGGTGCCCGGGGAGCGGGCAGCGTGTGTCCCCGGTGCCGCGGCCGTGCCGGGCTGTGGTGCTCAGCCCCGCGGGAGCACCCGCAAATTATGGCTTTTTCTGTATTTTTTTTACGTTTGTTTTTATTTTTTGCTTTTTTTTGGCAGCAAACTTACCCCTCCAGGTGCTCTGGAGAAAGCAAGGCTGTGCACAGAGGGCTGCCGCCCCGCCAGCCCCTCTGCATGGGGGTCAGAGCAGACCTCTGCCCCCCTGCCCAGCCAAATTCCCTCGCTGGAGCCGGTAATTTGGGGTACCAGACCCTGCACTGCCCCAGTGAGCCATCCCATGGGGCACTGGTGCGGGGCCTGAGGTGGACTGGCAGAGAACGGGCACAGCTCAATGCCTTTGTGAACGTGCAGTGGCCTGGGACGGGGCAGTCGGGGACGGACGGGGAAAAAACAAGAATCCTCCAAAACGAGGACAAAGTGGAGCTTTCCTCAAGGGCCTGCGGAGGAAACGGGCCGCGGTGTCTGCTCGCAACCGAGGGGCCGGCGCGGAGGCTTGGCGTGGCTACAACGACTCGGGCGCACGGCGGCTGGGCCGCTGAGATGAAAGCTTTGGCAAATAACTTACAGAGAAAGAGGGTGGGGGGCAGCCGGGGACCCGTCCTCGCCTCCTGTGCTGGGTGGGTGACCCAGCGTGGTACCGGGCACCTCCAGGGCTCCTGGTGCCAGCGGCCGCGGGGCCGTGGAGAGGGTGTCGCTCCGTCCGGGACCCGGTGTCCGCTCTCGGGAGCCGCAGGGAGAGAGGAGCGGGAAGGTGCTCGGGGAAGGAGCGTGGCAAGATGCTCGATGCACAGCGGGGGCACCCGCTGCAGGATGTGGGGAGCCGGAGCCTGTGTACGCGTCGGTGGACACGCTCCCCATCCCAGTGTCCCTCTCCTGGGCACCACCGGGGTGCAGGGGGCTGCTGCCAGGTCCCAGCGTCCCCATCACCCCCCGCCAGCGCCAGCGAGGACGCCGGTCCCACGTCCTCGGCCGTCCCAAGTCCTCGGCCACGGCAAGCGTCAGAGCATCCCCGGGCTGTGCCGTGGGCCAAGAAGGGAGCGAGGACCGGCCGTGGCGCTGCGCCGTCCTCTCCCACCCGCCGGCCGTCCCGCTGCGGGAGGCGCGGGCAGGGGCGCAGGGCTCACATGATGGTGCAGGAAGACAGCGGGTTTCGGATGTGGCAGGTGCAGGCGGCCCCGCAGTACTGGCGAAAGGTCTGGTAGCAGCTGCGGTCGGTGTCGCTGCTCCACTGGACGGGGTTGGTGGCCAGGGCCTCGGCCGGCAGTCTGTTGAGGATACTGGTGTTGACGGCCAGCGCCGCCAGCCCGTAGTCGGTGAAGAGGACGGTCTCCCGCTTGCAGGTGGGGCAGGAGATGAACTTGTACTTGGGGCAGGACTCGTAGAGGATCTGCAGGCACTCCTCGCACACCGAGTGCAGGCAGGAGAGGATGCGGGGCCGCTTGTTGGTGAAGTTGTACATGTGGCCGCAGGTGGGGCACTCGAGGGGCTCGCAGGGCGTCGAGGGGTGCAGCACGTACTGGTTGACGATCACCTCGTCCGACGGCGGCTGGCGGTGGTAGCAGACCTCTGAGCTGCCCTTCCGCTGGCTCTGGTACACGCGCTCTCGCCGCGGCAGAGGGGGAGTCCGGGGCAGCGGCAGGGGGCCAGGGGCGGCATCCAGGGCGGGGATGTCCCCACACGCCTGGTTGACGATGATCTCGGACTCGGAGGGCCAGGCGCGCTTGGCCACGAGGGGCGGCTCGCGGCGCGGGGCCGGCGCGTAGCGCGGCTGCGAGGCCTGCAGCTCCGAAAACTTCTCCGGGTGGATGATTTTCATCGCCTCCATTTTAATGATGACCTGTTGCCCTTTCAGACACGACATGAGTATCGTTTTCACATTACTGTCCACTGCTCTGGGGTCTCTGAGGGTCGCCTGCATGAGGCTAAAACATGCCGGCAGCCTGCTGAGCTTTCAATCTCGGTCTGGCCGCAGAGCAGGAGCATGGGGCACGGGAGAGCATCCTGGGGAGACGGGCCAGCGCCAGCGGGCCCCGGTCCCCTCTTCCCCGGCCAGCCCCGAGGGTGACAGGCGTGAGACCGGGGCAGGCAGGGGCAGGCAGGGCTCACAGCGGCATCCTGCCTGCCTCGGAGGATGCCGTCGGGCGGGCGATCAAAGTGTTGGCTCTCCGCAGCGCCTCGCTGGGACGTTAAGGTGACATTGGTCGTCACTCAGCACCCTTCGCCTTCGCTGGCACTTCCCGTGCCGGATCAGCAGTGGTCGGGAACAGTAAATTGGGGACTGTGGCACCGGGTGCTGCCTGAGGCAGATGAGTCCAGGGGGGTCCCGCAGGAACAGGGGCAGCTCTCCACCTGGCCTTTATTCCTGTTTACGCGCCATGGGATCTTCGTGGTGCTGAAGAACGTGTTTGCAAATTCTTTTGCTCTGCCTTCCCGGCTCTCCCGCTCGCCGTCAGCAGCAGGTCCCGCGGGGCAGGGGCCCAGGGAGCATCCCGCACCGGGGGGCAGCTCCCCTCAGCTGACGTGGTGCTGCCGCACGCCTTCACCTCACCGTCCCCGGAGCCTCTGTCCCCAGCTCAGCTTCGCGCTCGCTGGAAATGAAAAGTGAGAGGGGGGTTGGATCCAAGGCTCTTCGGGGATCTGCCAGCGCTCCCTCGGGATGCGTGCCCGCCTGCATCCCAGCAATTTGGCAGCTGGCCCCTGCAGGTCCCGTCCATCCGCCCGCGTGTTCGGGCCAGCGGAAATGGGAGCAGCCAGGTGCTGCCATCCAGACACCCCCTCAGCAGCCCCAAGCGTGGGGTCCTGGGTGCCCCCTCTGCCCTTGGGGGCCAAGAGGGCAGGACCCCCTGCTAGGATGTAGGGCCCCTCCCGGGGGGCTCCCGCGCCAGCCTGCTTCTGCTCAGGGTTTTCTCTCACGTTTAGCCCCTCCTCTGCTCGGTGGATCTATTTTTACCTCCATCGCTTGCTCCTGATCTGTCCCTGCCATTATCCCTCCCTCCAGCTTCCTCTCCCCTTTCCCAGCTCCTTGCCCTTGGCCCCGCAGCCGCGGGAGGGGACAGGCTGTGTTTGGGGGCAGGAGATGGGGGGCAGGCAGCCAGCCCGTGGCCATTTTCTCCCCCGGCAGCCCAGGCGACAGCCTGTCTCTCCTCGGAGAAGGGCGAAGGCGCTCTCCTCCATCACGCCGCAAATCCTGTTAGTGGGATGCCAGGCCTGACGGTGGGGGCCCGAGGGGGCCATCTGGTTGCGGCAGCGGCCCTTGGGGACAGCCAGAGGCCGGGTGGGGG
>WHYT01016830.1:186423-202694 GCA_009806455.1 Tetrax tetrax
GGGCTCCCCCACCCTGAGAGGCTCCCCCCACCCTGAGAGTTCCCCCCACGCAGAGTTCCAAACCCAGCTGAGCACCCCAGTCCCTGCTGAGCCCTGGGAATGGAGAGCAGGGCACAGAGTGGGCTCCCTGGGGGATGTGGGGGGCTCAGCGCATGGCGTGGGAGGGGGTCACACCACCGCTGGCTACCAGCAATGCCGTCCAGTCTCTGGAGAGCAGAGTGTCATGCGTTGCGGTGGTCCTTGCTGGTTGGACCCCTATTGCTGGTGCAGGCGGACATGACCCCACGGGCTGGGGACACCCCACACCATGCCCCGGGAGGAGGACTCCGCCGTCCTTCCCGGCTCCTGACCTCTCCCTGGCCACGGGTGCCTCCAGCATGGGGAGCCCGCCGATAGCCCCACATGGAGCCCCCCCAACTCCCCAGCCATGCTCAAAGCCAGGGCTAACGGCCAACCCCCACAGCGACAGTGACCCGTGTGCACCCAAACCCAAAACCGCTCCACCCCTCCATCCCACCCTGGCTGGGGCAGGGTGCTGCTGGCCTCATCGGGCACCTTTGGGCGCCGCTGGGCTTTCCCTGCTCGTGTCACCCACTGCCATTTTCAAACGCTTCATACTCCTCGCTTGGCCCCAGGATTTTGCCTGGATTTTGATGCCCCCCTCCCCCCCAAAGGTTGCCCTGCCTGGAGCCGCTTGCTGACCCCCCAGCCCCACTGCAGCAAAGGCCTGGCCTCTGCTCGCCCCTGTAACAAGGGGTCAGCGCTCCTGGAGCTGCTGCGACGGCACAGCCACCCCGTGCTCGCACCACTGCTGTCCCCCGGCCCCGCCATCAGTGGGACGGGCACGGAAGCGGAACAGCTCTGCATCCCGCTATCAGCTGGGAGGAAAGCTCGGCTCCGTCAGGCCTCACGCATCCCATGGACGATCCGACCATCTGTGCTCCAGGCAGTGGCAGTAAAAATCTCATCCAGATGCCTGGCCTGGAAGAGATGACCAACCCCGCCCCAGTTCAGAGCACCCAAGGGCTCAGCCATGCTCCGTCCTGGGGCTGGACCCACCCCGGAGTGTGGCTTCCCCCGGGACCCCGCAGCCTCACCCACTGCCCGGAAATCCTGGCTCCCTTGTTCGCAGTGGTAGCGGTGGTGTATTTAACCTTCTCGTTGGAGGAGGGATTTTGTAAGGACTTTGCCTCTAGTCCCTCTAAGTGTCATTCTTTGATCTGCTCACCTGCCAAAATCAGCGGGAGGCACCTTGACAATGCTAAACGGGGATTCCCTTCACCTTCCCCGTCCCCTCAGTGCTGGATTTTGCTTACTTTCCTGCCAATGCTTCTGGGTGCAGATAGCAACAACCGATACATCACGCTTGAACTCTCAGAGCAAAGGAAATTGCAGGAAGTGAGCGAGCACGAGCCATTTTCTGTTATTAATTCAAGTGGCATCCCCGTGCTGACCCAGCTACACGGCGTTATTACGCTGCTATTCGGCGAGTTAAGCAACAGCTCTATTTAAAAATAATCATAAATTACATCAGGCAGCTTTTCTGCTGAATAAGGGTGTGTTTGTGCCAAGGCGCTGGGGATCGTTGTGTTGCCCCAACGGCTCTGCTAGCCTCTGCTCCGTGCGCTCGGTGGACGTGGCGCCGGATCCTCCCCATCCCGCCCCAGCATCCCTTCCTGGCCTCTCCTGCCCCGCTCAGGTACTGGTGAAGCAGTTTGCAGCCAGAGCCAAAGCCTGGAGCTTCCTTTTCTCCTAGAGCTTGCGTTAGACTTGCCAGGGGCCTTGGTGGTAAGTGCCACTGGTTAAGCCTTGTGCAAGAGGGGCTTTCACCCCAAGTTTTTATCCCAACGTGCGAGTGCTCAACGACAATTGCAGAGCTCTCCCGGGCTGGCTTTTCCCCTTTCTCTGCTGAGCTGGTTCACCAAGATCTCTGCTTTCCACCCCAAACTGAAAATAATCTCCTCCTTCAAAGCCCAGACCCTTCACCTTCAGCTGGGCCCGGCTGGCTGCGTTCCCGAGTGATGCCCCTGCCAAACCCCAGCCCCTGTGGTTGGCCTTTCCCTTTGGGTCTGGCCGTGCTTTTACTCCTGGGTTTACCACCCAGCTTTGTCTTATATACTTACAGACTGCATTGTCTTTGGTAAAAATCCGTTGTGTTGTGTTGTGTTGTGTACATAAATCATAGAATCATAGAATCATAGAATGGTTAGAGTTGGAAGGGACCTTCAAAGGTCATCTAGTCCAACCCCCCTGCAAGAAGCAGGGACCTCCCTGACTAGATCAGGTTGCCCAGGGCCCCGTCCAGCCTGGCCTTGAACGTTTCCAGGGATGGGGCATCCACCAAATGTACATCTTCATGTTGCGCAGGGATATTCCCGGCATGTCTTCTGAGCTGTGGCGATGCGATACGGTGTTTTTCTGGGTTTTACAAACAGCACTGATGTATTTTCCCATTTTCTGCGACCTTTCCAGCAGGCCAAGCCTGCCCTTGGCGTTGGAGGGAGCTCTGAAGCTCAGGTGTCCCCGCCGTTCCCCATGTCTGCTGCAACTCTGCTGAGATGAATGGTGATGCCAAAGATAATTTGACCCTAAATTTCTTCCTCATCATCTGCATCATCCATCATCGGCTCAATCGCCCGGCTGCGTGCTCAGGACTTCATTGCCCTCTGGATTTACAAGGCCTGCGAAGGACCCGCTCCGACAGGACGGTTTCCTCCTCACTTGGCGCTGACCCTGCGCCGTGGCTGCACACGTGTCTTTGCCTTTTGCTCAGCCCCTGTGGGCCAGCAGCTCCGTGCGTTCCCACACCTTCCTGCCCCGTGTCCCGGATCCCATCTACCGCGTGCAGACCTGGCATTGCTCTTTGCTGTCCATGCTTCTGGCGGCAGCACCTGGGGTGCTTTTGCCGTGACTCACGCCTCTTTTATTTACTGCTTGCTGCTCGCGTTGCAGAGTTTGTTTGACCGGGTCTTGCACGCATCAGCAGCTCTTCCCAAAATCCAGCCTGTTTCTTGCAGTGATCTTGTTTTGTGCTGCTGAATCACTCATCGCACAGATAATTCACCCACAAAAAAAAAAAAAAAAATGAGCTCATCTTCAGCTTTCCAGAGAGCCGTGTTATCAGCAGGTCTGTAGTGGTCCAGGAACCAGTGCCAGTGCCTGCCCGGCTGCTCTGCGGCGCCGGAGGGACAACCCAGCCTGGCGTGGCTGGGAGAGGTGTGGATGCCATAGCCACACTCCACATTAAGTCTTTTCATCCGCCATGCTCCATCATGCCATGCTTCATCCCCTCAGGATTGTCTGTCCTTCCCGGTGTAGAGCATCAGGAGAAGGGACCCCGAGTGCCACAGTCTCCACCCTCCCAGACTGAGTTCCTCCATCAGCACGGACACCAACAGAACGCGGGGATGTGGAGGAACTGTGTTCAGAAGAGGAAAGCAGGTCTCACACGGCACATCTGCCACGTGGCTCCACCAGAGCTATCGCCGGAGCTGCCTGTGGTTCCTGGGATGTGCCAGCTTGCCAAGCACCATTTCGAAGGAGAGATGCTATGAAAAAATCTGCCAAGGAACCATCAGAATTGCTCGTTGCCAGCTGGTCGTTTCAGGATGCAGCCAGCTGCTGCAGAGCTGGTTGCTCTGGCTGCTGTTCGAAGCAGCAGAAGTGGGTGGGTTGGTGGTGGTCGGACCTGACCATGGATGCTCGTTCAGTACAGTCCTAATGTGTTGATGGGGGTTTGGATGTCGTCATCTCTAGGCTCGCAGCCTTCTGCAGAGACTCCACCAGGACAAAAATGGCTCTCAGAAGATCTTCAAAGTGGTCTGAAGCTGTGGTGCTACCACACACAAACCTTGAGGTCACGGGAATGATAGGCTCCACGGCACGACAGACCCGCACTCATGGTGTGCTGGACCAACTGACCAGCTTGAAGGTTATGGATGTTCCCAAAGCCCCAACAGATCCCAAGGGGTATAATTGTTGTTTTTACTATCCATTCTGTTTCATGATTAATATTGTGGCCTCTTCTGGGAGCTCTTCTTGTGAAGTGGGTGCCGACCTTGCTGGCGCTGCACCGATGGCAGGAGGGCAGGGAGAAGGAGGAGGAGGAGGAGGGATGCACGTGGGCTGGGAGGAGATCAAAGCAGCAGGGCCAGAAGGACCATCTCCTCTCTCCTGGGATGCAGTGACCTTCGTTCGCGTCCCCACCAGCTCCCTGCCTGCAGACCCTGGGGTTGCTCAGCTGCCAGAAAAGAAGATTCATGGCAGATTTATTGCTCTCCACAGTTCTCTCATGGGAGGAGGGAGAGGGGATGAGGATCGATAGCCACCAGCCAGGACATGGGAAATTCCAGCTGCATTTCCCTAGAGCTATGTAGGGAAAAGCTCTTTCACTCTGAGGGTCAAACACCGGACCGGGGCGCAGAGAGGTGGTGGGATCTCCAGCCCTGGAGATGTTCAAAGCTGCCCTGCCCAAAGTCCAGAGCAACACACTGGCCATGCTTTGGGCAGGAGGTTGAGCTCTGCTGTGGGAGTGGGGCTAGTGGGACTTGCCTGTGGGCTAAGGGGATCCCCTGCTCCCATCAGAGCCCCCTACTTCACCTGGGGGCTGTATGTCCCCCAGCCCCGTGTACGCGCAGTCCCACAGACTCCCAAGGGAGGGAGGATTTCACCTCTTGCTGGAGACCCCCCAGCGCCACAGTCCCATCAGACGGCGATGGGGCTGATGGCCCTGGGGGCCGCTGGCCCAGGCGGGGGGTGACCACAAAGACCCAGAGCTGCATTTCAGGGGTGAGAGCGTGCAAGGAGGACTCATGTCCTTTAGAAAACACCTTGTGCTGAAGCAAAACGGGACAGGGATGGCCCAGAAATAGAAGTGGCGACGCTGCAGAAACCTTCCCCCTTCCCATCCAGCCCAGCTGATGCTGGGTCTAACAGAGCCCGAGGGATCTGAGGCTCAGCAGAAACCAGAGCATGCACGAGAGCTGGGATATGGCCGCTCTTCCCAGCCCTCCTTCGGCAGGTTGGGCGGGTGCGGGGCTGGTGGAGTGGCTCCGGTGCCAGCGATGCTGGGGCTGAGGGGGACACCTTGTAATCACGGTGACACTCAGCGTTGGCTTTGCTGGCTCCCTGGGAGAGCCCGGCACTGCCTGCGCTTGTAACCCGCCAGCGCTGCTCGCCTGGATGCAGCCGCGAGACACAAACTGGGTCAGGGAGAAGGAGGCGGCGCAGCGACTGCGTGTGCCTTTGAGATGCCCGCAGCAAGATGTGGCAAGGGGGTCCTGGCGTGGATGAAAAGATGCCCAGGTGCCCGCTCATCCCTCCCCGGGGCTGCAGGACTGGGTGCTGCCTTGGCTAGGGTACAGCCCCGAAGAGCAGCCCAGCACTGACGCAGCAATTTGTTTTTGCAGAAGAATTTCAGCTTTTTCAGGCAAACTTCCCCAGACACAGTGGAGGGACCCACCGAGCCCTGCCTGGTTCCTGGTCGGGGCCCCTGCTGCCTCTGGCTCTGAAGGTAGCCCCGCACACGAGGCCGTGGCCACACTTGTGGGTGGTGGGATCCTGTTGTCCCAGCACGGCTGTCCCGGGGTTCCTGGCAGGACCTGGGGGCACAGCGTGCTCCCCCATCCCTCCTGGCGATGACCCTGGGTCTCCTGCCATCCCTTCCGCTCTGCGTGGGCAACCGATGCTCTTACGGGGAGCGCCAGGCGGTTGCATTTCTAGGTCAGCCGGGTGAATTTGAGCGTCGACTCAAGGACTTTGTTTTCCTTGCGTGCCTGTAACTCTCCTGGGGAGCTGCGTGGGCACACGGCCACCAGCCACCCATCACGTGGCTCCTGCTCCGGCACAGTGGCAGCTTCCTGCGGCACAGCGGCTGCCGGTTGCGCGGGGGCTGCCGGAACAGGCGCTCCTTCGCTGTGGTTTGAGCGCGGCGCTCGCTCCGAGCGTGCGGCAGGGAGAGCTTCGGCTGGGGGAAGAGCAGTGGCTGGCAGACCCGGGGACAGGCGGTTGCAGGGGGAGGCAGGGAGGGAGGCAGGAGGAAACGCGGGAGGTGGCGAATTCCCCACCATCGCCTCGGGTGGAAGCTGGGGGCTGTGTGGAGCCCTTGGCAGGGGGTCCGTGGCAGGGGGGCTGCATCCTGTGGGGCAGCTGGGAGAGGCTGCTGGGAGGTTTACCGGGGCCGACAGCATCATCTACCCTTGGGATTTCCGTCGCCTCTTCCCTCTCTCTGATTTCTTCGGTCCTCCAAGGGCCTGGCTGATAGATTTGGTGCCAGGAGCCATCCTGGGATGCCACGGCAGGACCTGTGAGCTGTCTCTTCCCACTGCTCCCTCCAGAGACGACCCCCAGTGCCTTGCCTGGAGAGGGACCCTTGGAACAAGGGAGCTGTCACATCCCACTGCTCCCGTGCAGGCTGCAGAGACGGGAGCGGACGCGCCGGAGCCAGCTCCATCCCCAGGGTGCCATGGGGAGGTGAGGTCTTTCCATGTAATGGAAACCGGTGCTCCGGCCTGGAAGGGGCCTCAGCATGCCCGGAGTGCCTGGGGAGCCATTGGGGTGCCATCGGGGACTGCGCTGCGTCCCCAGGACGGGACAGGGGTGACCAGAGAGGCTCTTACCGTTGTGTCTGCACGTGTGGGTTTGGGGGGACAGGAAGCTGTGCAGGGTGCTGCATAGCCCCCAGGATGCTCCGGAGTCGTCGTGATCCTACCGGTGGGGAAGAAGGGGCGGTTGTGGGTGCAGGCTCGAGGATGAGGGCCGTCCCCCAGCAAGGCAGAAGGGGTCCCTGGGGAGCCCCCCACCTGCCAGGGCTTACCCAGGCCCTTCCTTTCTGCAGGACCCTGATCCACGCACGGGGCTTTGGGGACAGTGGGGCTGTGATGGGTGCTCTGGACCAGCACGGGGGCTGCCTGCCCGGTGGCCACCCACGTGCCAGCACAGAGCTGCCAGGCCGTGCGAGCGGGCGCTCGCGTCCCTCGGCAGCACGACAGACACAAATGGGAGCAGACAGGCCGGCCCGAGCGGTAAAGATCAAACCCCAGCAGCCCGGGGCTGCTGTCAGGGTGCAGCAGGGCGCTCGGAGCCATCCCGGGAGTTGCAGCCCCGTCGCCCGCCCTGCCTGGTGATGCTGCAGTGATCACAGCAGGGGCTGGCCACGGCTCAGGACCACGCCATGGGGAGAGGATACAGGGGTTTGCCTGCCCTGCATTTCAGATCTAGGTGCAGGAATAAGCAGCCCCACTCCTCCCGCTGCGCTCCACTGATGGGGATGCTCCTGCGCCCAGCACCTCCCCAAGGGCTGCACCCCAGCTTTGCTGCGGGCTCAGGAGGGCAGACGGGACAGCAGCCCCAAAACACGGCCCTGCTGGGAGCCACCACGGAAAGCCACCCTTCGCGGGGCCACGCGGCTGCCGCAGCCTGCGTCGACGGGTGGAAACTTCCACCACCTGCCCCAGGCTCTCTCCGAGCCAGCGGCTGTGGGAAGACAGTGCCGCAGCGGTGGGTCACGGCTTGCAGGAAGCCGGGTGGCTGCACCCACGCTCCCGGGGAGCGAGGCAGTGGGAGCATCCTGCGCGGCGGGGCAGGATGGCCAGCACCCACCCCGGGAGCTGCAGGTGCGGGCGTAGCTTCCTCATCCTCCTGTGTCCCCAAGGAGATTTGAAGAGAGCCCTGGGATCCAGCACGGGCCCCAAACACCTGGATTTTGCACAACCTGCCTGTTTCACACGCCGTCACGTCCCCCTGGCTGGAGGTGGCCCCTTACAGGCAGCAGCGTGGCTGCCACCGGCGTGGAGCAGGAGGGACCAGGGTCTGCGGTGCAGGCAGGGAGCGAGGAGAGGGCACGGCTAATTGGGATAATTGCTAAAGCAGGCGAGGGGCGAGCGGGGAGGGAGGCGGCGAACAAGGAGCCCTTGTGCACAGGCGGCCCAGGCACGCGGCCCCGGCTCCAGCCAAACAAACGGGGACTGTTTGAAGCGAGGGAGGACAAGCAGACGGCAGGACAGAAACCAGACCTCCACTGGGAGAGAGCCGGAGCCAAGGGCTTGGCTGGGAGCTGGGTGCCGTGCGGGGTCTGCCTGCTCTCTGTGCGAAGAGCATCCTTGGACTGCCATGGCAAAGTCTTCGCCATGGTGGTGCCAGCCCCAATTTGTCCCCAGGGTAGGGATTCAGAGGGCGATGGCAAAGTGCTGGGGATGCTCCGGGCCAGGAGTTGAGTGACAGCCCTTCTGCCACAGCCGTCCGGGGGACTGGAAACTTTGAATCATGGAAAAACAGCAGGAAATCAGCCCCTTGTCCTAAAAAAAACATCAGCAGGTGAAGGCGCCGCACAAGATCTCCACGCGGTCACGGCACAACGGAAGCTGCGGCGTAGCCCAGCGCGGCTGTTCGCAGCGAAAGCAAACACGGTGCCTGCAGGGATCCAGCAGCTGCCCCCGCCTCGGCCCCATTTCTTCCTTTGCGGGGGGGAGAGGTGACGTGAGGAGTGAAAACCATGGCTGTGCACGTGAGCTGCGCAGCCAGGTGTCCCCAGCTGGGGCTCCTACAGCCCGTTTTCCAGGTGTCTGTGTGCGAGCGAGTGTTCAGCCTTGGAAGACATCTTGAGCTGTTTGCCGCTGCCCGGCTCTGAGCAGGGATCTGACATTGTGGCCCGCTGGATCCGAATCCCGCAGCGCTGATCGGCCATGGGTGCTGGGCTGAGGTTGGCGATGGCTGAATTGCCCTTCCCAAAGTCCCCGTGCAATGGCACCAGGCCACCCTGCGCCATTCCCCTGGCACATGGCAGGTGAGGACGCACGAGCACCAGCGTGCGGAGGGGGACATCTCCTCCCATTCTGCACGTGGGTAGGACAGAGCTGGAGGGCGAGATTTTGGCACCGAAGATGGCATCAGCCCAGCTCCGTGCTTGTCGCCTGGTTGCTTGCACGTTCGACAGCAGCTCTGTGCAGCGGCAGCCGCTGGTTCCCAGTCCAAAGCCTGTCGGGAGCAGCTCACCCTCAGCCCCAAAGCGCTCGGCTGTTGGGAGGAGACGGGAAGGACCTGCACCGGGCCAGGAAATCCTTGCTTTCTCCTCCAGCCGGGCGCAGTGGGCAGCCACAATGCACGCTTCCCTGCGCCGCTGCCAAGCCCCGCCATGACCCGAGGGCCGGCTGGGCCGGAGAGCCGCAGGGGAGAAGGATGGAGGGGGAGTGCGGGAGGGCGATAAGGAAACCCACTCCTCTCCCGGTTCCTGCGGTTGGCGTGAGCCTGGGGAGAGGCAGGCAGCAGGCCAGGCGCCGGCTGACTTGTGCGATGGCGGTTCCGGCCATGCCAGCCTGGGCACCGGATTACTTATCCGACTCTTTATCCTTGAGGAATGCAGCATCCCCCTGCCAGGGCAGAGCAGGGCTTAAATGAGAAAGGCTTTGGGCTCCACAGCTGCAGCTTGAGCATCCCCCGTGCACCAGGATGACAGGCAGTGCAGGCTTGGAGGACCCCAAACACACCGGGTGTGGCCAATGTGCCTCTGCAGCCCCCTCAGCCCCCCCCCGCAGCCCACAGGTGAAGCAGGCAGGATGGGTGCCCAGCACCCGCGGGTGCTACCCCTGCCCCGCTGTGCGCAGCACCCGCTGCGTTTTGCACATCCCTGCGGTGCTCCCGGCGTCCCCGTCCCCCACTCGTGTGGCTGAGATGTCACATCGGGAGCGCAGCACGCGCAGGATGGAGCTGGCAGCGGAAGCTGCGGGATCTGGGGATGTGCTCTGGCTGCGGGGCCAGCACCAGAGCTCGGGGGGTTTGCAGAGAGGCCTGCGCTGCCCCGCAGTGCGGAGCTGAATGCCAGGAGCCGATCGAGGGCAGGATTGGGTCTGACGCAGGACGGGTGCGTGGACCAGGGCTCCCAGTGTGTGCAACCTGCGTGCTGACCAAAGTGACGGGACACATCCTGGCACCGCAGGCAATCCCTTCCATCAAGCAGCTTTTTCAGGTCGTTTCCAGGCTTCATTTGGCTTTAACAGCTGCTGCTGTCCTGTGGGACACATCACTTGCCCTAAGAGGGAACCAAGAACTGAGAAAACTCATTGCATGCCACAGATGGACTACTCAGAGACAAGCAGTGCAGGGCCGCGACTCCGCACATGGACACCAGGCATGAGTGGGTGCAACGGGGCACGGCCGAGGGGTTCAGCCTCGGGACCCGCGGGACGGGGTGCTGAGCACAGGCTGCCAGCCCGGCCTGGGGCCGCGAGCTGAGTGGTGCAGCGTGTTGGGGTTTCCCACCCAGGGTGCTGGAAGTGGGGCTGTGCTGCCGAAGGGCACGGAGCGCAAACGGCTACAGCTGCCCTGAGCCCCCAGACCCCCATCCCTGGCAGCTTTGTCCCTGTGAGCCGGTCTGTGCTCCCTGCATCACCCCTCGGAGACCACCAGTACCACCAGTCCCTTCCATGGCAGCCTCGTGCCCGCAGCCTGCAGCACCTGCTCCCCACTTGCCAGGTGCCCCCCCTGTGCCTGGGGGCACCAACCCCGTGGGGTTCCCCTTACAGCTGCTCACCCCACCAATGCCTCCCGCTGCCTGGACCACGCTGTGGTCGGTCCTTCCGTGGCCCCCCAGCCTCACCCTGCTTTTTAATGAGGAGGTGGCGGAGAATTAAAGCAAACACCTTGGAGAAGACCTCGCCCATGGAGGGGGCCTTGTGATGTCCGGGAAGATACCATCCCACCTGTCTGGCTTTTTGTTTAGGCTTTGCTTTGCTCAGCCTAAATTTGGGGTTTGGCCTCCCATTATTGCACTGGCCCAACTCATCCCCGTGTCCTTTTCACACACCACAACGAGCTCTCCTCAGCCCACCGAGGTTTGGTGAGAAGCCGCCCTCTGCACTGGGGGCTCTCGCCGAGCTGCTCCTCCAGCCGGTTGCAAAACGTTTCCCTCTAGGAAACACCGCTCTGCATCATCCTGCGTTACTGCTGCACCCTCCTGTGCCTGCGCCCCGGCACTGCGTCTCGGGGCGGTCATCCGGGATCCCAAGGGAAATGCTCCACAAACAACGCCTGTCCATGAGTTTTTGTGTCCAGATGAGGGAGAGCCCCTGGCAAGAGCTGGGGCTGGGGAAGCTCCACCAACCCCGACACCACACGCATGCCTGTCCCCAGGGGAAGGAGGCCCAGCAGCAGGATGTGCCCATGGCTTTGTGGATTTTTTTTTTAAATTTTTTTAACATCGTGGAACGCCAGTGAGTTTGTAAAATCATGGAGCTCCAGCAAGTTGAGGCATCCCATGACATCAATGACTGGTATCCTTGAAAAAAATCTTGAAGGCTGTGTTCAGTCCCGCAGGATCGCAGGCTGTGGGTACTCCCCTGCCGTGGTACTGCCACAAAGACCCAAGGGCTTTTTTTGGATAACCATGGCAGGAACTGCTGAGCTCAGCACTTTCCTCCTGGCTGCGCGTCCCACAGCTGGGGATGCTCCTGCCGCTGCGCTCCAGACCAGCCCGTGCTGGGAACACAGCTCCTGGTCCCCACCACGGGTCTGCCCCCTCATTTTTGGGCTGCTGGGAGGAAGTATGGGTTGCAAGTGAGCTCATGGGTGAGTTAAAAATTAAAAAAAAAAAAAAAAAAGGCAAGTGAAGGTTGGTTTTTCCTTCTGCTTCTCCTGGTTTTCTCAGGCTCCTCCTCAAATCACAGCGGTTGTTCCTGGGCTGCATGGAGCTGGAACACTTTTCCCTGGAAGGGCCGTGGTGCCTCATGAGGACCTCCATCTCCATCACCTCTTCCACTGCCTGGGTGGGCACTGAGCTCTAGGTTGGTTTTTTACTGTTTAATTTTTTTTTTTCCCCTGAAAACAATTGCAGGAAATCAGGCTGGTTTTAAGCCACAAATAGCTGTGCGCTAGTTCGGCTCCTCCATTTACTCGCACCCATCGGCTCCCAGCCCAGCAGGTTCCACACGGGACGACTCCAAACCAGCACCTTGGGCTTGGGTGCAGCAGCTTTTCCATCTGAGGCTTCTCCATCATCTATAAACCCTCCAAGGAGCCACGTGAGACTGCTGGATGTGGCTCTCAGAGCGCAATTCGGAGTTGTACCTTGCCAAGAAATTAAATATTTGAACTTCAGGCTCCAGATTCGGGGTTGCTGCTCAGGCTGGGGCTGAGCCACCACGGATCTGCCCCATCATCTGCACTGGACGGACGAACGCTGAATGACTCCACCGTGGCCAAACTTCCCTCCGTGGCTCCCTCGGGATGGACCAATTTTGGGACGGACACCAGCAGCACCTAGGGACAGCGGTCCTGGTGTTTCCAGCATCCCGAGCGGGTTTGCTGGCAGTGTGTGATGACAACCTCCCTCTCATGTGAGTGTCCCCATCCCCAGCTCCTGTTTCAGACAAGCCCACCCTTCCAAGGTGCCGTGTTTCTGGAAGATGGACCTCAGCGACGCCAGCTGCCCCATGCACGGTGGGAGCTGGGGCTGGATGTGTCCCCTGTCCCGCAGCAGCACCCATGGCTGCTGGTACTGAAGCTGATCGGAACTGAGGCTGAAGGGAGCACTGGGAGCACTGGGAGCACTGGAACGGGCACTCAGGAGAGCATGCTGGTGCTTGACAAGGATGGAGGTGTCACCGAAGCCATCCTCATGGGTGGGACACTTGTAGGGGCACTGGCCATGTGGGATTGCAGGTGCAATCTGCTCTCTGCAAAGCCATTTCTGCACTTGGGGCATTTAGAGGGTCTCTGCTGGAGGGGCTGCTTGGGACAAGAGCTCCCTGCATTGTCCCTGAGGTCCCCAGCAGCATGGGAGGGGGTGTCCCTGTGGCCCCCTGATGTGTCAGAGCCTCCTCCTGTTCCACATTCTCAGCATTTGCCAGAAAAAAAGAAAGTTCAGCTGCAACTTCTCCCATGGACCACTTGGACCTGCCAGAGCCCCTGCTCCCACGGGAGCCACCCGCAGCGGGGTCAAGGTGTCCCCGGGGAGATGAGCAAGCCCCAGGAGGGCCCATTGCTGGCAGCGCCCTCCCCAGCCTTGGTGCTCATGAATTTATCCACCATGTAGGAGAAGAGGGTTGAAGCTTCCTGTGGCTGACATGGGGCTGGTGAGCTCTGAGGAGGAAGGGAGGATGCTGCGCCGACCCTGAATTCATCAGCCGTTGGGGACGCCTTGCCTTTAGGCAGCAGCCCAAATGACAGGTGCCGTGGTGGCCACCTTGGCCTGGCAAGGACCTTATGGGGCCCACAAGGATGTAGTTGCTCCTGTTCCTTTTCCTTGCCGGAGGATCCCGGTGAACCCAATCCCCACCAGTGGTGCTGGAAAGGGTGCTGCCGTGCCCCTCGCTGTGGGGCTGGTTCCAGGTGCATCATCGCTGCGTGCATGGCCAGGAGGAGAGGGGCTGTTAAAGACACTTGGCCCAGGAACAAATTTGCCATCAGGAAACTGAGGCTGGAAAGGAGAAGGCGGCCAGATCTGGAGAGCAGTAGCAGAGGCTGGAAGGGCTTTCCTGAGACAAGACCACAACCAGCCCAGCCGCTGCAGAGCTGGCGCCGGAGCCTGCGAGGAAGGAGATTACCCGGAAGGTGCCTGCGAGGTGGGAGCTGCTGCGGCGAGATGCCAGGGAGGGCCGTCAGCCGGGATGGAGGCACTTTAGATTAAAGCTACCACTCTGCTCGGAGAGGCTGTGGGGTCCCCAGACCTGAGCCGTGCCTGGCACGCAGCCTCGCGGCTCCCTGCGAGCAGCGGTGCTCGTGAACAGGGCTGTGCGTGGAAATCTGGGGCAAAAAGCCAAAAGGAGCAAGTCCCGAGGTGCTAGGAGGAAGAGCAGCTCGCTGCTGGGGAGTGCCACAGCGACATCCCGCGCCGAGCAGGGCCGAGCTGAGCGCAGGGCTGGTGGGGGGGCAGCAGGGCAACCGGGAGAATGCTGCCTCTTCTTTTAAAACCTGCTCAGCAAAATATGGGATTTTCCTCTGGGGAGACAGCTCAAGATGGGAAAACCTAGCCCCAGTGCCTCGCTGCCGGTGAGAAACGGAGTTTTCTGTTGCAGTGGCCCAAAGAAAGCGCAGCGGGAGGCGTAGTTCAAGCCCAGGAGGATCCAGCTGTGATTTGGGGCACCCTCTGTCCTGCGCCTGTCCCCAGGCTGCCCCAGCCCCGTGTGTGCGACCCTGTCCCCAGCATCCCCAGGGCTCCCAGGAGGGGTGGGTTTCTGCACAGAACTGCTCGTGGGAAGATGCTGGGGCTCTGCATAAGCCAGTTTTGGGGGCTTGGTGACAGGAAGTGTGACAGTGGCTGGGGGCATTGCAGCAGTGTCACACGGCAGGGACACAGCGAGGGTAGGGGACCCATGGTGGCCCTGTGCCACCCCACAGCACCCCCAGCCACCAGAACAGGAGTGTCCAGCTGCAGGACGGGAGCTGCGTCCCACCGCCTGGGGCCAGGACACCAGCAGACCCATCCCTGTTCCCAAGCACCTGGAATCGGGGACATCGTGCACTGGAGCAAAATGCCTGTTCAGGACACACAGGGGACATACAGAGGACATGTCCCCACCAAGGCTTGTGGCTGCCAGGCTGGCAGCATCTCCCGGGGACATGGCAGCACCATGGGGACCCAGGCTGGTACCTCCCACTGCCCAGAAGGAGGATGCCGGCTCTGGATGTGGGGCTGGGATGCTCCTGTGCTGCCTTCCACCCAGCTGCCTTGGCTGGCAGGCTGCTCCTCACTGTCCTCCCTGTCACCCCAAAGGCTGGGCTGAGCTACATCCATCCCGGGACGGCCACCTCCTGCCAGCCACAACAGAGCCACAGGGAAGGCATGTTGGGGCTGAAAGGGGGTGGCAGAAGGGGACCCCGGAGGCACGGCCGCTTGCAGAGGAGCTGTGGGGGGTTGCCACGGCACACGGGGCTGCGGGCAGGGCTGGGGACAGCTCTGGCTTCTGGGGACACTGTGTCCCCATGCTGCTGATGGATCCAGCTCTGTGAGCGCTGGTATTTTCCTTGCTGGTGGGGAGCTTGTGGGCAGTGCTGCCCTGCCTGCAGGCCTTGCCCCCGAGCCCCTCCACGGGCCCAGCGGGTACTGGGAGCAGGAAAAGGCAGGAGCAGGGAGCTGGGGGAGCCCAGGCCGCTGGTGCGAGGGACCCCTGGGCTGTGAGGACCTGGGTGTCCATGGGTGCAAGGAGACCCTGGCTGGTGGAGCTGGGGGCTGCCAGGGGGTGCAGGTGCCCAGTGATCCCTGCCCAGTACCTGGTCCTTGGTGTTTGCTGCTTCCTACAGGCCCCGTCCCCACCGCCCCTGCCTGCTGTCCAGTACTGGTGTGCGGTGCCAGTGCTGGTGCCAGTGCACTGCTGGAGCTCAGTGCCCGGTGCACTGCATGCAGTGCTGGTGCCAGTGGCTGGTACTGGTGCCTGTACTGGTGTCAGTGCTCAGTCCTGCTGGTGGTGACAGTGCATGGTACCACTGCCCACTGTGTGCTGTCCAGTGTGCACTGTGTGGTGCTGCTGCCAGTGCATGATACCAGTGCCCATGCTGGTGGTGGTATTCACTGCCTGGTGCCAGAGCCAGTGCCCAGTGGCTGGTACCAGTGGCTGGTGCTGGTGTCTGGTGCAGGATGCTGGGTACTGGTGGTCTTGCCCGGTGCCCAATGCCTCTGTCCAGCACCCAGTCCTATTGCCCAGTGCCTCCTGCCCAGTTCCCAGTGCCTGGTACTGGTGCCCAGTTCCTTGTGCCGCCTGCCTTGTGCCAGTCTCCAGTACTGGTGCGAGTGCCCAGTTCCCCTCTGCCCAGTGTCCCTGTCCAGTGCCCGGTGTCCCCTGCCCAGTGCCTCTGTTCAGTGGTGGTGCTAGCGCCCTCTGCCCAGTGCCCAGTGCCTGGTACTGGTGCCCAGTTCCTTGTGCCCCCTGCCTGGTGCCAGTGTGCAGTGCAGGCGCGGGCAGTGGGTGCCGTCGGTGGGTGCCAGACCGGGCCGGGCAGTAGGTGTCGGGCAGTGCGTGCTGTCGGTGGGTGCCGGGTGCCGCCGGTGGGTGCCGGGTGCCGTCGGTGGGTGCCGGGCCGGTCCTTGGGTGCTGGGGCAGTGGGTGCTGTCGGTGGGTGCTGGGTGACGGGTACAGGGCAGTGAGTGCTGTTGGTGGGTGCCGGGCGGTGGGTGCTCGGTCGCTGGGTGCCGGCCGGGCAGTGGGTGCCGTCGGTGGGTGCCAGACCGGGCCGGGCAGTAGGTGTCGGGCAGTGCGTGCTGTCGGTGGGTGCCGGGTGCCGCCGGTGGGTGCCGGGTGCCGTCGGTGGGTGCCGGGCCGGTCCTTGGGTGCTGGGGCAGTGGG
>WHYT01016830.1:202714-223315 GCA_009806455.1 Tetrax tetrax
CCCCCCAGCACCCTGCCCAGCCCCGTGTCCCCCTGCCCAGGCGTCACCCTCTCCTTCCTCCCCTCCCGTCTCTGCCGTCAGCACCAAAGTGTACGGGTCTCGTGTTGGCATCCCCTGGGCTGGCAGGGACGGGGAGCACAGCGCTGCACCCGTGGGGTCTGCCATGAGGTCCCTTCCCATGCCGTGAGACTGACACCCCCACACCCCGGGTTAACGGGGTCTCACAGGAGGCATGCGATGCCAGCTGGGCTACGCGTGCCGATGACAAGCAGGGAGATGGATCGCGGCATCAGCCTGGAGAACCCCTATGCCAGCGTCAACATCCCGCGGGAACAGTTCCAGCAGAGCTTCATCACTCGCTACGTGGAGGACAAGCCCACTGTCATCGCCAACCCCGCAGCCGTGCCCACCTACACCGAGGAGGAGCAGGCGGACCACGCCAGCGGCCGCAATGGCCCAGCCGTTTCCACCGAGAAGTCCTGGTCCCGTCCCTACAACCCCTATGCCAGCCTGAGAATGCCCAACGGGGAATCGCCCAACTCCTTCTACACCGTCACCCTGGACAAGCCCCCCAGGAGCCAGGAGCTGGAGGCCAGCGGGCAATGTGGCTGCTGCAGGTGCTGCCCCTGCTGCAGAAAGTGCTGCTGTGTCATCTCCTAAGGGCCCTCACCGCACTCGCTGGACGTGCTGACCATGGGACAGGGCCAGGTGGCCCCGCCGGGACGCGTCTGCCTGGCCTGGACATCCCGGGGAGCTGCCCCCGCGCCTGGCAGAGCTGGAAGCTGGGAGGTGGCACTGGCTGGGCTCTGCCGTTGGTTCTCACCAGTGAGCTCTGCAGCCAGATGTGCTGGTGATGGGCACCCGCCAGGTCCTGAGAGCCCAGCGTGGGGTGTGGGGAGAAGGACAGATCCCCCCTGCCCCTCTGAGGCCCCGGAGCCTGGGGGATGATGTGTGCCAAGGCAGATCGCATCGAGAGGTGCCTGCACTGGGGACGGGGCAGCGCTTTGAGCCTGCGATCCTGTACGCTGACCCTGCCCGTCCCCCCTTCCTGGGAAACCTCCCGCGCTGGGGAAGGCGCCGGCAGGACGGGGGGAAGGAGAGAGGAGGGACAGGCAGACAAAGCGTGGCCGAGTGCAGGGAGCGCTCCAGAGCAGCAGTGACGGCACGGCACGGGTGCGGGTGTTCAGCAGGAAACCCCTGGCCCCATTCGGTTCCTCTTGCCAGGCTGGCAGCGTGCTGGGCACGGCCCTTCGCCCCATCCCCGTGCCGGCTCGGTGCTCCGTGCCAAAGTGGGGCTGAGTCCAGCACAGAGGGCTGGGCCCAGCACCAGCAGCGGGGGGGGGGGGGGGCACTGGAGCAGCCCCTTTGGGATGCAGACCCCCATTATTCACCTTCTGCAGCCCCCTGAGCAGGGAGGAGAGTGAGCGAGGAGCCCGCTGGCTCTTGGCAGCGTGCTGGGGCAACTCCAGGCTGGGTTTTTTGTCTGGGGCTGGTGCCGCCAGCCTGGAACAAGCCGGCCGTTGTGTTGCCGTCCCATGAGCGGCGGTGCTGCCAGGCAGCAGCTGCGTAAGCACCGGCGGGAACTCCCTGGTCTGCAGGGGCTTGGAAAGAGCGCGTGTGTTCGTGGATGACTGCAGGGCGCTGCAAATAAAATTACAGCCATCTCCTCCCCTGCCAAGGTACGCCTCTTCCCTCCGCCCTGGGTTTTCCGGGATTCCTGACTTACTTCTTGCTTGTCCTGGCAGTTGTGTGAGGGCAGTGCAGGGGGCACACAGCCCACTCCCCCCTCAAACCAGCCTTAGCCCTTGTGTCGCTGACGCGCGACAGCCTGGGCCCAGCGCTCCCCTCACCCAGGCGTTTCCAGTACGGCCTGCTCCTGCCTGGGGACGCTGGCTGGTGCTCAGCCTGGCCCTGCCAAGCTGGATTTGGTCCCATTCCTGTCTTTTGGAAAGAGAATCTGACTTTGGAGGGGGGCTGGGGAAGAGGCCCTTGTCTGGGCCAGGCAGGTGGGTTTTGTGGCACTGCCCCAGCTGACTGTGACCTCCTGGGAGCCCACCAGCACTGGCATCCTAGCAGAACTGGGAGCCCCCCAGCACCAGGAGCACACCACGACTGTGATCCCACCACCACCGAGATCCAAACAGAACTGGGAGCCCACCACCCCTGGGAGCCCAGCATCTCTGGGATCCCACCACTGCTGGGATCCCACCACCGCCAGGAGCCCACCACTGCCTGGAAGCCCACCACCCTTGAAATCCCACCGCCCCTGGGACCTTCTGGGCTGCGACGGCAGTGGTTTGGCAGAGGTGCAGGGCCGAGTAGTTTACCCCTCTCGCCCTCACTGCTCTGCCTGGCCCAGCTCCCGTGCGGGTGGGTGGCCGGGGGGCGTGCAGCTTTCAGGGAGGATGTTGGCAGGGACACAGCCCTGCGCTGCCCGCCCAGCACAAGCAGTGCTCTTGTTCGACCTGCCGGGACGGCGGGCAGTGCTGGCGTGGGGACAGGCAGATCCACCCCGTGTTCACTTTCGTGGTCCCGATGCCAGCCCTGCCCCGCCACAGAGCCCACTCGCCGCGTGGCTGGGCAGGGACGTGGCCTCACCACCTTGGCTGAAACCCGCGTTCCCAGGGGGTCCGACACGCTCTGTGGGGGCAAACACGATTTGGGGAGAGGGAAGTGTCCCCGAGGGGGGTGTGGCACCTTCAGTACAGCCCCGGGCTGGCAGGGCTGGGAGGCTGAGGGGCGAGGGATGTGCTGGCCTGGTGCTGGCCGGGTGCAGCGTCTGCTGGCAGTGCCGTGCGTCACTGCTGCCCTTCGCTCTGCCTAACCTTGGGGCAACGGCAAACAAGCCGGGAGAGGCCGGGCAGTGCACTCCCTACCAGACACCCAGGCAATGATTAAACTGGAGGCAGCGGAGAAGCCAGGGGGGTGGGCAGAGAGGGCACGGGATGATCCCACACTGAGCTGCAGCCGTGCGGGGCTCGGGGTGACGCGGGAGGCTGCGTGCAGGGTCCCACAGGTGCTCCCTTGGGTGCGTTTTATTCTCGGGGGGTGCCGAGGGGTGCAGAAGGTTGTGCTGGGCGATTGCCGCCTCCTGCACGTGCGGTGTAGGCGGTGGTGCAGGGCTCTGGCTCATCTGGATCAGACCTTTGCACCTCCCGAGGGTGCCGCTCCCAGCCCTGCTGTGCCAAAGGTCCCTGCCGCTCTCGGGGATGAGTCCTGGAAAGAAGAAAAGACATTTCCCACTCACCCCTGTAGGGTTTTTTTTTGGGCAGGGCTTCCTATTGCCTACAGGGACTGGTGCCTGCCGGCTCCATCCCTCACCCCGTGGCAGTGCTTCGGATGGGAGAAGGACTTCTTGCCAGCTTTGGGATGTGCCCAGACATCCGGGCGCCTGCGCATCCCTGGGCACACGGCCTTGGAAGGAGCACGCCATGCCGATCCGGGTGCCAGCTCTGCCCTGGCTGCCGGCACGCAGGGTGCTGCTGCCCACCCCGCGGGTGCGCAGAGTGGTACCCCGAGCTGCCAGGGCAGGGTGGGAGTCCCACACCACTGGTTCCTGACCCGCTCAGCGCACGGCCCGTGCCCCCGTGTCAGCCAGTGGGTTTGGCCAGACCCGAGGTCCCTGGCACAGCCCTGTCCCCAGCCAGCTGCCCTGCCAGCCCTGGCCTGCCACCAGCCTGGTGAGGGGGGGGCAAAGCCCTACCGTGGGGTGCCATCCTCACACCTGGGGAGCCATGGGCACGCTCACCCCTCGTGGGTGGCCCGTGACAGAGGGTTTATCAGGGCCCTGTAGCAGGGTGCGGCCGCAGCACCCCAAAGGTTGCTCTGCTTTCTCCGAGCACTGGCACCAAGGGGTCGGTTTTTTCTGAGTACCCCGTGACCCTGTGAGGGTGTCAGTCTCCAAACCCCCCAATTCTTGCTGCCGAGGAGCGCTGGAAACGCTGCCCAGGGTGGCCCAGGGGCAGCCCGAACGTTCGGTAAGCGGGCAGCACGGGAGGGCCCCGCCCGCCTCCGCGCCTGCATGGCTGCTGCCCTCTCCTGCTCCCACGCAGAAGTGCCGGGGGTGTCCCGCAGCCCTGCCCTGGCTCCGGGATGCGCTTTTCTCCCCCGAGACCCTGGTCCAGGGTCTGTCCCCCTACCACATTCCCCGTTTTAAATTCCCCCCCTGCTCTCCGTGCGGAGCCCGCGGCACTGCTGCTGGACCAAGGGCTCGGTGGCCGCGGGAACCGAGCCTGCCACCGCCTGTGCTGTCACCTCCCCTGGGTCGTGCATCAGCGTGAACCTTGCAGGTGTCACCCAGGGGTGCCAGCCTGTGACGAGCCTCAGCCGTGGCTTAGCCCCCGCTGCGAGACCCCGGCCACGGATGTATCTGCGGCAGCGGGCACTCCCTGTCACCACCCCACGCGTGGGCACTGCCAGCTCAGACCAGGCTGGAGCCTCCATGCCGGCCCCCAGCCCCAGTCCCTCCACCCCTGTGAGCCTGGAGCCACATTGTGCCCTCTCCCTCCCGTCGTAGCGTCCTCACAGCCCGGGCTGCCTGGGGATGTGTGGGCAGGAGTGCGGTGGGGTGACTCCGCTGGCCAACATCTGCCCAGATGTTCCTGGCCATGAGGCGTGGCAGAGGATGTGGAAGACCCCCAGGTGCAGCTGATGGCCAAGCCCCCTCTGCCCATGGTGAAGCCCAGAGCTCCTCAGCCTGGCAGGGACGGTTTCTCCTGCTAGTGAAGCGGATAAGGACAGCTAATAACCAGACCCGGGGCTTCGATTTCGGAGGTCTTTGTTATCTGGGTGCTTGTAACCCAATCTGCCAGGCTTGGCTTCCCGGCAGCAGATCTGATAGCATGCCTGTCCCTGAAAGGTGAGCCCTCACCCGCTGTCACAGCCACCAGTAGCCACTGGGACCTGGCTGGGGAGCTGCTGGCGGCTCGGGCCCCCGATGCTCCCCACGGGACTGCCACAGCCTCCCCAGGACGGTGCAGCCCTTCTGCCACCTCCCCTGAGGCCCCGGGGGAGCATCGCAGGACAGGTAGGGATGGGGGGATTGGGAGGAGGGGCACCCATCTACACCAAAATTCTTGAGGTCAGCCATAGAGAGGGAGCGGGGTCTTGGTGGCCTCTGGGAGAGGTTTGCAAATGTGCTGGTGGGTGCTAGACCCCACCTGAGGTGAGACTGGACCCCTCAGCTCCTCCCCACCAGCCTGTGTGCCCATCCCCAGCTGCCAGCCATGCTATGGCCACCTGGCACTGCCTGGTCCCGTGGACACTGCTCCCCGGCCCACCCCACCAACTGTGTCCCCCATCGACCCAGAGCAGGCTGCTGAGGTCCAGCCAGCCCTGATCGCCCCCAGACAGAGCTCCCAGCAGAGATGCAGGGTGGCACCAGGGAAAATGTGTCCCCATCGAACGCAGGCAGAGCCATCTGTAGTGGCAGGGCCCTGCTTTTCTGGGCAGGGCTGCCCATGGGGCAGGCAGGGGTGCTGGCCAGGGAGCCTGACGCCCCAGGAACCCACCATGTGGGGCTGGTCCCCATATCTCCCACACGTCAGGTGCACTCAGAGGTGGCATCCCACACCCTGGCCATGGGTCTGACGACTCCTCTCACCCTCCTGTCCCCAGCATGTCCCAGGCCAGTGGCAGCCCCCGAGCAGAGGACATGGGGCCTTGTGTCGGGGCGCACTCCCGCACCCCGAGCCGGGGCAGCCAGCGGGTTGAGTGCATCATCTGCTACTCCTCCTACGACCTGTGTGGCCGGCTGCCGCGCCGGCTCTACTGCGGCCATACCTTCTGCCAAGCCTGCTTGAAACGCCTCGACGCTGTCGCCAACGAGCAGCGTTGGATCCCCTGCCCGCAGTGCCGCCAAAATACGCCCACGCCGCGCGGCGGCGTCGCCATGCTTGACCTCGACCTGGCCACCTTCCTCGCCGTCAAAGCTGACAAAGAGCATCCCCGGGTGGCCAGTAGGTCCCAGCCCGACCTGGCCCCCAAGGGCTTGTGCAAAGAGAAGGTGGTCACCCAGCAGCCGGCGGGGCTGTGCCAAGACGCGGTGCCCCCGGCGCCATTCCCCCGACGTGGCTGCTGCCGGCCGTGCCTTTGCTGTGGAGTGACGGCCGCCTTCGAGAGCTGAGCACGAGGAGGGAGCTGCCAGCACTGTGAGGGGAGCTGAGCTCCTGGGGTGCAGTCTGAGCCCATTTTTGGGGAGCCCATGCCATGCCCCAGACCCGTATGTGGACAGTAGCGGTGGGGCTGTGCTGGCTGCTTGGGAAGGACTTCAGCTTACTCAGGGCTTGCTGTCCATCTGGGCAGGATTTGGGGTGCAACGTGGGGGAAAGAGGATGCCCCCACCACCTCATCCTGCCCACTTGCCCTCTGGACAACTCCAAAACCTGGTCCAGCCATCACGGACATCTCCTGGCCCTGGCGCAGGGCTTGCTCATGCCTGGCTTCTCCATGCAGGTGGCTCTGCAGCAGGGACACCCCCACCAAGCAGCCCCCAGGCAGGGGACACAGGAGCCCGGCATTGCGCAGCACCACGGCGATGCTCCGGGGAGCGTGCGGCACCCCAAAAGCTTCACGCCGATTAAAGAGCACTGTTGGCCCTGCTGGGCTTTTTTTTGTGGCATTTGTCAGAAAGCCTCGGGCTGGCCCGGGGCGGGCCAGGGAGAAGCGACCTGCTCTGCCGGATTGCTTCCCTTTAAGTGTTTGCTCTGTTTGCTGTTTGCACAAGGAATTTGGGTGTCGGGGTAGCCGGACAGTTGAAATCAAGGATGACGGAGCCTGTGCGAGTTCCTGCTTGGCCTCGTGCTCTGTGGTTGTGCCAGGTTTGTTTTTCCTGCCTGGCCCTCTCCCCTCTCCCTGCCTGCACGCAGCCTCTCCACTGCTTTGCCCAAGTCATGTCTTCTCATGGCTTCACCTGCCGGACTCCAAACAGGGGGTGTGCAGACGAGACCCCAGACAGCCAGGAGCCCATTTTCCGCATCCCTTTTCCATGTGGTTTATGAGCTCGTGCAGTAGTCCAGCATCAGGGACTGCTGGCCGCCCCTCGGGGCTCAGCCGGGGACCCCAGCCTGCACCACCCTGGGGCTAGTCCCGGCTCTTGGCTGTGCCCTGCTCTGGGTGCCAGGGCTGCAGCACCCACCCCGTGCACGGCACCCGTGCACAATTCGGCCACTTGGTGTCACCTGCCATAAACAAGTCAGAGCGGGGATGTTCCCAGCAGAGCCCAACCTGGGGAGCACCCGCCATGGGAGTGGGGATGTCCCAGCGCAGAGGTGCCCGGGAGGACAGCAGAAGCCTGGTGTGGTTCAGGGACTCCATGGGGCTGGCACCTGCCTGCCTTGGATCTTTAATTACATGGAAACATGCAATAAATTAAAACCTTCAGGGATGGGATTAAAGTTGACACGGGGTCTTGAAGCACCTTCTGCTCTGTCTCCATTTCTCCCCAAATACTCCACAGGTGGATGGTGGGGAGAGTTTGGGAAGGGCCCATTCCTGCCCTGGGCATGGCTCCATACAAAGACGCCAGCAGCATGCTGTGCTCAGCCCAGCACCTTGGGCCCGGCTTTCCAACAGCGAAGGGTGACAAAGACCCCCTGTTCCCAGCACCAGGTCCTCGTTCCGTGCTCCCAGCCCTGCCCCCCTGTGTCCCCCCAGCACCAGACCCAGGCCTGTGGAGCTGGGCCCTTGCTGCGTGCTCGTGCCTTCTGCTCCCCATCGCAGCGAGACAGGGGCCTGGGCTCTTCCTGCAGGGTGCTGGGTCCCCTGCTCCAGAAAAGAGGGAAGCGATAGGGACCCACGCTCTGCCAAGGGCTGGCAATTTGTGTGAAGGGACCGTGGTGGCAGGACCCCAAAGGGTCACCCCCTGCAATGGCAGCAGGGTGCAGTCCCACGTGCAAAACACGAGTGGCACAACCAGCGCCAGCCCTGCGCTCGGCCGGCGTCCCCTCAGGCAGGACACGGGGGACATCGCCCTCGCCATGTGCCGTGGCTGGCAGTGGGGGCTGGCAGAGGAGCTGAGGTGGGTTTGCAGCCTCCTGAGCTCTCTAAGCACCAAAGCTGGAAATGGCCTTGCTTTTAATAGTTGGAGTTTGTTTTTTCAATGAATTTTGTATTTCTCACTGGATCCCAGATGTCCACGGGCAGGGGAAATGCAGCCCCTGGGGAGGAAGAGCATTTTTGGACAGGGTTCCCCAAAAATTCAGGTCCCCTTAGAGCCCGCAGCTGCTGGCAGGATGAGCTGGTGCTGCAGCTCCGCGCGGCTCCGGGTTTGTGCCCTGCTTCGGGGCTGGGCTGGGCTGCAGGATTCCTCTGAATTATTTCCAGATGGGGATTAACGCAGCAAACCGAGTTTGCTGCAGGACGGATAAACAAACCAAAGCTCCTCCGGATGCTATTAATAAACCGCCTGCCTGCTGCATCTGCCCCAGATTTGGGAACATCCCGGTCCCAGCCTGGGGTGCAGGCACACGCTGCCTTGCCACCCTTCCAGCCCCTGGGCCATGGGACAGGGGTGCAAGGGATTCCTCCAGGATTGCGAACGCCGGGCAGCTGAGGGGGTACGAGGGCACTGCCTCTGCCCCGGGTCCCCGCTCCGGGCCGTGGGTACGATGAGATGCTGCTGGCCGTGCCCGCCGAGCTCTGCCGGGGCTGGTGGCGTGGGGAGGGGATGCTGCTCCCCTCCAGCCTTCTGCTACGGGGCTTGGGGAAGCTCTGACACTGGAGCAGGTGAAAACAGGGTGGAGGCAGACTTTGAGCCCTCTCGTACTGGTGCTGCCATACTGGGCTGAGAGTAAACAAGTTTCGGGTGGCTGCAGCCACTGGGTAAGCTCACCTTTCCCATGGCTTCTGGTATGGGGGTCCTGGGCGTCCCCCAGCTTGAGCACAGAAGTGTGGTCCTGCTGGGGAGGATGAGTCTCATGGGACTCCCATCCCAGCCCTCCTCATTTTGGCATGGCTCGTGGTTTCCTGCCAGAGGCAAGCAGAGCCCGGCCACGGGCTAGTCTCAGCTGGGTGGCCCTTGGCTCCCCGCAGAGCTCCCCACTGAGGGTCTCTGGGCAGGGTGGGCCAGCACAGAACATGGGGTTAGACCTGCCGATGTCCCACCCCAGCCAGCTGCGAGGGTCCTGGGTTCATACACCCCTCTGTACTCGGCTGGTGAGGCAGCACGCCCATGGGCGATGCCCCGTGGGGAGGATGGAGGCCAAGAGATGGGTCTGGTTTTGCTTTTTCTGGCTCCCCAGCCTGCAGTGAGCACAAGCAGTTAATGCCAGGCCACGCAGAGCTAGCTGATACCTGGCTGGAGCAGTGCCTGGCAGAGGGAGGGACGAGGGCACGGCGCTGCACCTTGCCAGGGCAGGATCACTGCAAAAATATTTGCTTAAAAAAGTGCAGCTCCACCCCGAAGACAACGTGGGCTGGGAGCGCAGCTTGCTCCGGGTTTGCAGACGGAGGGTGGCGGCCAGCGGCACAGGGGCGAATGAGTGCAGCTGCAGGGAGCCGAGCACGTCCACCCGCTGCCGTGCAGCCAGGCACTGCCCGGCACCTCTGCTCCTCGCCAGCGGGCTCACCCAAGGGTGCCAAGCAGGGACGGGTGGCTGGGCCAGGCGACGAGTACTAGGGATCCTGCCCGTGGGGAAACCCCAACACCGGAGGTTGGGGAGCTCTTGCCGCCTCCGTGGGCAGCCATGGGCTGCTGGCGGGGCCCCGGCACCGTGCTGGCCTGCCTGCTGCTCCTGCGCCCGCTGCCCTCGCCGGCCTGCCCTGTCGCCTGCCGCTGCTCCTCAGGGGACGTGGACTGCCGCGAGCACGCCCTCCGCGAGGTGCCGCAGAGCTTGTGGGCCAACACCAGTGCCCTGTGGCTGGGCTACAACTTCATCACGGTGCTGGGGCCGCGCTCCTTCCCTCCGCTGCCGGGGCTGCTGCTGCTCAGCCTGCCCCACAACCGCCTGGAGCTGATCCACAGCCAGGCGCTGGCGGGGCTCGGGGCACTGCAGGAGCTGGACCTCAGCGACAACCACTTAACCGTGCTGACCCCCGAAACCTTCCTGCCCCTCGTCAGCCTGGCCACACTCAACCTGGGCAGCAACAGGCTGGCAGAGCTGGACCCTGAGGTGCTGGGTGCCCTGCCCCAGCTGCAAACCCTCCTCCTGCAGGACAACCCCTGGGCGTGCAGCTGCGGCATCCTGCCCCTCTGGCACTGGCTCAGCCACAACGGGGACAAAGTGCAAGGTGAGTGCCCGGAGCACCGTGTCCCCAAGCCCCCCACCCGCTCCACGCGGGCTGGCCACCCCGTTGGGGCTGAGGCAGGACCCCGCACCCCAGCTGCCAGCCATCCGTGGGCTTGCGTGGTCGGTGCCCGTGGGGGTACGGCGATGTTCCCCCAGAGCCATCCACAGCTCCTGTGTCTGCTTGGGTGGCTGCATCCCTGGGTCTGGTACCCAGCGCCCATCCTTGGTCCTTGGTCCCTGGCAGGGACAGGAGGGCTGGGCACTGTCCCAGTGACGGGCACCCAGCGCTGTCCCCAGCAGTGGCACCAGTCCTGCCACACTGAGGGCAAGGTGTGCTGGGAAGTGGGCACCTGAAGGGGCAGAAGAGCCTGTGTGTCAGGGTCGGCATCTCCGCTGACCCAACCAGGACCGAGAGCCTTCAGCCACTTCGCCAGTGCCTTCATGAACGTGGGTCTGATCCCACGTTTCTTCCCCCATGAACCTCGGTGAGAGACAGCTCTGCCGGGGAGGTCTCTCCCTCCAATGCCACCCACTCCTGCTTTCTTCCAGTGTGGGTGTGCACCTGTCACTGGTGCTGGCTGGGCCCTTCTGTGGCGTCTCCAGCCTGGCTGCTCATTGCTCCCCACATCCCCTGGGAACAATGCCTTCCTGCCCCATCCACTGTTCTGCCCCAAACCTGTTTTCCAGTGCCCCTGCAGCACTGCGCCCACCTCCCCATCCCATCCCATCCCACTCCCTGGGGCGCAGGACATAGATGAGTCCCGAACCCTCACTGCTCCCCTTCTTTGTACCCTGCTGTGGGTGATCTTGGTCAACCTGGCCCCTGTCCTCCTGCCCTGGTCCTGTCTGTCCCATATAGACCTGCCATCCCCTCAGTCCTTGACACCTGCCTTTTCCCAGCTGCCCAGTGTGCCCATCAGTGCTGCTTTTCTCTTCCAGAGAAGAGTTTGCTCCTCTGTAAAGTGCCAGAGCAGCTGAACAAGTATCCGATCATGGCCTTCAGGAATGAGTCCTTCAGGCACTGTCAGGAGAGCTCGCTGTCTGCCCAGCACTACATCACCTTCTTCATCATTGGACCGTTCTCCTTCATGGCCAGCATCTTCTTCTGTACCTTCATGGGCTCCATCATAGTGGTTTATGACAACCTGCGCAGAGAATCCTACTGCTGGAGGAGACCCCGCATCTGCAGGGTCCGCTGATGCGGGGTGACAGGGCTTTAGCTGTGGGCAGGCTGTGGTCCCTGCCCTTCTCCAGCTGCCTGCACTCCCCTCTTGCAAACATTTCCCTGTGGACCAGTGAGAGGATGCTGTTCCTGGAAACTGCTTTTCTTCCTCCTCCCAGAGTCCCCTGAGATGATGTCGAGGTCCCTCTGCTGCACTGCCGGGGGAGCCACCTCCAGCTCAGCCCCTCTGCAGGGCACGCTCTGACCGCAGCTGCTCTCTGCGTTTTGGGAGGCTCCCTCAGGCCACCCTCAGACCTGCACACCCCCTTCCTGCGAGGGCCAGGGATCCTTCTCCCCCGGCTCACCCCATCCTGCCCCTCCTGCTGCCCAGGGCCTCAGCATGCGTTTCAGGGTGCACCACGTGCCTCCCTGTGCATCCTGGGTGTGCATCTCAGGACACACCGCACTCCTCTGGGTGCCTTTCGGTGCAGCCCAGCAGTCTCTGTGTGCCTTTCCGTTTGCCCCAAAGCCCTCCTCAGATCTTTTGGTGCAGCCAGCATGCCCCGTCTGCCATTCAGGGACCCTAGCAGCCTCAATGTGCCTTTCTGCACCCTCAAGCCCCCTTCCCTTGGCTTTTTGTGCATCCAGATGCCACGTGTTTGGCTTTCTGTGTCCTGACAGGTTTTGGTTTGCCTTTTGGCACACCTGAAGATCTCTGGGTGCTTTTGGGGCACTCCAGAGCCTCCATGGGACTTTCAGAAAGCCCCAGACACCTCTGTTTCCAGAGGAAAGCACAAGTTGGGGTGACAAAAGCATCTCTAGAGGAGAAGCAACAACCCTTTCTGGCAAGAGTTCTTACCCATCACAAGGTGATAAGAGCCACAGTGAGATGGCTGTGGCCACCAGCCTCCTCCGTTCGCTCAATCTCTTGCCCGTGCAAGAGCTGAGAGACAAGCTGGTGGGAGTCAGTGCACCCTTTGGCAAGTTCTTGGTGATGGTTAAATAAATCATGCAGAGAATAAAACAAATGCCACCTCCATTGTGGGTTGCTCACATTTTTATTTTCAAGAGAGCAACCAGCCCAGCGTGCTGCTGTACTGCTGGATTCCCACTCGGCTCTTCCCGTGGTGCCTCTCCCCAGCTGCGGGGAGCCAGTGAAAGCATTACCAGCCCCGCACTCGGGACGGCTGCCGGACCTCTGCCAGGATAACCCCTCACATGGCTCTAGTGACAGGATTCAGTCCTTCCTGCGAAGGCCTGGGCTTCCCGTTTGGAGTTAGGACCTCACTTGCCATTCTGCATGGCCACCTGAGCCCTGCTCCTCCTCCCAGACCATCCTGAGGCTGAGACCCCCGTGGAGGTGGGCTGGTGGTCCCAGCACATGGGGAGCACGCTGAGGATGAGTGTTGTTCCCTCAGTTCAGTTCGGGGAAGCTGCCCCTCTGTTCAGCAAACCTTTGGAGTACTTCCCTATGGGTGGGCTGGTGCGCGGGGACTTCCCCAGATGCCTTCATCCCTGCAGCCGGTCCTCTGTTCCCACAGGCCAGCCCCGCTGGCAGTGCCCCACGCTGGCTCCCAGGAGCTGGGGGGCACAGCGGTGGCAAGGGACTGTTTTCCCCTGGAGGGACGTGGGTGAGAGCCAGCCGGCACGGTGCTGGCTTTGGACAGATCCCCCAGGAACATCAGCCTGGCATCCCGGAATGGTGATGCCCCTTCCCTCCTGGTCTTCCCCACGGCTCCTGGCCCTTCTCCCTCCTGGTTTCCCCGTCCCTCCCCATCCCTCCACCTTTCACTGTTTGCGAACCCTGCAGCCGTGCTGGGTGAGGCTCTGATTCAGCACGGGGCTCCCTGCCAGCTTTGCCAGAAGGCAGAGACGGAAAGAGGCACATGGCACCGGAATAAACCACTTCATGATCCAGTTTAGACTTTACTGAGCTCTTGCAAAAACTTGATAGTAATGTTACATTGACGTATAAAGTAGAATGGGTCTGATTTCTCAGCTGGAGCGAGATGAACTTGATGGAGCCACTGCAGCCAGTGGGATGATGCTCACAGACCTCAGCTGCCGTCTGAAAATCCTGCCTGCAAGGGCTGCCGACCCTCGGGGGAAAGCCCCATCTGTTCGGCCGGGGCAAGGAGAAGGCAGTTCATGCCGCCGGGGCTTGGTGTCGCCCTGCGGGTGGGTTTCCTGCCTTCGCAAGAGGCGGGATGTGATGGTGCCCGTGCGCGTGCTGTAGCTGCTCACCACCAGCCTGGCTGGTGCCGGTTGCTTCCCCGATGCTGGTGTCTGCGCACCCGCTCACAGCGCCCATGGGGAGTGCGCTCGGGGATGCCGGCACAGGGGCACGTAGGCTTGAGGGGAGGAGGAATGGCATCAGCCTGTCTCATTTGGTTCCCTTCTGAACTGGGATCCAGTTTCCCACGTCTCCGGGTTCAGGAAGATGCAGCCATGTGAGCTGGGGCTCCAGGGCTGCCGTGGGAGCTGCCGGAAAGCTTGAGCCACAGGCGAGCATGGCAGGGAACCCGCAGCAAGCCAGAACCAGCCAGCAGCGTCCCTCCTTGCACTGCTGGTGCTGAGGCAGTGAGGAGCTTGGCTAAAGGCCGATGCCACTGTCTTGAGCCATTCCCCGTGGAGATGTCCCTGGCCAGGAGATCCACAGTGTGAGAGATACATGCTGGCCATGGCTAGGTCTTGGGGATGCCTTCTGTGCAGGAGAGGTGGGGAGCCAGGATCTCAGCTGGCAGCACGTTGCGAGCTCCAGAGCACCGCGTTCAGCACAGGAGCAAGGGCTGCAGGGCTGGGAGTGCTCCTGCTGCAAACAGACCACGTACAGGAGCCACCTCACAGCCACGGGTGGCAGGAGGGAGGAGCTGCCCTGCGAGGAGCACAGCACACATCTCCCAGCCCCTGCGGCAGAGGGTCACTGGCACACAGGAACGCCCACCCAACCTGCCGAACCGCGCTGGCTGCTCCAGCCGCTCCAGATCACGTGGCACTGGAGCCCTCCAGGCTGGTGGGAGACATGGAGCACGCATCCGACGGGCCGTGCGTGTGCTGAGAAGCCTGCAAAGTGAAGCACATATTTGTCTTCTGGCACCAGCTCTTCCTTGCTACCGTGGGAGAGCAGGCACCGCGTGCCTTTCGAAGTCCTTTCCCCTTGCACGTAGCCAGTCAGTGACAACACTGATTACCAACAGCACTGGTTGCAAGTAATTATCTCTGTACAGTGAAGTCCAAACCGTGTTGTGGTTCTGCCGTGCATCCCGGGGCACGAGTATGGCAGCAGGCCTAGGAAGGGAGGGAGATATACAATGAAGTCACTGTGTACGGATGAAAGATGCTTGCCTCCCGTCTCACCCAGAAGAACCCATCAGTGTCCCTTGAAAGGCAGTCCTGGCTGCGCCTTCCTACTGTGCTGGGCAAGGACTGATGGTCCTCGGGTAGAAGGTCACACCACAGTGCTGACTGAGGGGTCGGAGAGGTTGAGCTGGCCAGTGATGTCGGTGGGATGGTATTGCTGCAACACACAAATACACAGACAAGGAGAAAGAGGTGTTAGGCAGTCCTGGCCCTTGCCCCCACCTCTGCTAACATCCCATGTGTCCCTACAGGTTATCCCTCGGGGGTGATGCAACGGCCCGACACCTGCTGCTGGCTGGGGTCCCCTCCCAGTGCAATCCCAGTGCAGAGGTCGTTGCAGACACTCTCCAAGCACCCTGCAGCTGGGCAGGGAGGAGGCCCAGGAGCGCGGCGCAGCTTCTGCGGAGCGCGGCAGCCGCGTCGCCCGCTGAGCGAGCCACTTTCTGCTCTGGGAGAGCTACAAGACAAAGCCTGTGACTCATCAGCCCAGCCCACGGCTGAACCTGTGTTTGGAGGGTCTGGCTCAGTTTCGGCATCTCGCTGGTACCAGATCAAGCTGTGCTTTGAGGCCAGGGCGTTTCACCTCCTTGCGTGAATGCCTCTGCTTTGACTGTCCTGTCATGCAGGTGAGGAGATGTGCGGTGTGGTTGACGTGCGATAAACTCCAGCATCAATGCTAATGTGAAAATACAGCCTGTGTTGGGGATGTGGCCTGGGGTTGGGGTTCTGCACTTCTGGTAGATAGGGAGCTTGGCAAACGCTCCTGGGAGAGACCTCCGCAGCCCCAGTCCCACCAGCAAGCAAATGGGAGAGCAGAAACACCCTTCAATGGGCAAGAAAAAAAAAGTCCTTCCTCCCTAGGCAGGGATTTACAGCTGGGTGGTTCTTTTCTCCCTTTCTCTTCTGTTGTCCCTTCCTCTCCCAGTTCCACTCTCCTAACTCCAAACCCTGACCTGGAAGCCCTGTCCAGCCCTGCTGCGCGAGCGGGTGGCATGGAGCGTCCTGGGCTGCTGTCTGGGGACACAAATCGGTGCCGGGACAGGAAAGGGTTTTGCTGGGTCTCATGCTGCAGCGTGGATGCTCTCCAGCGGTGTTTGCCCAACCCTTGCACCGCGCTGCGCAGGAGGGCTGCCATTTTGCTGGTCTCTGGGGTCTCCTCGTTGACGGGATTTTACCCGTCTTGCGTTGGTCAGTGGTGACTGCGGCCCCCGCGGTGCTGCTGGTGGCTCTGGCACTGTGGCTACCCTGCGCGGCTCTGCACCCTGCCTCCCGCCGCGGGGAGGTCCGGGCTCCCCCCGAGCACTGCGTGGGGTCCTCGGGGCTGACCTGCTCTGCCCAGCTTCGTGCTTCACCGCTCCCCTCGGAGGGGAGCTGCCGGGGCAGGGGCGGGAACCAGCATGTTCCCATCTCTCTGGTACCCGCGGTGGGGACGTACCGACAGCCAGGGACCATCTCACGGGATCATTCTTTGATTTAGGGGACTAGCTAACCGTAAAACAGAGCCTCTGAGAAATTCCTCGCTGTGGCCTCGCCTTGCCGAGTGGCACCACCTCGGCCGTCGCCCGTTTGCACAGAGAACGGCCGAGGCGATCCTGAAGTCACTCTGCTGCCCTGCGGGTGACTATCCATCAGGCCACCAAAAGACACCCCTCTCTCCCAAAAATGGGTGCAGCCACCCCCTCCTTGTGAAAAAATTCAGATTCCAGCTGGTTGCGATCTTTCTTTTCCGTAGCAAAATGGCCGGGAGGCGTGCACTCGGGGGACGGGGCTTGATTCCCGCAGGGAAGGAGAGGCGACTGGGAAAGGGGAGAGGCTGGGTGACTCACTGGTGGAGAAGAAGGAGGAACTTGAGGTACAAAAAGGAACGGGCAGAAGAAAGGTCCTTTGTTAAATATCCTGCCTGATGCAAGCGGTGCGGGGGAAAAAGCGGCATGTGCGTGCGTGCGTGCATGTGCCTCGGTGCACGTGTAGGTGTGGCTGCGGTGGGAAGCTGGAGGTCTAGCAGGGCAGGTTGGGGCCTTCTGGCCTCTCTGCACAGCTCCGGGGGTGGGAAATGGTCAAACAACCAAGCAAAGTGGGGAATCTGGCCAGAAAAATTAAAATACAAGAGCATGGCTTTGGATTTGAAAGCATATCTCCTCCAATCACAGAGTTATCACAGGGTAACATTCTCATTTACTTTTTTTTTTTGTGTAGAGTTCATGCATGCAATTTTTAATAATAAAAATTAAAAAAAAAGGAAAAGAAAAAAAAGCAAGAAAACTGTCATATCAAAACTATGTTAAAGTAGAACTAATGCTAGAAGCACATATAATTTAGGATAAATTATGTTACAGGGATGGTGCAATTATCCCCAAACCAAACATTATAAAGCCAAGAAATTAATCAATATTAACCGTAGAAGAGACTCAAACATGTTAAGGTATGGAAGTGAAGTGAAGGCACCAAAAACTTTAAATGACAACCAGGAAGAAAATATAGACAAGAACTTAATATGTCTTTAAAAATGACTTCAGCCTAGTCTGGGCTCATATGGTAGTCCCTGGCTGGTGGAAGATTTTCTGGAAGAATTTTGGCGTTTGGTTTTTTTTTAATTAAAAATTAGGATTCCAGCTAAATGCAATCTTGCTGTAGAAAAGTCAACTTTCCTTAAAAAAAAAAAAAATTAGTTGTCTTTGACCTACTTTTGGTTCTTTTGGGCCAAAAACTAGGTTCTTTTTCAGCCAAGAAGCGTGTAGCTTTGGGACGGCTGATCCTTCACTGAAAAGGTGGCCTTTTCCATGAACCCCCTCGGTTCTCGACCAGCTCTGGCACCATCCCCACAGCTGCAGGGCGAGCATCGCCTCGCAGTGCCCAGCCCTCGCTTGGCGGTGACGTGGGACGTGTGTCATGCTGTGCCTGGGGGGGGGGACGCTCGCGGGCTGGCGGTGTGGCTCTGCGGGGGCTGATGACGGCTGCGGCGGTGGGGGCTAAGGGACCTGTGCACCTCGTTACGTGTCTGTACGGAATGTGCCGGCTCGGAAGGTGTCTGTGTGGTTTATGCGTCTCACATGGCTTCTGTGGGGTTGCAGTATCGTGGGTGGCTGCGATGGATGGCAGTACGTCAGCTCTGCGAGCGCTATTCGAGTTGCAGGAGCTGCCTATGGGGAACACATGCATCTCCTCCTGGGGCGGTGGGGATGATGTGCCGCGGAGAGGCTGTGCAGCTCGGGTGGTGGTGGGCGCTAGGACGTTCAGAGTGGGGTGGTAGCTTCCCAGGGCTGTCTTGGCTCCATGGTGCCAGCCTGTCTCTCTGGCACTCCTGAGGGACCATTCTGCAGGGCTGCAGAGCAGAATCCATTTTTAAAACTCTCGACAATGACAAGGAAAGAAGCAAGGCCACCAGGTTTGCGTCTTTCGCTTACTAGCCTGAAGAGCCCATGGGGCTGGGGTCAGCCTGGCCTTCCAGCCCCATGGGCTCTCAAGCCTTGCCCATCTGGGACCTGGTGTGGGCCCGCGGCTCCGCCGAGCACCGTGAAACAGAGCGCCTCGCTGCTTTCTTGTCTTTACAAGGACCCCAGGCAACGTGTTCCAGCATGCTACGTCCTCATGGGGCCTTCCGCAGCAGGAGGGCATTGGGGTCTCTGAGCCAGGGCTGCTGCACGGAAGCGGAGGGCACCAAATGGCAGGCCGTGACACGAGCTGGTGGCAGCACCCTCCTGCCGGCCGCCCACCCTGCAGAGCAACCAGCTGGTCTGCCCGACATCACGACAAAGCTTGCTCCACTGTGGGCCTCCTGCAACAGGCAGACCTTGGACTCCTAGCCTCCATCTTGGCCCCGTTGGCTTGGATGTTGGTCCCACTAGCCTGCTCTTGACCCAACTAGCCTGATTCCCCTGGAAATGTGTCCTGGGGCCCCGGACATGTCTCCCCAGGGCCGGCGGAGGACTGAGACAGGCTCCCGGGCAGCAGAGAACCATTGCCCATTGCTGCCCCACAGATGCAGTTGCCCCTGAAGTGGGGGCCATCCTCTGGGATGAGTGGGGCCGTCTTCCTCCGCGACTCACCCATGAGCAACGTGCCAAAAAGAGCATGGCTGGGGCCCAAAGCACGGGGAGCTGCATGCTGCACTGGTCCCCACCAGGTCAGGAAAGCGGAGAGCATGGCCCCACCCCTCACCCATGGGACCTCTGGTGTAGGTGGCTCTTGGATCTGGTCAGCTCAGGGCATTGGGGTGCTCCCACGGTGGGGCAGAGACTGTTGTGGAGAGGCATGGGGTAGGGTGGATGCCACACCATGGAGCAGGATGAGGCCCAGGATGTCTCCCTGAGGAGAGAGGGATGTGGGAGGGAGGTACTGCCATGCCATGTGCCAGCTGCCCCATTGTGTCTGAGTTCTCCACGTCTCCTGTGCCCATTGTGGGCACTGGTCCCCCTGGTGCCCACTTCACCATGATGCTCCTCATCCCCCAGGTCAGGACCCCTTGGTTTCCTAACCGCGGAGTGGTTCAAACACAACAAACCATGGTGTCTCCTCAAGACAAACTGATGGTCGCTCCTGCCAGCTCTTTCTGCAATTTTTTTTCTCCTTTTTTTTTCTGTGCATCCCAGCTGTCCCTCCACCCCCTCACTCTCCCAGTCTTCTCCTCCCTGCACCACCCGCTCCATCTCGGTCTCCCTTCTCCTGGTCTGGGCTCAGGCCACCAAGACACAACCTGCAACCTTCCTGCAGAGCCCCTCAGTGGGTGCAGCAGTGGGGAGGGGGGACCCTGGGGAGCACGGGGGCATCACCAGGACAAGGTGCTGGCCGGGGAGCACGGGGGGCAGCGCAGATGAGAGAGGTGCCTGCATTCCCTGCTGGGTAAGGGGGATGAGTGGGGAGAGCGTGGGTCCCCCCACCATGCCTGCGGGGCTGCGAGGTGACCGCGAGAGGAGCACTTTGTGTGAGACGGTGGCAGCCGAGCCCAGCCGAGGGCTCAGCTGTCCCCGGGGCCGTGTCCCAGGGGTGCTGCAGGAGCTTCTCGGGATGGAGCCTGCATTGGTGTGAAAGGCAGCCACCTCCGTTTCGCCTACAGAGCCGTGGCCCTAAGACCCCCTACGATATCGCATGCTGCTCCCCAAGGCGCCCCGAGCCCGCGGCCGAGGACGGGCCACCCCGTCGCAAAGGGCTGCGTGCCTCCACGCCGCTGCCTTCCCCCCGTCCCCGCCGTGCCTCGCGCCTCGGGCAGCGGGGCGGGGAGCCTGCTCTGAGCAACCCTGGGCAGAAACCCGCCGGTCGCCCCAGGGAGGCGATTTCGGCAAAGCCCGTCGCGCCGGGAGAGTCGGGCAGCAAAACGCAGCAGCCGCTGCCACACGAGACAACAGAGTAGCCACAGTGCAGAGTGTCATACAACAGACGGCAACATGCAGAGGGACACCGGCTCAGTCCGACAGACCAACAGCCCAACCTGACGCTGAAGAGTGTCTGGAGCTCCGGCACGAGCAGACACATTTGCACATTTGGAAACAGCTGGCTTTAGAGGCAGCGATTTGGAAAAGTTCTCTGGTTACGTGCGAGCAGTTTTACTCCCAGGCGGAAAGCGCAAGTTTGAACCAAGGTTGGGTCTTTAACAACCTCCTCTTTCAAGCCTTTGCGTCTCTTTTCTAGAGCTGCGTTACTGCTGGCGATAACCAGAGACAGCCGTCACCCCTGTGCCGAGGACTACGTCCCGAATGCTAATCGTCACAAACAAAAATCACATGTAGAGAATGTGACACGCATGGCTCTCGGTGAGGTGACACGGTGCCCAAATTAAATCGGGGTGATCGTTTTTAGGCATACAATGACAAACAGGTACAGGAACACTCAGGAACAGAAAAAAAAAAAAAAAAAAAA
>WHYT01016830.1:240245-264461 GCA_009806455.1 Tetrax tetrax
GGCTGGGGGGCTGCCCCTTGCCCCCAGCCCTCTCCTGCCGCAGGGTCCTGGCTCGGGCCTCCCCGAGGTGCTGCTCCCCTCTCTCTGCCTTGGCGACAGCTCTGATTTCACCGTGACAGCCGCAGTTTGGCCAGAGCAGAGGGAGGGGAGCAATGTTCCAAGCAGCACAGCCCCACCGACGAGAAAGCCGCCCCAGGGAAGGTGGGGGAAGCTTCGCCGAGCTGCGTCGGACAAGGTGGGATTGGGGTCCGACACAGCAGCCTCCCAGCGCTAGGAAAGCACAAACCCAGAAGAAGCAGAGCTTTGGCCCGAGAGGAGAGCCCCGGAGAGGAGAATGTCTTGAGCGAAAGCAGGCTACCCAGCGAAGAGGAAGAAAGAGGTTTGCAGAACAAACCTGCCATATTTTCAAAGGTGAGTGTTGCTGGGGCATTGCTACGGGAGTCACACTCCTGATACCTCACCCAAGTCTTGTCCAAATCCTCCATGAAGCCGTTCTCGTGGGACCTGAAAGCAGAGGGAGACAGGGCAGGGTAGTCACTGGGGACCAGCGGCTGGGGCACGTGCTCTTTGTGCCTTGGCGCCCTCCATCCTAGGACTGGTCTGCAGCCTGCAAACACACGGACTGGTGACACATGTGTGCGGGGCACGCCGGGCTGGCTGCGTATGCATGCACACGCGTGTGCTTGCATGGCTTTTGTGCAGTGAGTGTCTGCAGCAGGCATGCACACCACGTGTGCCTGGCCCTGCGTGAGCCACCTGCACGGTGTTGGGAGGTGTCCACGGCTGCCGGGTGCCACTGCCCCGGAGAGAGCCGGAGAGCCGGACGGCTGCTTCCAAAAAGCCACGTGTCAGGCGGGTTCCCGAGGGGAGGGATGGAGCTGATGGTGTAGGCAGGGCTCGGAGGGAGGCTGCAGGTAGCTGGCACGATTCACATCCCCGCTGCCCTCCTGCGCGATCCCCCCACCTGCCATGGCCGCTGGGGAGCTTGGGCGATGCTGGACCCCAATCCTCTGGGTGAGGGCAGAGGGATAACCGCTGCCTGGCAGCTCCCCACTGTGTGCGGCCAGGGCTGGGACTCCCCAGCACCCTGATGTCACAGTCCGTGAGGAAACAACCCGTGTCCCCGCAGCGCTCGTCTCTGCCTGAAGAGCTAGTGGGGATGGAGGGGGGCACAGAGCACGTGTCCCACCATGGGGCCCCCTCCACCTTCCTCCCTCTTGTTTCTGGCACATCCCCACCACCTGTAGCCCTGGGCCTCCCCATCCTCTCCCAGGAAGACACCAAGGGCTCCAGCTGCTTCTCCAGGCTCTCACATTGTCCCAAATCCCACCTGCCCCACCGCCACCCATCCTCACGGTAAGACCACCACATGGCGGGGTCCCATGTTATCCTGGGTCCTGCCCATGTCTTCCACATCCTGCCCCTCCTTTCTCTCAGGCCTTTCATCTCCACACCTCAGCCAGGACCCTGGTGGCTTCTGTCCCTATTTGCCTCTAAAATTAATCTCATGTGTCCCCCTTCCTCCACTTGCTGCTTCCCAGCCACCTGCTACTCCATCGCCACGTTCCTCTGTCTGCAACGAGCGTGGCATTTCCTAACACAAGGAAAAAACCTTTTTTACCAGTAACATCAGATGGCCCTGTGGCACTCCATGCTGCAGGCTCATGCTGGTCTAACAGCCTCAGTTGGACTCACCAGGGGTCTGACAAATCTCTGCCTAACAGGAACAGCCAGAGTTGAATGAAAACCCCCTGGAAGATCAAACCAGGGCGGCGCGATGCTACCGGCCAGGCTGAGCTCCCATGGAGAAGCTGGGAAATGGCAGCAGCCCCATCTGCCGCTGCAGCCCGCGTCCTGCTCACAAGGACCTGGTGCCGGGTGGCCCCAGGGCTGCTCCCCGCCAGCTTCGCCTACACTCCTGCGCCCCGCACAGCTCCTGTGCCCCGCATGGCTCCTGCGCCCTGCCCTGCCCTCCTGCCAGCTCCGTGCTGCTCCCCCGGCCCCGCCAGCCAGAGCTGGGGCTGCGGGTGCCCACCCCGGTCACCCAGGCAGGGTGACAGAGAGCACAGTCCCTCCGTCAGGAGTGACAGAGCAGTGCTCAGTGCCCCTGTCCCCACAGGGGGTGTGGGGGGTGGCAGTGCCTGACACAAGGCTACTTGCGCGCTAACACATGCAGCATTCGGGGCAAGCCCTGTGCCATGAGCCAGGTACGGACTTGAGGATGGCCAGGGAGACGTTCTGCTTCCACGGGCTGTCCTTGCGCATCCCGATCCCGAAGCCGGAGCGGAAGAAAAGCTCCCCCGTCGTCACCAGGTCACACTTCTGGGAGGCTTCAAACTCCAGCACCGCAGAGTCCCAGATGAAGGCGTGGAGCTTGCTGGACACCGAGAGAGAAGAGACAGGTAAGGCTGGGTGGCTAGGCTGGTACACGCGAGGACTGGGAAGATCCCACCCAGCAACAACCAGGTAGGTCCCATCAAGCCATGCTTTTACTGCAGCTCCCTCCAGGTTCACATCAGCCTTGCGTGCTCTACCGGACGGCAGCCCCACCAAAACTCTTCCCAGCACGGCCAGACCAGGCGCTGGTCCCACTCACTTGTCCCTCACTGCCTGGATGGCTTCGGCAGCGCTCTCGTAGTTGTGCTTCTCCATGTGCCGGTACATGGTGCTCAGCTCCACCTGCCGTCGGAAGTAGATGTCCACCGAGCTCTGCTTCACCGTGGCGTAGATGAACTTATCAGAGGGGTTGCGCAGCTGGAAGGCAAGGGCAGGGCTCCATTTCCTTCTGTCCTTCACCAACCAAACTGGCTCAGCCCAAAGGTGTGTTTCCTAATTTCCCACACCCTTCCTGGACCTGTTTCCCAGAGAAGACCCTGACCTCCTCAGCAGAGAGGGGCAGTGGATGTTCAGGGACCATGGTGGTGGGGCAGGGGATGCTATGGGACAGGGACACCGTGGTGCTGAGGACGCAGGAGGCCTGTGGACACCATGGGGCTGGCGGTGCGTGGGTAGGGTGCACAAGCTGCCGCGGGTCGGCGCTTCTGCGGGGTATGTTCCTGCATGCCTGGGCTGACAAGCTGTGGCTGTGTCCTTGCCAGAGCAGGAAATGGGTTTGAGGTGCGCTGGTATCTGCTGAGAGTATTGATTGCACCGCAGGGACAATTTCATTAGTTATAACTCATCCATAATGAATCGTTTCCTCGTCTGTTAGTGCAGGCTCTCCAGGAACTGGCAGGCTGTTTGGCCGGTTACATTTGATTTCTGGACAGGATTTTCCCTGCTGATCCCTCCCTGTGTCCGTCTGTTCTCGTCCAACACAGGGGCTCAGGCCCACCAGCCACAGACACGGGCAGAGCCACCCGGGGCCCGACCCCCTCGCACAGACCCACGGCCAGGTTACAGCAGGGCGCTGGGTACTACAAGCACACGACACGCGCCAGGAGATACCCACTGGAGGTACCTCCTGCTCCTCTGCCAGAGGTGGACAGGGAAAGGGAAAGCAAGCGAGGGGTCCTTACCCGGGGGTCGTTGATGCCCGTAATTCTCTCCTCAGGCCGGTCTAACACCAGGAAGGCTGCCAGGTTGGCAGTGTAGGAAGCCACAATGATCATAGCGAAGCCGGCCCACACCATGCCAAGAATACGTGCAGAGAAACTCCGGGGAGCACCTGGAGGGAGAGAGACAAGATCAGACTGGCACGACAAGGGCTTGGCTTGGCCACCAAAGCCACATCTATCCCACATGAGATCGATGGCAGCTGCAGATGGCCCCCATCTATCTGCTCTGCTGCAACACACCTTCTCCGATGCCGGAGTTCAGCAGCACTCCCCAGGAGAACCACATGGCTGAGGAGAGGGTCAGGGCATCTTCCTCCTCCTCCTCACTGTTCACTTTGAACCGGCCAAATGGGCTGGAAGACAAGAGAGAGAGCTCTTCTCATACCACACTTGTGCCCCAAACAGCTCTAGCACCGTCATGTCCCATTGCCTTGCATGTCCCCTCTGCTGATCTGCAATGCTGCCCATCTCACACTGGTCCCATGACACTTCTCTGAGGGCCAGAAAGATCATCTGATCCCGGCCAGCTCAGTCCTTTCCCACTGCACCATGCAGATTAGTCACCAGGGCACAGGGCTAATGGAGGAGACAGGCTTCCTGCCTTTCAGAGGAGCGGTCTTGGGGTCAAGGCAGGGGACCAGCTCAGAGCCCAGGAGCTGACAGTCCCCTTGGTCAGGCATCAGCATGGCACCTGGTCCAGGAGGCACGCTGCCACACGTCCCGGTGCCGGGTACCCCACACAGCCTAGCAGCAGCCAGAGAGGCCGGGAGCCTCAGCCCAGGGCTGGTGGGGCAGAGGAAGGTGGCTTGGCTCCCACGAGAGTCTCCGGAAGGGCTGCAGGGCTGTCCCTGACCAAGCAACATGGGGACCCAGGGGACAATTCCCAGGAGCATCTCCCTGTCCCCTCCAGCCCTTGGGTGACCCAAAGCGCACTCACCTGAACCGGTCTAAGAGGTACAGCATCACCGCCACCACATGCACAGAGAGCCCCACCAGCAGCCACAGCGTACTCTGGAAAGGCTGCATGAACGAGTCCAGGGTGCTGCGGGGGATTTCCTAGCACACAGGAGGGAGGTGAACAGCGCTGGCACCCATCATGCCTGCACCTTGCCCACCTGGCTGGACCTGCAAGGGCCCCTGCCCTGCTCCGAGCTCCATGTGCTCTGCCACACAGGAAGGGTCAGGGTGGCTGAACCAAGGCCCAGCATTAAAACTGGCAACCCAGAGGCCGGCATCCCACAGCAAAAGCTGGGATTTGCAGCTGCCCTGGGGCGAGCAGGGGGAGCCGGGCATAGCATGGACATGGCTCATGTCTGCAGGCTGCGGAGCGAGGGACACCTCCCCTCTCCACCAAACAACCCATACCTTCTTTACAAGGATGGTGAGGCCCTGGTACTTGAAGGGCTTGGAGAACTCAATGTACTGTGCCCGCTCGTTGTTGATGGTGAGGGGAGCCACAATCATGTCCGCTTGGCCGCTCAGCAGCTCCCCCATCATCCCGTTCCACTCCTTCTTGTTGCTGTTGTTAACCTGCCGGAGAGCCAGCGCAGGGTCAGCCTGCTGCCCTGACACCCTTCCCCACCAGCCAGGACCCCCACCTGTACAGCAGGTGCCCCGCATCGACCTACCACCCCACCCCTGCTCCACAGATGGGCCTGGAGGTGTTTCAACACACAATACCGGCAAAGAGATGTCACAGGCTGCCCAAACTCACCCGCTCTTGGGTACCAAATTTACCATCAGCCACCAGATGAACCTCGTAGGTGAAGTTCATCACCCCTGCCAGCCGGATGAGCAGGTCGATGCAGAAGCCGTAGCAGCACAGTGCTACGGTGGGGCGGCCTGCGGGAGGGAGAAAATTGGGAGGGGGGTGAGTGGAGGCAGCCAGGGACCCCACGCAGGATCCACGGCTGTCCCCAGCAAGAGCAGCCACTGGCATGGCTCTGGTTTGGTAGGGGGTGTAATCATGTCATTCAGGCAGTGGCGTCTGCCTTGACCACCCTATCCCACTGCCTCCATTGCCCACGGGTGCGAGGGAAGCACCAGCGTGGGAAGAAGGCGAGTGGGGGGCACAGGGGTCTCATTCATTTGCTGTGTCCCAGTGAGGTGGGCTAGGAGCTGGTGCTACCGACCCGCCGCAGGGGACGGAGGAGGCTTGGTGCGTGTAGGCTGTGCTGGAGGGCTGCTAACCCGAACCCATCAGACTGAACACAGCCCAGGACACAACTCGGGGCAAGGGGGAAGCTGTGCACAGGAAAGCGTGATGGGCTCAGGGGATGGACTTCAGGTGGATTTGGGCCAGTCTGGCATTGCTAACCAGCTCACACGCCCCATCAGGTGCTCACTCCTAATCCTGAAACAGGGCTTCTGTCACAAAATGGTTTGAAACTGGTGGTGTTAGTACCAGTGCAGCAGGTGCTAATGTTCCTTGGGGTCCTTGCTTCTGCTTGAGATTAAGGCAAAGAGAACTGGAGCACATCAGGAGACAGCAACATGGGATGCAATCCCCCAAAACAGCCCTGGAGCCCACTCAGAAGAGGGAGAGTGGGAAAGTCATCTGTTTGGGTAAAAAACCTGAATCCCAGTGCTCAGTTACTGCACAGCGCTACTGTGGGGTTGAACCCATGAGGGGGCATTTGGGGGCTGAACGTGCTGTCACCTTTCTGCTCCTCTTCCTCTGGGCTTCCTGTGTGACTGAGCACCCTCCCTGGGGACCCTTTCTTGGGACAAGAGTCTTTGTCAGCGGGGCGGGCTGGGGGAGCCGCTGCGGTGACCGCCAGACTGAGTTACCTGGGATGGTCTCGTTGGGTCCAGTGCAAAAGACCTTTTTCACAGGATCTCCATTGATGGTGAATTCCTCCCTGCACGTCCCATCTGCTTGCGTGGGCTTCACATACACAAAGGGCTCTTGATGGATCGTCACGATCTGCGAGGCGAAGCACAAACACCCGCTAGTCTCTGTTCCCCTCCAGAGCTACGTTCCCCTGGTTGGGGAGCTGGGCTGTCCTCTCCATCTAAGGGTGGCCAAAATGCCATGGTGCCCTCCTCAGCTGCTGTCTCAGCACATGAGATCGCTCAGCCCAGCAGCAGGACCTGGCTTTGGCACGGGGAACATTTGCTCTCCCTGCATCCAAGATGAGGACCAGCCACATCAGCATCCTCCTTCACATGGCACTTTCACCTCGGCCTCAAAGCCTTTCACACCCCTCTCCCTAGCAGGCCGATGAGAACCACTGCACAGCCAGTGCCCTGAACGGTGCTTTGGATGCTGTCACACTGCCCCAACGTCTTTTGGTCCTGCCCTGGACCTTTTCAGTAAAGCAGCATCCAAACACATCTGCACCACCTCTGCAGGAATAAGGGCTCACTGCTGGTGGGAACGTGCGATTTCCGTTGCTCGGACAGCAGCACAACTGAACGGTCAACACTGGTAAGACCAGCCCGCTCAGGATCCAGTCACTCAAGTGGCTGCTGGGGTACGCTTAAGGGAAGGACATGAGAAGCAAGAGTGGAGGGAGCTTGTCACAGTGTCACCTCCAGCTTCTGGCCACCATCTCTTCAGGGGTTTCCTGAGCCCAACATTGCAACCACCAGCCCACCCACCCTCCACTACGTTCTTTAATCTCCTTTTGAACCTGTTTCCTTCTGGCTTCTGCACTGCCTAGCAGCAACGGGCTCCAGAACTGAACCATGCTTTGGCCAAGGGAGCCCATTCTTGTGCTTCCTGCAAACCTGTGATGGGTACCCTCTGGCTCCCAAGCCATCAAGAATGGTGAACATGCTTTCCCTCCATCCCTTCTTTGTTGTTCTCTCTCATATCCCCTTTCCAGCTGTCCATACCAAGGGATGCCACTCTATCTAGCTTGTCTCAGCTGGAAGCTGTGCTCTAGCTCTGAACACCATCCAGTACCTTCTCTAAGTTGTTCTGCTATATCCTCTCTGAGATGGCCCGAGCCCTAGGTTTGCAAATGCTGCTGACAGCTGCAGAGGCAGCAGTGGAAGCAGGAGGTGGATCAAATCACAGCCCCGCATGCAGGGAGCTGAGGAGACCCACCACCCGCTATTGCCTTTTGTTGTTACCTTCAATTTGGTTGACATCTGATAGCCTTGAGGTTTCTCGGTTTCTCCCCCTGGCCAAATAATCTTCCGGTCATTGGTCAAGACCTATGATCAATCCCAGAGGAAGAAGACAGACGGGAGGCCGTAGGCAGACACCCCAGCACACACAATTCTCCCACCCAACCTGTCCAGGCCTGTACGTACATGGCTGCCGTTGTAAATCCCAACTTGGACCAGCTTCCGATTCTGCAGGTTCATGATGCTGTAGTTGGCAAACTTCCTGTCCCCATCCTCATTGAATTCCACCCGGCCGGTGACACCCTCCGAGTACTTGGAGGACATCAGCACCCTGTGGAGAGAATTACAGCAGGGCCATCCTAGAAAACCTGCTGTGGCTATTGGGATATCTAAGAAGGGGTCAGAAAAGCTGATGCTTTCTCTCAGTTGCCTGCCTTGTCTGATATGGCCATTACACTACAGAAGCCCAGTCAAGGTTACGTACGACCTGTTCACAGCCCCATGGTCACCTGCTCCTGATGGCTGAAGTCAGCCTGGGACTCATGTTGCCCGGATGCTGTACTACCATATCTGTTGTCATGGTCCCCTGGTTTCCACCGGATCAGTCTCATTGCTTTAAGGAATGATCTCTCCCACAGCATCCAAGGACATCTTCCTCTGGGGTTTCCTTGGGAGCTGTGTCCATGCTACCGCTGCTGGTGCTTCTGTCTGGCACCAGCCCATCACAGCCTGGGCAAAGCCTCAGGTACGGACATACACCACCAAGGGGAGAACCAGCCCCCAAAACCCTGGAAAGACAATCGTGAAAACACAGAAGTATTGCCTGGGCCACCTGCACCATAAAGAACAACTTCAACTAGCACATGCCAAAACCTGTCACTGCAGAGGATGCTGGGTATCTTTCTACAGCAAGCTTCGGGCTTTCAGGTCCCATGCTCAGCTGAACCCAGATCTACAGAAAGGGCACCCCACAGTCACCGCAACCACATCTGCAGAGAGCAACCCCTGGCACAGGATCCCACTGCCAAAACCATCGCCCCGGTGCCGGGTCACACACTGCAGAGAGCATCCCTCCCTCCCAGGGAGCCATGCTGCGGAGGGAACTGCTGCTTCAGCAAGATCCCACCTGCAGAAAAGGCCCCTGTGCCTCCAGCATCCACGGTGTCGCAGCACAAAACCCTGCACAGCGCAAAGTCTGGGTTCTGGGGAACGCATGCAGCATCTGCTGATCACCCTGCCTGCGGCAGCAAGGTCCAACAGATGCATGGACCACACCACCCAAAACCACAGCACCAGCATTTGCTACAGCAGAGAGCAGCCTGTCCCATGCACGGAGATCTCTTGCCCCCAGGACCTGCTTGCAGCATGCTGAGCCATGCCGCAGCCCTGAAACAGTCAGCAAGAGACGTGTCCGCAGCACTGAGCTCCAACCTGACACAAACATCCCTCCACCCTGATTTGGTAGAAAACCCCCTGTCCTGGTTCCCACGTGGGTAGAGTTCATTTTCATCTGAGCTGGGAGAGGAGCTGGAGCTGGTGGGACACAGCTGGGATAGTTTACCCAAATTGGCCCAAGTGCTGTTCCATCCCATGGGACATCATGCTCAGGGTATAAGTGAGGAAGGTGCTGAGGGGAGTCTCCTGTTACTTGGGAAGGAGGTGAACATCAGGATCCACCATGAGCTAGTGTACTGTACGTTATGTGCTTAAGTATATTCTGTTATTGGTTTTTGTTTGTTTTCCATCTCTATTTTATTTTCTTCTGTTGTTCTCTTAAACTTTTTTTTAATCTCCATCCATGAATTTTACCTTCTTTTCTTTACCAGTTCTCCCTGTGCCTCTGAAGGGTGAGGGGAGTGACTGAGAGACTGCCTACCTTGGTCCTGAGTGCGGCTGAACTCTGACATCCACCCACAGAATGAAGATCCAGACCAGAGGGGATCATCCCTCCATGGCCCCCAGATCTAGATCTCTTCCTCCTGGAGTTGTTCCCTGCCTGCACTGATCCCAGCTGCCTGGGCATTGCCCAGGAGAGCATGGGTTGACGTGGACCGAACTGGTGCCAAGCACAAGGATGATGCCTGAACAGCCTGGACAAAATGGGGGCCAGTGCCTGAGCCTATGTCCTGGAAAATTTTCTAGGAGAGATGTAGCCCTCACATCCGAATGATGCAGGAAAGTCCAAGCAGCCCTGTGCCATGTGCCCCAAAACTTTAGTCAAAAATACTCTGAACGTGCTCCCACCTTGTCTAGCTCCCCCAACAGGTCCTCTGCTCCCTCCCGCAGGACCCTTCCCCAAATACCTCTTGAAAAGCGGTCCTGTCTTCCAGATGTTGGTGTTGCCCACGCAGCCTCGTGGCGGGTCTGTGATATTCTCCTTCTCAAACAAGTCGTGCACGGCCTGGGCCACCACCGCGACAGCGTCGCTGATGTGGGCTGACTCGTTCTTCCCGTTGATGAGCTGCAAGCCGATCACTCCTGCCAGGAGCAGAGGAGGGAAGGTCAGTGGGGCACACCGGTTGCTCTGGCCTTTACTCCCGCGTGCGGGGCTCAGGGGCCAGCAAGCACAGGGTTATGGGGCTGAGGACCCCTCAGATGCAGCTGGGGAGTTGTCTGAGCTTCAGGTAGGGGCAGGCAGAGCAAGATGGGGGCTGGGGACAGCTGCACGGACTGCTGACGCCCCATGCTCCATCCCCATCCCCTCGCCCAAGCCTTTCCCCGCATGATGGTTGTCTTGCAAAGCCCTGGCAAGTTGGATTTGGGGCATGGCAGTGTGGCCACAGCTGCTGTCCCCCCATGCAGGCAAACGGAGCGGAGAGCAACGTGTGGGACCCTCCACTCGCTTGGGACCACTACAGCATCGCGTTCCCCCAGCCCAAGGGGTCCCCGGGAGAGCAGGTGCCGCTCGTCCCAGCTCCGAGTAGGCTCCTCTGAGCCCGGCCCCTGGTGGGACGGGGGCCTCCGGCGGGTGCCTACCATCAGGGGCGTAACGCAGGGCATTGCCCGATATCTCCCGCTCCCCCACCAGCCACACGTAGCCGGAGCCCGTCATATTGAGCATGGCTGCTGATCTGTACACCGTGGCCGCATCATCCTCACTGCAACGAGAAGAAGGGAACGGCAATGTGGCTCCAGGTGCCGGATGGCCCCTCTTCTCCTGTGTCGGACCTGGGAGGCGGCAGCACACACATCCCCAGGCGGTCCTCCCCTGATAACTGGTTTTCCTGGGCAATGGCTAATCCCTTGATACAATGGGACCCTTTCTCACAGCTCCACCTTATCCCACAGCCCCCAGAATCGGCAGATCTGGCCCGTTCTTTATGGCTCGCCGTCTGTAGGCAATAAGACTCCCCTCCTTCACGTGTGGGCCAGGATACATCGTCAGTAGCTATGGGTGCTTCCGCAGCTGGTAGCGCTTCGCAGGACAGCCAGACATCTCGACCACGCTCATGGCTGCAAACTGCCTGGCCAGCAGCGCAGCACCCACCGCCTGCCCGGGACATGGGGCTTTGCGTGGGTTTTCTCCCACGCTCCTTGAAAGGACGATGTGCCCCAAATCCGCCCTGACTGTTGCAAAGGGGAGAGTGAGGAAATCGGAGCGAGGAGGGGAAGGGACGGCTCTGCCTTACCTGGCAGAAAGGATGATGACGCGAGCCTCCAGCTCCTTCGCCTCCAGCAGCAGCGACGTCACGTTTTTGGTTCCAGGGTCAAACTGAAGAACTTTCTCAGCCTGCGATCAGTGTGAGCAAAGCTGGTTAGTGCGGGAGCCCCAGGACTGCCTGTGAGAGCCATGCTATCTAGAAACGGGTCAAGAGAAATCATTAAACTGCACAAAAGTCTGCTAAATAAGGTTGGTTATAGCTATTTTTTTCTTTTTTTCTTTTCTTTTCTTTCTTTTCTTTCTTTCCTTCCTTCCTTTCTCTTTTAAGGTTTTGGCTTTTTGGTTTGTTTGGTTTTTTCTTTTTTTTTTTTTTTTTTTTTTTTTTTTTGCACTGTGCATGCAAACTGAAGTCAATCAAGACCCAAAAAGAGGCGTGCATTGTACAGGAAAGAGAAAAAGGCTTTGAAATGCAATTGAAAACTCAAACGAGTTTGTTTTTCAAAAACATGGGAAATGAAAAAAAACATATTGCACAGGGTTAACCTTTGGGAGTGAAAGTGAGCAACTTACACCAAGGAACCGTTTCCTTTGGGGAGGAAAGGGGGTTGGTTCAACTTTAAAAAAAAAAAACAACAAAAAAACTTGCAAGTTAATTACTGGTTCACATGCATGTTTCAAAAAGAAATCCTTCCAGAGTCAGCTGGCTAGGTTTCCATTCTCAAGTCCAAACCAAGCTATCTCAACATAAAAACGTGCTACCAAGAAACATAGTCATGGATCTTTTTTTTTTCTTTCTTTCTTTTCTTTTCTTTTTCTCTTTTTTTTTTCTTTTTTATTTTTCTGGTGGCTGTGGCTATTTCTCATTTGCTAGTTAGGTTGGTGGGCGGCGTGCATTTCCATGCATATATACCTTGGGTCCTCGCTTGTTGTCATAGGAAAGTTGGTCGAGGTTTTCATAGTTCCTTTTTTTACTCTGATGAATAATGTGCACAGAGAAAATATGTAGACACAGAAGAATATTATAAACAGTTGAAAATGACGTGTAGTAAAGCAATCCAACATCCACCTCCTCCTCCACTGTTTGCTAAAGGGTCTCTATAACGCTGGAGCTCGCAAAAACCGCTATCAGGAGAGAGGGCCTCAGCGCTCACGGGAGCGTCACGGTGCAAAGCCGTACCGGTCAGAGCAAGCCTGAGTGCCGCGGCTGTGGCGATGCGGTTGCAATTCCCGTGTGGGACTGGGGAATTCTTCAGCAAGGAATTTTTATCTTAAGCTCAGAAACAACCTACGCATCTCTAAGGGCCTAAGAGGTGGGATTTCCATGGAATTACTGTGGAAGTAAAGGACACAATGTTGTGTATGGGAAGTGGTGGATAAACGCAAACTGTTACAGTTAACAGAATTAGCATCATTACCGTCACTACAACCCTGCTCACCCTAAGAGTTCGCACCACGTGAGGTGTCTCAGCTGAACCTCTCACCTCCTGCAAGGAGGGAGCAGCTTTTTGGAGCCTGTTGCCATCCAAAAGAGAAAGAAAAAGCTCCCTACGTCCCATGTTGGCTCAAAGCGTGGCGATATGGAGCAATGGTGATCATGGGATGACATTGCAGCTTTTACCTGGTGCTCGGGGAGGGCCGGGGGTGCTTCGCGGGTCTGTGGCACGCGGGCAGCCCTGGGAGGTGCAGCTGCCGGCGACTACAGTGCCCGGACCCTGGCCCTGCGCCTGGCTGGTGGGGTTCTCTGCTTGGTGGTCTCCGTGCTGCTGGCCGGAGCATTGCGCCTGGAGCGGGGTGTGATGCTGACCCTGCAGATAACGGCCCGGAGCAGAGAGCCTGCTCCCCACCTCGTCTCCTGCCTGAGCCACTTCCGCTGCTCGGCCCCAGAGGAGCCAGGGGCACCAAATCTACCTGGGGAGGTTTCCCCTCCTCCAGGCTGAGGGCTGGCGGCCTCTGCTCTCAGAAGCCTTGGCCCTGCAGAGCCCCGTGGGTGGTCCTGGGAGAAGCCCCTGCGGTCACGCCAGTAACGTCAGCCCGACAGTGCTGCGGGACAGTGCTTGGCAGGTTTTGGTGGGACACAGTCTGACCCCTTCTTCTTGGCCCCGTCCCACCCCAGCTGGGCATCCCTGCGGTGTACATGCTGCGGGACACGGCTCTATTCCGATCTCCATTTCGCAGCATCCCATGGCAATGGCAACTGATCGCTGCCAGGAACCCCACCCTTTGCACCCCTGTAATGCAAGGGCTCATGTTCCCAGGTTGTTCCTTAGGCAGCCAGGTTTTATCTCTGCATCTTGCTTTACGAACTAAACAGCTTGCCTCTTCCTGAGCGCTCAGACCAGTCTTGGGCAGGACATTTTGCCTAGGTCTCCTTTCCATCCAGCTGTGCTATCTTCCCTTTCTTCTCCTCAGACACAGCCCAGGAGGTTTTTCTCAGAGAAGTTGGGTCCTTGCAAGGGAAAGTATCTGAGGAGGGAAAATCTGCTCAGAGCCCAGCTCCACTTTCACTTTCCATGACATCCACGGCGAGGATTTCTGCAATGGCTTCTTAGCGTGTGCTCAGATCGCTGTGAGACCTGGAGTAACAATTGCCTCAGAGGAGAGCAGAGCCGCAGCACCAGGACAGCATGAATATTCTCCAGTGAGAGACACTGGCCACTTTTCCTCAGGCACCATCAATCTAGCTGGAAACTCAGTCATCCATCTTGCAGCCTCCAGCCACGGATGACCTCGTGTGCTTGGGATGCACTGGCGCCTCGACCCAGGCTGGTCAGCAAAGTGAAGCAGAGTCTTGGGTGCAGCAAAGATGGACCTGATCACCTCTGTCTCCCCCCGTCCCCATCTCTATTGCCAGAATCAGTAATGTCTCATCTCTTTCTGCTTTTTCTGTGTGGTCCTACAGCACTTCCCCACTCCTCAGCCCGTGCAGAGACCCACAAATTCAAAGTTCATTTTCCACCATGTTCTCCACCATTCACTCAAAAAATTGCCACTTTCATGAACACCACTGTCCCACAGCAAGGGAGCCAGCACACCAGGGACCTGTCACCTCTGACTTGGACAGACGCTGATTTTCGCAGTCCGGCATTTCCTCCTGAACCCAGGCAGCATTGGTGCAACAGTGGGCTGGCCCAGATGGATGAGCAGAGCTGTACTGGGATGAAGCAGTAGCTCCAGGCTGAGTTACTGCACTCAGACCTAAGACAAGGCTAGCACATGGGCCGCTCCAGGGTTGGGCAGCCTGGCCCAAGTGCTGGGCTCCAAACGTGTGCTTGAAATGCAAACCCACACAACGGTGCCTGAGTGACACCTAGCACTGGCACAGACTCCAGGAACAAGCCACGCTCAGATCCAAGAGCTCAGGTGGTCAGGTGAGCCTCTGATCCAGCCCCAGGTCCTCGAGGGCTGCGATGCCAGCCTTGAAGAGGTCGAGAGCACATCTGCCCACTCCCTCCTGAAGGCACAGGCTGCCCTTGAGGAGGCTGTGGAGGGGTCCAGGGTACCACTTCATGGCATGAAGAGAGTCAGCATGCCAGTGATTAGAAGAGCAAGTAGGCAGAAGAGATTGAGGAAGCCCCAACATGGGTATCTACCACCTCCAAGGCGAGTTCAACCAGTCAGTTTGACCAGAGCAAGCTCCTCAAAGGAGAAAGAAACAAGATATGGTGGCATGCCCCAAAGGTGGCCTACCATCTCAGAGCACATGCCCCAGGCTGGAGGACGGCCAGGGCATTTGCCCAGTGGCTGCCAGGAGACACCAGGACATGTTGTATAAGCAGTGCAACTGCGGGGCGGGTCTGAGGACAGACCCTCCTTCCCCCATCTTTCAAGCCCCAGATCTCAAAGGCTTTCATGTAGGATGGGTGCGCTGAAGAAATACACCTTGTGCTTGGGAGCATTGCATGGAGCGAGCAGAGAGTGAAGGCATGAGCAGCAAAAGGGGATGCACGGGAGCTGCAGGAAAACGGAAAGTGGAAATCAAAAGATGCAAGGAAAGGGAGGATGGAGTGACAGTGGGAACAACCTTTCCACAGCTGACCCTGGGTGAGGGACACTGTGCTGGGAAGAGGCTTTGGAGAGAAATACTGGCCCAGTATCACCCAGCACGAAGTTGCCTTTGGAGGCAGGAGGACCCCACCTTGGTTGGGGGCACACCAGTGCCTCATGATAGCTCAGGATACAGCAAGGATGAAACTTCTTGGAAACCACCACCAAAACCAAAACCTGTTGGTCAGCATGGCTTGTGCCAGCCTGCACTCCTGCACAAGTTGTTCCTCCAGTGGCTTGACAAGAGTTGAAGAGCAGCAGTGGCAGGCTGCTCACGCTGGTCTTGTAGCTCAGCTGCCAACTCCAAGCACGATAATTGACTATGGCCACGTCTCCTCAACAGCAGCTGCCGGTGGGCCGGAGAAGAGTGGGTCGTGGTCCCTGCCCGCGACCCAGGAGGGAGCAGCCAGGAACAGGTGCCTGCTGTGATGCTGCTGGAGACTTTGAGATGGGCTCGGACTGTCCACCCGAAGGGGGACCTCACCCCACCCCAGTCAAGAGGACGTGCTGGGTCTTCACTCCATAGGACAAGAGGTGCTTCCTTGCCTTCCAGTCAGGCGCCTGCCTTTGAACCACTGCAGCCGAATGGGTCCCTGTGTTCTCCTTCCCCGGTTGGCTTGAACGCTTGCTTGGTCCTTTCACTCAACTGCAGCAGGTCTGTGGCAGTCCTCCTGAATCTCTAGCAGGCTCGAGGACCTCCCCTGCCTCCCTCCCTGCTCCCCTGCGTGGCCCTGAGCACGGGTGCAGTGCACCTCCTCAAAACAGCGGCTCCCGCCAGCCGCAGCCGCCCTCTCGTAACAGCATGGGGTGTCAGGAAAGCAGCGTTTGGCGTGTGCTTCAATGGAGATGGGAACGGGGGCGTCAGCCTGCAGACGCAGAGCTGGCGGCTTTATCGAGAGGGCGCGTGACACCTCCGCGCATCAACGCGCCGGCTGCCCTTGCCCCTCCTAAGCCACTAAGGCGAGCTCCGGTTAGCCAATTCAGAAGCTGCTTTTCGGGGTTGGTTTGGCACTGCTGGGTCTGCCTGGCCCCCGGGTGGCTGAAATGGGGCAGGCCCTTCCCTAAGCTGAGCGACTGGTCCTCTCCTTAGGTGGGAATCTTGGGCGAGGCATTTGCAGAGCTCCAGGTTATCCTTCCCTTCATTTTGTAGTCGATTTACATGTAGGAGATTTTGACCATGGCAAAGCAAGTGAAATGAATAAAGTACAAAGTTCTGTCAGGTACTAGTCAGACACTGTTGATGCTTTAAGCATGTCAGCCATGTTACAATGGAAAGAAAAGGTGTTTTACATACAGAAATCTACATACATACAACAGCCCAAGACTTCTAGATTTGTTGTTGTTGCTTAAACAAAGCTACAAGACAATGTTCAGGAACTGACCTTGGACTCTCGCTCCTCCAAGAGGGTCTCCAGCTTCTTTTGTGCAGCACGACCTTCATGGTCGTCACTGACTATCAGAATGACGTGGTTCCAGTTGAAGACTCTCATCATCTCAAACCAGACGTTGGCCTGGTGAGAGTAGGGTGGGACCGTGCGCAAAAAGGAGAGGTGGATGCTCTGCAAGGAAGAACAAGAGCTCAACACAGATTGATTGGGTCATTGGCCAGCATGCGTCCTGGGGACTGGGCAGGTTTGCAGGGACAGGGCTGGGATCGTGAGACCAAAGAGGTAGCATGGCAATTTTTGGTGGACCTCTGGGTTGAACACCTTGAGCTAGCCTCTCGGACCAGCACTTCTTTCTTCTGGCTGAGAAGCAAACCCTGGCTACGATGCCGTGCCCCCCTGCGGTTAGTCCAGCACGTGGCAGGAGGGGCTTTTGCTTTCTGATCTGGAAACGCACAGTGAAGAGAAGTCTGTCCAGCAACCAACCGTCAGCAACATTCAGTGCAAATATAGCCTGTTCTCCTGACACTTTGAAAATATTACTGAGCAGAGGACATCAAAAAGAAAATGAATTCCCTTCAGAGAGCGACGAGGGGCGGTTGTAGGTGCATGCAGGTATGTATTAGTTATTTGTCGTGAGAGAAGTTCAGAAACACAGTTTTATAACATGGTGTGTGGCTGTTTCTAGGTCAGCCTGTTCTAACCTATCTGATTTGGTTAAAGACATCGTTATGGTCGGATGACTGAGCAATAGCAATTTCAACCTAATTAAGTACAGGACTCTTTGGGGATCAATTGGACCAAAAGCTGTAGCTGACAGAGAGGTTTCAAAAAAACGCAGCTTTTCCAAAAGGCCCTAGAGTCAAATATTAGGAAATGAAAGCGCTTATGCTCAGCATGGACGCTGCCTGACAAACCAGCGATGCGATGGAGGGAGGCGGAAGTCTGAGCAGGAGAGGACAAAAAGGAAAGCACCATAATATTTCTTTTTTAAGGCTGAGATGGCCCTCTAGACCAAACAAGGCTTTTTCAGACCTGCTCATCCAGGGATCTGACCCAGCATGGGTCAGAAATGTCCTGAATGGGCCAGAGGAATTCACTCTGGGCACCATGGCCGCCCCTTGCAAGAGGGACAAGCGGGCCAGATAATGCCTTTTCCTCACACTCAACACGGCGATAAAGTCAAACCAAAGCATGCAACCCATAGAAAACCTGGCAAAGCCCCTGTCATGGCCAGCTGTCTCTGCAGCGGGACAGCGCGTCTGCTCTCCTGCCCTGGCCAAAACGCAGATTTCTGTGTATACAGGCAGCAGCAAAAATACCAAAGCACCTGAAATATTTCCTGATTACTGGGGAGAGACAACTGAGGATGTTCAGAAATGAACCAGGAGAGCCATAACAAGCGTCCCCGAGCTGCAGTTTTGTGTGATAAAAAACCTCCCAATTGCACGAAGAGCAGGAGAAACGCAGCTCACTGCACCAGCCCAGGACCGCTCAGCGGGGTGGGGAAGAAGCCTCACAGGGACAAACAGCTGTGGTCTCCACACCGCACGGTGCTCAGGAGCTCTTCGGAGTCAGCTGAGATGCCCAGGCATTTCCAGGTCCAGCTCCACTGCTCGAGCCAGGGGCACACAGGATGGATCTGAGCGTTTTTAATTTTTAATCCCTGAGCATTTTCAGTTGGTTTAAGGAAATCCCAGGAAAATTAAAATGGAAATGGAAAAAAAAATCAGAAGAGATTAAATAAATGAAAAAAGGATAGAATAGCTAATAGTAGAAAAAAAAATCAGAAAAATATAGGCTAAAAAAATTAAAATTCCAAGTTAAAATTCCCTCTGAAACCCAGCACAGAGTTTTCCTGGCTATAGCATGGACACATGGGGCTGTACTGCAAATCAGGTGGATGCAATGATTTCTGCAGCATAGTAAGCCCTTTTTTTAAGGCAAAAAACTATTATAAAGACCTTGCCTTTTAACATAGCCTCTGTGAGACAACCGTCACTCCTTTCAGCTGCACAGCTCATCAGCGCTGTCCCTGAGCACTGCTGCAACTGCTGCGACTCCGAGCTGTCACGGATCACTTGCGCTCCCCTCAGATCAGGTACACAGCAGAAACCCACTCCGAGTTACAAACCAACAGCTCGCCCTGCGAGATGCTTTGTGGGGTTCACATCACTTGCTCTCCCCCGAGTGCACCTGCTGCCTCTGGGATGTGAGCCTGGGAATCGCGGAGAGGAACCCCCAGCCAAGGAGCAATATTTTCCTATATCCCACCAAAACCTGAGTGCTCAGCCCCCTGCTTCCTCAACTCTACTTCTGCAAAAAGTAAAAGTTCGTAGAGGCTGGGGTGGAGCACAGGCTTCCAAATGGAGTCAGTGCAGCAGAAACCACGGGGCTGGAGCCTGAACGCTCCGGAGTGAGCGCGGTTGTGGGGCTGGGGACAGGCTGGGCCAGGACTGCAGATCACTGCGGGTACTGACCTGACTGAGAGGAGCTGAGCTGGAGCAGATCATGTGTCTATGTGTGCATGCGTTTGTAAAAGTGAGGACTCGGTGTATGCACTCATGTGAGCACATACATGCAGAAAGCATGTGTACGCGTGTGCCCACGCAGGGAACGTGTCTGGAGGTTTTGAAGACCTGTGCAGTGCACACATGGCTGGGCCGTGCCTGGGAGAGGGTGTGTGTGGGCGCCTGTGGATGGAGTTTGGGTACACGGGGGATGTGCACACGTATGTGCAGGCATGGCTGTGGGGCCAGCAGGCACGTGTGTCCGCATCAGGACCATGTACAGGTTTGTGGGTGAAAGGACTGCTACCTTGTTGGCCCCAGTCTGCCTAAGGGCTCATCACAGCTCACTGCCCACAGCTGGCAGAGCAATTTCTCTTACAGACTTGAGGAAATAACGTGGTTTTGTTTCATTACCTATGGAAACCACGTGGTCAGTCCCCCTTCTAGCAATGCGCCCCAGAACTGAGCTGTCTGGGCACTTTAAAGGAGATGACGGAGATCCCAAATACAAAATCCACAACAATTTAGCAAAACTCATCCGCTGGGTACGGAAAGGAAGCCATGGCCGGTGTCTCCATGGAAGGCGGCGGGGCTGCTCTGCTCCCTGCTCCCTTCAGCCTGCCGACCCTGGCACATGTGTGGGCAACCCCACCAGAAAGCAGCCTGCCCGCTGCCCCCCGTGACGGCTGCGGAGGGAGCTGAGATGACTGTGACACCGCAGACGCGTGCCGGGAGGGATTTCACACGGGGGGCTCAGGCACAAACGCATCGCCTGCCTTTCCCCGCAGTGCAGGGAGGACAGGACCTGTCTGGGGAGTGGCCCAACACTTTCTGGATTGGTGGGGCTGCTCTGTCCCCTCTCCCAGCCTGAGGCGAGGGAGCCTGTGACAAGCTCTCCTCTGCTGGGACAAGCGGGCTCCATCGCTGCCATCGGCCCAGGCTTCAGCGCACTCAGCCCCTCGTCTGCCCTGATGCACTGCAGGTCGCCCCCGTTGCTGCCCCCCATTCCCTGGGAAAACGTCTCTGCGTTCTGCTAACCAGCCTCTCCAGTCACTTCTTGCAGATTCCAGGAGCCCTGACCCTGACCTCAGTCGAGGGGAATCACTTTTCTCCCCATTTTCAGCCTGGCTTCCCACACCAACTGACAGCGTTTCTGCTGTGCATGGGTTGCCAGTAACAAATCAAAATACCCATCTTGGTGAGCAGTAACCCCTGGGAGGGCACAGAATGGTTGTACTGAGATGAGGAACCAGAGGGAAAAGCCATCCCCAGGTCCAGGCAGGAGAGACAAAGACAAACCCCATGTCAACCAGCAGGACTGGGTGCTGGCCACTGCAATGTCTCTCCAAGCGCGAGATGCCTGAACGCCATTTCCCATCTCTGCCAGCAGCAGAGCAGGTCCCGGTTAAGAGCCGCCCTCCATCCTCTGCTGCGCTGCCTCTCTGACGGGGGACGGCGTGGGGCTCAGCACCTCGGGGCGCTCAGCAGGTCCCCTCATCCCCATCACGTAGGTGCGGTCCCACGTGGCGGTGACGAACTGCACCAGCCCTTCCCGGCTCTCGAGCTGTGCGCTCCCCATGAGCTTCGCTCTCACGCTCTCAGTGTCGTTTTGTATTTCTTACATTGCCAAGAGGTCAGTGTCATCCCATTTTTTTTGGCTGAGAGGTAGAGGAGGTATAAATACCCCAATGACACATGGGGAACACAAGCACGAAAGCAATAGCCCAGTTCAGGGGGCCCAGCACAAGCAGGTCAGAGCGTGATTTTCACAACGTTCAGTCCACGAGGAGCCCGTGAAGGGCTCTCCACAGCGACGGACGCCGCTGCGAGCAGATGGGTACCGCCCTGCCGCCTTCACTGTGAGCCGTCCCGCTCTCCTCCGGCAGGTCCCGCTCCCCTCGCCCAGAGGTAGCCGGGGTTTCAGAGACCCCCTCACCGCACAGGCAGGGCTGTGCTGAACGGCCTGAGATCTCGGTGAGGAAACGGGCAATGATTTTGTAAGATGTAGGCACAAGGAGGCCCAAAAAAAGGCTGCCAAGGCAGAGTGCTCAGCTTAACAGCTGCGACACCGTTTCTAGAACAAATAGTTCTTTGAACACGGGGAGCGATAAAGCTTTCTTCTCTCGGGTGTCTTTGTTGGAAGACTGGCTGCAGCTCGCGGACCACTGTGCTTGACTGCAGATGCTCTGCGAGCATCAAAAGGCACCGGTGAACCTGTCAGTGCTGAGGCCCACGCCTTCCCTCTCCCAGCATTGGGAGGACCGTAATTAACTCCGAGCCTCCAACCCCCTCTGAAATTTCGCTAAAATTGGCTGATGCCTTCGAAACCAATCAGGGGCATACACACAAAGTGATCTTACAAGCTTGTTTCCATAGAAACCTAGCTGAAAGATATAATTTCCTGAATTAAAAAAAAAAAAGGCACGCTGATCACTGGAAGCCAAAAAGGGACCCAGCTGGATGTCCCTGTGTTGCACCAGTCAGCATGTCCTGCACAGGTGCACAGAGCCTCGCACCGTCCCATCCCGCGCCTTCACACCCCTTCGTTCTGCTGTCCTCCGCAGTCCCCTCCGGCTCCTGCCAGCCCACCGCCCAATGTCCTTGCTCCTCTGCCTACCCAGATGGGCCTCTGCCCCGTCTCCTGCCCGCAGCCCCGCTCTCTGCAGAGGGCTCACAGTCCCCGAGCCCCGGCTGTCTCTGCGGGAGGAGGCCGAGCGTGGGGCCGGCCAGGCAGGCTTGCTCGCAGAGTGGGACACGCAGCGCGGCCTCCCCGCCGGGGCTCTGCCAGTCGAGAGCCCCCCACAGCCCTGCACCCCCAAATATTCAGTGGGGAGCATCTCCCTGCCATGGCAACGGTTGCTCTGGAGCCAGGTGGATTTTACGAGCCACTTTGGCAGAAAATACATTTTAAATAGGAAAAAATGGCAGAAGCAGAGCCTGCCGGCAAAGCTCCCACTCTCTCGGGGCGAGCACACAAATTCAGCATGAGGCCGTGCTGCGGGAAAGGCGGCCGGTTTGCTTTGGTGAGCACGGCTCTGCCGAGGTGGAGCTGGACCGACAAGGTCCCCGCTGGTGACCCTGCTGCTCAGACCTCTCTCCTTCCCACAGCAGCACGAACCGCGCTCCCCCTGCACGGTTCCCTCCTGCTGCCTGCCCTGTCCGTCATCTGCCCGCTCCGTGCCATCCCTTTCCTTCCAAGGGTGCCTGGCGGGACCCTGCCAGGGCACATGGGTCCCCAGTCACTGTTGCTGTCCCTGCCATGGACATGGCTTGGTTGTCACCCTGCCGCGGTTTTACTGGGCAGGAGATGCTGGGCGCTGCTGCTGCTCCGGCCGAGCAGTCCTGTGGGATGTGTCCCTGGGAGCCCCTGCTCCTCCTTCCTGAAATTTGGCTTCATTTGGCATGTAGGCGGGTGACTATTTTTGCACTGAACATTTGCATTGGCCAATATTCACATTTTCCAAGCAAAGGCCGATTTGCCCTTTGAAACGGGCTCGATCTCACCCACTGAGCTCGGGCACCTGGAGAAAAAACCTCCACCACCTCCACCACGGCTTGTGGACCACCTGGCTCTGCTCAGCTCCTCCTTTTGGTGTCACGAATCCCAACACGCCTTTGCCAGCCACGCTGGGAGCCCAGCGCCCGGGGCACAGGATGGCCGTGGCAGCATCTCATGGGCCAGGGCTGGGCATTGCCCCCAGCCCCACACACACGCAGCAGGACCTCGTCCAGCCCATCTCCGTGTTTCCACAGAGACAGCAGACAGTGGTTTGAGACACTGGAATTTAAACATCTGTCTTGAGTGCTGGCCGGACTGAATGTCGTTTACGGCCTTGGGATAACTTGGTCGTCAATTCTATTACCTCCCATACCAATATCACACGAACCCAGAGGAATGAACACAACCGAAAAACCTTCCAGCCCCAGAGAGCTCCTGCCCGAAAAACCTTCCAGCCCCAGAGAGCTCCTGCCCGAAAAACCTTCCAGCCCCAGAGAGCTCCTGCCCGATGCACTCCTGCCCCTCCACAGTCCCACCCCCCCCCCGCGCCCGGGGAGTGCCCTGGACCCCTGGCTGTGGCTAGTGAGTAGGGCAGGGGCTAGTCAGTGCGTCTGCCTTGGCTGAGGAGCAGCGAGCCCAGCAGCCCAGCAGAGAAACGCCGCAGAAATCATCCCGCGCTATGTAGGTCAGCACTGGCAGCTGCGAAAAAAATCATGTGTGGGGGATGCAGGAGAGAGGGAGGGAGCTGCAGGGTTAGCTGGGGAGGACAGATGGACAGACAGACACAGAGAGCGGCAGGGCAGCGCGGACATCGTTAACCCTCCTGACGGGCGCTCCCGATTCACACCACGCGTAGGGGGGACTAGGCCAGAAACATGCAGCAGTTACCTTATCGGAATAAATAGACATGCGTGTTGTCAGACCAATGACAGGGATCCGGTAGAAGCCAGCTGTGTATGATACGGGTGTTGGTGTGAGGTGGTCGTTGGGAGCAGGAGGGTGGCTAACTAAGATTGCATAGACCTGTAGGACAGGATACACGACACAAACATTATTTCGCAGGAGCACATTGGCTATCCAGTGTGATTATTTTTTTTTTCCCCTTTTCTTCTTGACACCGTTAAGAAGCCCCGCATTCACACGATCGCGGCATTCACGTAACGGGGAGCAGCGCGGCAAGGGCCGTGGCGGGGAGCGAGGGGTGCCGCGCTGCGGCGCAGGCTGCAGACCCCGCGGAGGTGATGGCTCTGCTCAGGGTCGCGTCTCGACGGAAATGCCGCGACTAGCCGCTCCGCTCGCTAAACTAATAACTTTCATGGATTACAGATTAAAGGGAAACATCGCCCTTACAGTCACACTGCGTAATGCGATTTCTTTAACCACACATTTAATACCGGGTTGTAATTCCCCTCCGAGGACTATTACAAACAAAGTGGTCAGCTGGGACTCCAAGCAGGAGAGGAGCGCGGAGCCAGGGAGCAAATCAGCCATCTGGCCCTGAGCGTGCAGGGAAATGGGAAAACTGGGGGGGGGGGTGGCGGGG
>WHYT01016830.1:293903-308505 GCA_009806455.1 Tetrax tetrax
CGGAGCCTCCTCTTCTCCAGGCTGAACAGCCCCAGCTCTCCCAGCCTGGCCTCACAGCAGAGCTGCTCCAGCCCTCTCAGCATCTGCGTGGCCTCCTCTGGACCCTCTCCAACAGCTCCACGACCTTCTGGTGTTGGGGGCTCCAGAGCTGGATGCAGAGCTGCAGGGGGGTCTCAGCAGAGCGGAGCAGAGGGGCAGAATCCCCTCCCTCGTTGCTGTTGGTTTCTGGGTTGTAAGGGCGCATTGCCGGCTCGTGTTGAGCTTCTCGTCCACCAGCACGCCCAAGTCCTTCTCCTCAGGGCTGCTCTCCATCCATTCTCTGCCCAGTCTGGATTCATGCCTGGGATTGCCCCGAACCTTGTGCCTTGGAGAGCCAAAGGGTGCAAGTTAAAAAGAGCTGCATCCATACCCTTAAACTGCACGCATTTGACTTCATCCCATCCTCTGCCTACCAGGTACATTTGCAGTTGTTTTGGGAAGAAACTGTTTTGGGGTGGGCTGTACAGCCCCATAGCTTGGTGGGTGTGACAGCAGTAGAATAATGAAGGTGAGACCTTGGCCACAGCAGGGGACACAGCAGACAAGATGAAGGAAAAAGCCAGGCTTTGAAACACTATTTGGCTTGCTCACACTGGAGTGCAAAAGGTCTTTCCTCATTATCTGGAGTTCCCTGTAGGGAGAAAAAGGAGTGCAGTTACCCTGCCCCTCCTGTGTCACCGAGGAGTCTGGGATGATGATGCTCAGGAGCCAGGGTCTTCCTCCTGAGCCTCCATTCATTTTTTGTCCCCTGAGACTCTTGCTCTTGGCACCGTTGCAGAGATCTAAGAAACGCCTGCTGCCCTCTCCGGACGTGCCTCCCACCGGGGCGTCTTGTCCTGGCCTCAGGAGCAGCCCGGATCACAACCTCCAGCAGATGCTGTCACAGCGCCGCTCCAGCTCCCGCTGTGTCCTCAGGCCCTTTGATCACCCGGAGGCAACGGGTGCGTGCCGGGCTTTCCAGGGGTGCAAGCTGTGTAAATGGCAGCTCCAACCGCATCCACCGCCCGATCCTCGTGGGGACTCTGAAGCGAGCAGAGCTCTTTGTGGTTCCTGTCGCTGCCTCCCGGCACACTGCGGCAACCCGCTTACCCGCGGTTTGGGTCAAGAACTCAGCACAGCGGCCTGTGAGCCGTCAGCATGTGCACAGCGTGATCCCGCTCTTTACGTCTGGCACCTTCTGGGTGCTGGGGAGTTGGACAAGGGCATGGGACTGGTGTTTGTGTGGCCTCCCGTGTCCTGTGAGCGGTGTAATTCCCTCCATGGCCAGAGCAAGTCAGTGTAAACCCTGGAGACTTCAGGGAAGGAGCACCAAACCCAGCAGGAAATGTCATCTGCCTTGGGGTAAGGCATTGGTCCCAGTGGTGGAAAGATAACGTGGGATTTCACCAAAGAGGAGATAAAGCCTGAGGAATATGTGATTTGTGTCAGTCATCACAGAGCTGCCAAACAAAGGAAATTCTTATTTTGAGAAAGTTAAAATTGAATAGAAAGCAGTAACCGCACAGCTGTGACACAGGCTATGGAAATGCATTTTATGTCCAGCTGGCAGACGTAAGAGGGGTTAATCTAAGGGACAGAACTAAGTAAAGCGCATACGGAGTGGCCACTGCGGGTCTCTAAGAGCAGTTGTAAGTGGGGAGCTGCAATGAGACAGATATTCCTACCGGTGTGAATTTGAGACGTGGTTGATGCTTCTGTATTTCTGTCTTTGCTCTGGAAGCAATCACTGATGATAAAACCTGTGAGATGACAGCAAATAATGATGCTGAATAATTTGGATTGTTTGATAAACACAATCCTGAAACATATTTTAAGACAGTGCAGAGCCATGTAACGGAAGCAAGTGCTGTTGGTCCTGCCCTTGGGACAAGACTGCGGATGCAGTGGAAACTTTGACTGGAAAGGTGACCAGAGGGTCAGAGACCATGAATGTCAAAACAAAAAGGAGTCCTTGGGTGCACCCTTGGGTGCGCCCCTGAGGGGTCAGAGCAGCAGCCGGCTACAGCTTGAGCCTCTGTGCGAATCCCCGGGGAATCTTGTGTGGGAAAGCTGCCCACAGATCTGAGGATCCCGTTCTTTCCAAAGAGGCTGAACAAACGGAGAAAAGGGCCCCTGAGGATATATGGATAAAAACTCCTCGTGCTGCTAGAGAAGAGGTGAGCGTGGATGAAGTCGGAGCATGCTGCCTGAGACGTTGCCGACCAGGAGCAATGACAGACGACGGCCTCTGCTTTCCCCGGGGGCTCTGAGCACTGGAGAAGCTGTTTCCAGAGGCCACCCGTCAGTGCAAGCTGGCTTGCACAGCCTGCCCCGCTTCACCACATCTCCTGTTCCTATTGCTTGGGCACCTGGACACCTCCCAGGCAGTCCTGTGCCTTGGGTACCCCGTGGGCAGAGGAAACCCCCCCTTGGTGGGTCACTGTCTGCCGCGTCACCAATGCAAGAATGGCCTGGGACAGGGATGGCGAGCGGCACTAAACCCCAGTCGGAGGTGGAGATGGTGGTGGCGGACAGCAGGTCAGGAGGACGGACAAGGAGGGGGGCACAGGGACTGCCCTCCTCCCCCCACTCCGCAGCTCCTCACCACCCGCCTGGGGGCTGCGGCGGTGCCCTCCCCACCACCATTCCACTGGCAGCTGCGGTTCGTGTGAGCAGCTGGGACACAGCAGGAGGACGTCCTTGTCACGGCATCTGCCACCCAGCCAGACTGACAGGCCACGGCTGGCGTTGGCAGGCAGCAAGGAACCCAAAGGCATTGTCTCTGTGGTGGGGGAGCTGCAGGGAGCAATGGGGTGCAGAGCAAGGTGAAAGCGTCCGAGCGGCCGTTTGGCCCACGCTGTGGCAGTTGCACGCCCTGGCACCGTCTCCACCTCTCTTCCAGACGATACCCAGCTTGGATGGCAGTCCCTAGGCAGGTCTTGTGCTCTCCCTAAATGCTGTCACAGCCAAGAGAGACTCAGCCCAGCCTGCTTTGCAATTCAGATGTGGCTGGTGGAGTCACCAGGCAGCACAGCGCTGGCCTGACAAGAACAGAGGTACCTCTCCCCGTCTGCTGCCAGGTTACTGCATCACTGCGTCGCGCAGGGGCATTCACACCGCCCACCAGCGCCCTGCCTCCGTCCAAGGCAGCTGGGCATTCACAGGGCTGGGGGGAGCTAAAACAAAACGCAAGGGCTTAGTCTGGTGTTTGGACACCAAGAGGTTGGGCAGGGACATATTCAGGGTGTCCAGAGGCAAAAATGGTGAGAAAGACAAAACTGGCTTGTGTGAAATCAGAAGGAACTGAATGCAGAGAAACACCCAGTAAGATGTGCAGTAAGAGTGGGTGGGAATTTCCACTGGAATAATTTTCTAAAAGAAAACCAGCATTCACATGTTTGAAATGTTCTACAGGGAAAATTTCGTTTTGACAAAATTCCAATTTTCTGCTGGCAAACCAGCCAAGAGGTGGCTGGGCTTCAGCTGCCTGCACATCATGTCCCAGGACATGGGACAACTTGTCCTCAGGGGCTTCCAGCCCCTTGGGGCTGCTGCACAGCAGATGCTGGAAAGGAGCTCAGGGGGTTTCCTACACATCTTCACCTCGGAGGACGCTGGAGCCCAGGCCCAGGTGACGTAGTCACTGGTGCAGAGTGGCTGGAGATGCAGCGCGCTGGGGAACACCAGCCCCCCTGCGGCCCTTTGAGGTCCCCCAGCACGCACAGCCCGCCGTGCTGGGGCTCAGCCCAACAGATTGGGTGTCTGCGGGCAGGCTTGCTGTTGGGATGTGCTGCCTTGCTTTGTGAGGTGAAGCTGAGGTCCAGGGCTGCCAGACTCACTTCCCTTCTCTCCAGGGACACCGCGACATCAGGGTCTGCTGTGGCACCAGTGACCTGCAGCCCTGCTCTTTGTGAGAGGCGGTGAGGTGAGCCTGCGCAGCACCTTGCTCAAGCAGAAATGGTCCCACCATTTGAAAATGCTGGAGGGGCCAACTTCCCTGGGAAAGGGGACACAGAGCTTCTCCAGGCAGCTGTATCTCCCCAGCCCAGCCCGGGCGGTGACGGGCTTTGCAGGTAGGCAGAGGTGCTGCTTTGTTGTACCCTGTCAAATGGAGAGTGAGACCTCTGGGCACGCCCAGCATCTTTGGGCTGGGATGAAGCTGAAAAGGGGAAAGGAATGGGGGTCAGTGACAAATGAGGCACTCAGAAGCTTGTAACCCTTCCAGAGATAGCTGTTCTCAAAGACAGGACATTGCCTTCACAGTGATGGGTGCAGAAACATGCAAGAGTTCCCACCCCCACGCCTCTGAAACCTGCCCGTAGGCGGAGGCAGTAAACGTCCCCTTGGCAGAGCCCCTCTGTGTGCATCCCGCCATCTCCTGTCCCCCCTTCAGGAGCTCAGAGCTCCCCTCACACCCCGGGGCCCAGCTCCGCACTGCCCCAGCCAGATGTGGATCTGCTCCTCTGCAGCCAGCAGTGCCTTGGACATCTCAGTCCTCAGTCCTCCATGCCGCTGCTGGGAGGTTTTCACGTCTTCGGGAATGTGTAACTGGCTCCGGGGGCTCTCTGGCCCAAGCAGTTCCCACGTGAATGCTCCCGATTTTGGGAGAAAAGCAAAATTAGAGGGCTGCTTTCCAACCTGCCAGATGTGGCTTTCAAAGACACCAGCCATGATGAATGAGAGGTGTAGAGCCTCGGGAGTAGCTTTGGAGGATGCTGAGCAAGCCAGACAAAGCCAGAGCTGGCCCAGTTGTGCCAGGGCGGCGTGTCGGGGCAGGAGCCGAGTGGCACCAGACTTTCCGCCGTGCTTGACGCACCTTGTCCCAGGAGCCAGCTGGCAGGCCGGAGCGCGGAGCCTGGGTGTGCTTCAGCGCGCACCAGAACAGATAATTGGTGGGTGAGGGCGCAAACGCGAGACCCAGGAATGCGACAGCAAACCTGCCCTCTCGAGAGCTGTGCCCTCCTGTCATGTGTGATTGATATTTGCTAGAAGATCAAAACCTCGTTGCCGAGGGCAGGTAGAAAGATTGATTGCATGAGTTTTATTATGAAACCAGCCTAAAACCAAATAAAAACATGATGAGACAAGGCTAAAGGGTACTGGTTTTGAAGAAAGCACTGGTTTTATCTCATCTCCTTTTCTGAAGGTGCCTTTAACGTACCTACAAGTCAGCATACCTGGAAGGTGAGACATGCAGTCTCAAGGTGGGCTCCCCGGAAAGGCACAGGGAGGGCTATCTGGTGAAAAATGTCATTGAGAGTCTTTGTGGCCAACAACCCAGTCCTCCAAGGCTTCATCCTCCTCCTGCAATCCTGTGAATTGCCCTTTACTTCTATTTTTTTTCTTTTATTTCTAAGATTAGCTGAACGCCTCATTTCTCCTCTACTTGTTTTTCTGTAGAGCTAAACTTCATGTTGTCAACCTCTCGACACAGATGAATCCTCTCTACCGTGACCACTGCTCCTGTATGTGTCAAACCTGGGGAATGAAGCATTCCAGCCTTAGGTGGTCAGCTCAGCAAACTCAGCAGTGTTTGAAATTGGGATTTTGTGCATTGTGAAAGGTGTTCAGCATCTGTAACCATAGGCACTGCTTCGAACCCCAAACAAATGCCTTCGTGTAGCTAAGGTTGCTATGTGCCAGCCAAAAGACTCTCACTATATCCTAAAAACAAATACAGAGACAATAGCCTACAGAAGCCACAGCTATCTCACCAATGCTTAATTATACTCAGTTTACATAATTTACAGAATCCTTTACTGCTTTTGGACTCAAATGCCCTAACTTCCTCCTCTTCTGTTTCCCAGTTGCCTTGAGTTGCTCCCCTGTGGGTCAGCGCTGCCTGAGAAGTTAAGAATGAGAAGGAAATCTCTGCACTGGACTGGATTTTCCCTTCTTGTGTGGGACGTGCTTCATCCTGATACCGCCCATCCCCAGCACCCTTGAGGCAGGCACCCCAGAAAGCAGGAGGACACAAGGCAGAGCCACACGCCCTGTGCGTGCGTGGAGGTTCTATGCTACTCAACAAGCTCCCAAGAGCCATCATCCTGCTCAGGATATCCCTGCCCTGTGCTGGGCCCATTATATCTGTCTGTAAATGTCTCTTTCTCTCCAACACCCAGGGCTTCTGGGCAGCCTTCATACATGAAGGACTGTTTCGCTTCGGTTCCCTGCCCCAGTCCACGCCTGGGGAAGCAGAGGTTCCCGCAATGCCACACCGGACGTGCCATGAGCGACTCCTGATGCTTCACCAGTGGTGGGGAACGCTTCATCAGGGGACACATCCTGTGTGTCCCACCAGGGATGCTATGGGTGTCCTCCTGTCAGCACCTGTAAGGTGTCTTGGAAGGAAGATGTTTAAGATAGCTGGGGAAAAAGAGCAGAACAAAAGAACCTCACAAAGGCTCTGGCCAGCTGGTTCTTGGGCTGAGCCCTTCCTCGCCACGGGGGCAGCTATTGCTGCTGGGTTTATGCAGCAATACCCGGGGGCTCCCCTTGTATCCCATCTGCCCTTTCATTTTCTGATCTCCCTCTTGCCTGACCCAGCTCTGCCCACTCACAAATTCCTTCAAACTTGGAAAAGGAGTCAAATACGAGCTTTAAAGGAAAGTGCTAGACTGAGACAAAGACCCGTCTAGTTCAGAGACTGGTAATGGCTGGGTAAAGCCATCTTCTGATCTTCAACTCTGTGCTATGCCTGCCTCTCCCTGCTTCTGATCACTCTCCTTTCTCTGTGTCTCCTCCAAGTTTACTCCGTGCAAGGCGAGGTGGCCACCGTTACGTGCACCTTGCAGCAGACCAAACATGTGCAGATGGGTTTTTTCTCTTTTCCCAATTACATTCCTAATTATTCTTGAAGGACTGTTATTGTGCCTGAAAGATTGTCACCTTTTTTTTTTTTAATTCCAGCTATTCCAGCTCATCTAGTGGCAAAAACTATTGTCCTCTCTGGACCTTGCTTCTTTATACACTTAGATCTTCATACCTACGAAAGCACTCACACCAATTATTCCTAACATCTCATTTGTCCTTTTGAGTGGTCTGGACCGGCGAGCAGATGCATTCAGAGGCCAAACCAAGTCCCGCTCAGTCTCTGCCTGAGTGCCAGGTAACAGCTCACCCCTCCCGTGGGTCTGCGCCACGCGCGTTACACTGCGCTGCCAGACACTGCTGTTTGCCTGCCAGTCACCCAGAGCTTTGTAAGGCTTCTTTTGCAGTAGGTCACAGTCAACTTTGCATTTTACCATAATTAACAACTTAGAATCATATTAAATCAGATGATTTAGACATTTGTTTATTCTATTTCCCAGGTTCTGTGGAAATAAATGCTGTTGTAACAGCTGAGCATCCATTCCTTTTCCTTGGTTCCTGTCTCCTCTCCGATGACAAAGCAGAGAGGTTCTCCCATCATTTCAGGATTATTTAAGGACCCTTTGCAATGTATCATAGAGGAAGTGTCTTAAAAAGCCAAGTGAAGGAAGAGTGAACCTCTTCACCCATTTGCTGACTCCTCAGATCTATTTGTGAGACGTGGCAGTGCTGACTTCCCCAAATGGAACGCGCCTTCCTGCGTCTCTTGACACTTCACCGCAACATCTAACGGATTTGCCCAGCACTGTGCTGAGACTCATTGGTCTGCTGGTCCCCAAACCACCCATCAAGTCTCTGTTTTTGTGTGATGGATGTATTTGTTATGGTTTTTTATGCCCTTGGTAAGTCACTCCTGAAAATCTGTCTTTGCCCTGCCCTGCCTTGTTTTTGATCCATCACTTGCCAGAGCTGCTGCTCTCTTCCTTGTCCCTGTTTGGACGGGACTCTGTGGGATATCTGTTTACTTCAACTGCTGTGTTCAGTCTCCTGTGTAACTACACCGGCATTCTTCTCATAGAACAGGTTTCCAACAGGTCATGTTTCTATATATTCACCCGAACCTTTCGTGTGAGCTCTTCAAGGAACTGAAGTGCTGAATTTACCCTCTCAGTTGCCCGTTTCCCTTCATCCAGATGCTCCGTTTCTGTGTTCTTTTCCCTTTCCAATTACTCAGCACTGGGGTGGGTATTTTGGGTTGCTGCTCCTCCTGGAAGTCTCTGACTGTACCTACACGATGGGTACAGCCGGAATTTCTCCGGTCCCCTCCTCAACCTGTGCGACTCTTCCGTCCCAGCCAGGCGCCACTCCTCTGCCTCGCTTTCCCAGCCAGCTCGCACGTCCGACCTTGGCCTTGGCCCGTCCACCCTCTCTGCACGGAGGGGACCCAGATATCTCAGTTACCCCCCGTTTTTATGCTGAACCCGGTTTTTTGAAGCACCCTTCCCTCGTCCCTCCCGGCTCAGGCCCCTCGGTCCACCCCCCCTCCCCCACCCCTCTCGGGTGCGGGGGGGCACCGGGGATGCAGGCGGGGTCCCGAAGTGGGGGATCCCCCCACCCTCTGCCTCCCCGGGCGGGGCCGCCCGCGCTATAAGGGGCGGCGGCGGCGGGGGCCGGGCGCGCTATGGGGAGCGGGTGGTGCGGCGGGGAGTTGCTCTTCCTCCTCCTCCTCTTCCTCCTCGCCCTGCTGCTGCTGGGCTGCCGGCGGCCGCTGGCGCTGCGGCGCGGCCCCGGGGCGGTGGGCTACCTGCCGGCCCCCGGGCTGAGCCACCGGGAGGCCGCTCGCCGCGCCCGCCGCGCCCGCCGCCCCGGGGTCCTGCCGCCCCCCTACCCCAACGGCTGGTACCGGCTGCTCGATTCCCAGCAGCTGCCCCGCGGCGCCGTCCGCAGCCTCGCCCTGCTCGGTGAGTGCGGGACCGGGGTGCGGGAAGGGGGAGTGCCAGCCCCCGCGGGGTCCGCCGGCCAGGGCAACGGGGCGCTGAGGGTCGGGATCTTGGTCAGAGTGCGGGGCAGCCCGGCCCGGGCATCCCTGTCGGGGTGTGGGGCATCCTGGAGCTGCTGGAGCTGCTGGAGCCGGAACAGAGGAGGCCACGCAGATGCTGAGAGGGCTGGAGCAGCTCTGCTGTGAGGCCAGGCTGGGAGAGCTGGGGCTGTTCAGCCTGGAGAAGAGGAGGCTCCGGGGAGAGCTGAGAGCGGCTCCCAGTGCCCAAAGGGGGCTGCAGGGAAGGTGGGGACAGGGATGTCCTATCACACAGTCCTTGTGATAGGATGAGGGGTCATGGTTTTAAACTAGAAGGAAGTAGATTTAGATGAGATATAAGGAAGAAATTTTTTACGCTGAGGGTGGTGGAGCACTGTCCCATGTTGCCCAGAGAGGCGGTGGATGCCCCATCCCTGGAAACATTCCAGGCCAGGTTGGCTGGGGCTGTGAGCAACCTGATCTGGTTGGAGATGTCCCTGCTCCTGGCAGGGGGGTTGGACTGGATGGGCTTTAGAGGTCCCTTCCCACCCAAACCTTCCTGTGATTCTGTGATTCTATCCCTGCCTGGGTAACCTCACTGGGATGCTGGGGTATCCCTGCCCAGGGATCCCCACTGGTGAATTGGCCATCCCTGCCCAGGCACACTGCTGGGGCACTGGGACAACTCTGCCTGGGGACTGAGGCATCCAGGCCAGCGACCGTGCTGGGGCACTGGCACATCCCAGCTGGCATCTCTGCCAGGTCACCAGCGCATCCTTGCCTGACCATCTCTGCTGGAGCATCCAGGCATGAACTGGGGCATCTCTGCCCGGGCATTCCTGCAGGGGCACAGGGACATCACTGCCTGGGCATCTCCAGTGAGGCACTGGGACATCCTCACCAGGGCACTGGAGCACACCAGCCTGGGCATCCTGCTGGGGCACGGGGGTTATCCAAACCAGCACCCGTGCTGGGGCACTCCGCTGTCCCAGTCCAGGCTCCTTGGCTGTGTCTAGGACATCCCTTCCTCAGGCCCTGGGACAACTCTGCCCAGGTGTCCCTTTCAGGGCACCCCAGCCAGCACCCACACAGGGGCACCGAGGGTGTCGCAGCCTGGGTTTTTGCGTGGGCATTGAATATCCCTGCTGGGGCACTGGAACAGGGTGGTACAGGCTCCTTGAGAGAGTGCAGGGGCCCCTGTCTGGGCTCCTTGCTAGGACATCAGGACATCTCGCTGCTCTCCTCCCAGGTGTCGCTGCCCACAGCTCCCCATGGCCTGGGAGGCTGGGAAGGGGATGCTGTGCTTCTCCAGGGTCCTCTCACCTGGAAAGGTTTTGAACTTGTGCTGGTGCTTCCTTCCTCATCAGAAGGGATGTTTCTGCATGGAAATCCCTCAGATTCAGTGGTGAAAGCATTTTCAAGAGCTATCCTTCCCTGTAAAGTTGTTTGCATTTGTTGGGGTTTTTGTTTGTTTGTTTGTTTGTTTTTCTAATGAGACCTATTCGATTCAACACACACATCCCAGAGAGCCCCCCTGCCCCAGCCTCTCTGTTTTGACTCTCCTGGTTGTCTGCCCAAAGCCTGGTTCCTGGCACCCACCCCTCCAGGTCTGGCTGAAGCAGGCAGGTAAAATCACTTCCAGCAGAGTGACAGTAGCGTACCAGTGCCAGGAAGAGCAGTAAATAAGGCAGTTAAATAACCTGTAGCCTCCAGGTTTGTAGGTATCTAATGTATTTTAGAGCCTCTGGGCATAGCCTGGAAATGTAGCCCTGCTCCCAAGGCAGCAAGCCAGGGGAGATGAAAGAATAAAAATCGCTTGACTCAGACCTTTGGGGTGGGACACCTTCCAAAACACAGCGCTGGGCATGCGGGCAAGCCTCGTCCTCTGCTGGGATCGTGGAAGGGGGGGGAGAGCTGCTCCGATCTGCTCAGACCCCGGTGAGGCTCCTGTGCGGGAAGCCCGTGCACGTCCTCTGAGCTGCCCTCCCAGGCTCTGCGCTCCCAGCCAGGGACCCAGAACTGCACGGTGGCCTTGGTGCTCTTCATGTCCCATATGCTGTTCTTGGTACAATTGTTTGTTTTCCATAAAGAAACAGGGTAATTTAATAGGAAAACATCAGCACGTGGCTGTTAATGCTCTAATATTCACCTGCCACAGAGTTTTTTAGTTTATCTTAGACCAGGATACTGTTCTCCTAAGTGGAGAGTTATTAGATCTGATGCACATGCCACAGCAAAGATCAGCTTCTCCGCTGGCTCCGGGGTGCAAAGGCTGGAGACCAAAGCAGCACTCACTCAAGAGCCCTGCCTGAGCTTTTGGGACAGCCCAGCAACGGTCTGGCTATGGGCATGGCTGCAGATCTTTACACTGGAAGAGCTCCAGACTGCACATATGAAGGCAAGCTCTGGAGGTGGAACCTTCTTGGTCTTAAAACTTCAGTGGGCAAAACACCAGGCTGCACGGCTGCTCCTTGGGGAACGTGGCTGGGACGCCCCGGGCTCTGGTGTGACCCGTCCACTGCTGCTCCTCTGTGTTTCCACACCAAGCAGCTCCTGGTGAGCCTGCAACACCTCCAGTGACAGGCAGAAACCCTTTCCCTACCTCCCCGCTTTGCCTGAGCCTCAGGTCAGGTAGAGAGGCAGGTCAGAGAGAGATGCTGCTGATGCTTCAGTATGAGTCTCCGCTACCTGGGGTGGGGGGAGGACCTTGTGCCTGCTGCCAGCAGATGGGTGAGGGTCATCCAGAAAGGCTGCAGGGACCACAGAGCCAGATGTCCTGGGTAAGGAAGGACCTCCAGGCACCGGGTACAACTCCTTTCTGCCAGGTACCAGAAATAATCCTTCCTAGGGTTGAAGGCTGGGAAAGTTTGCAGGGTTTCCTTTTCTTCCAGTCCACAAAACTTCAATCAAGGAAAGCAGCTTTGGGTGGGACAGCTGGCACTGTGTCCCTTGTCATCAGCGTGGCTGTCTGGGAAAATATGGACAGAACCTGGCTCTCAAAGTTCCGTTTGGTCTTTTCTCACTGGTTGAGCTTTAAGTCACAGCAACCGTTGTAATGATGGGATTTCACAAGCTGCTGAACTCTGAACACATACATGCGTAACTGGCAGCACGGGATGGCAGCAGGGACCTTGGAGAACCCCGGTCTTCACCTCAGTGGCCACATCTGTATGAGCAGCCCCCAGGAGCTGCTGAGCTCCCAGACCAGCTGCGTCCCCTTCCAACCAGGACACGACTTGAGGGGACGCTGGAGCAGGTCTAGCTCTGCTTTCCTGCCAGGTCACCGACAAGCAGCCCCTCTCCTCCAAGCCGCTGGCAGGGCTGCAGTGTCGCAGCACCCTCGGGGCAGGAAAGCACCTGGCACCTCTTCAGCCCCTCCAGAAAGAGCATTTATTTAGGTAACACCACGGCACGCCATCCAGCCGCGGTTGCCCTGCACAGCCGGGCGGAGCAGTGCCGTGAACAGCCCTGTGGCTGTAGCCCAGGTCCTGCCCGTCTCCGTTCTAATCGTTCTCTGCTCAGCTAACACAGTGCTGCCCTGGGGATGGGGAGAAGGGGACGATCCCAGAGCTCCCCAGGGACAGATCCCAGCAGGACAAACCTTGCATTGCTTTGGGGAGCACAAGGAGTTGAGTCCAGCAATGGAGAAGAGTCAGTCTAAGTACCGGGGCAATACAGCCCCAACCATGCCGGCTCCTTGTGTGGAGCCGACCAGAGCCAGGCTCTTCCCTCTGCTTCACCGCAAACCCTGCTTTTGCCGGGGAGGTGTCAGGGCTCCAGCTCGCAGCACCCAGCCGTCCCGGCCTGGGGAAGGGGATCTCTGCTGAGCTGTGCCACAGCCGGCTCTGGGAGTGCAAGAGCGAACAGAGGAAAGGCTCCTTCTTCCAGCTGCCGTTAGAGATTCCTGAAATTTATGAGCCTGTGCGCTCCCCTGGGCACAGGGATGGGAAGGGGTTCTGTGTAAACGCAGCTGTGGCTCTGCTCTGTGCGGATCCCTCCCTTAGGAGGGGAGGCATCCTAAATCTTGAAATACTTCTGTGAGGGCATCTTTTATCCTGCAGCTGAAACCGGCTGCAAGAGCTCAAAAACCTGGGCTGAGGGGCAGAGCCATGAGGGTTTGGAGCCGACCAGGAAAAATTGCACTCCCTGGCCTGCAGCACGGCAATGCCCTTCGGCACGGATGTCTCCATGTGGGACAGCGGGCAGGTGCCAACGCACCGGGCGTGAGACTTGGGGTGCAACAGGCCGTGGCACAACTGCCCGCTGCTCTGGGATGTCTGCAACCGGGACAGCGAGCTGATGGCCATCGCACCCTGGGCGTTTGTGCGGCAGCTGCCATCTCGGTTTTGCGCGGCCCTCGTTGCTCTGGCAGCTGCCTGGTGCCATCTCGTGGTGAAACAACTTCTCCCGAGCAGCCCTGTTTCTGTCCCGCCACTGTTCTTCCACTAGAAAGGCAAGAAAACATCCAGAATTAGTTTTTAGCAGGATATTTCTGCATGTCTTTGCACAGGCAGATCACAGAATCACAGAAGGGTTTGGGTGTGGAGGGACCTTTCAAGCCCACCCAGTCCAACCCCCTGCCAGGAGCAGGGACATCTCCAACCAGATCAGGTTGCTCACAGCCCCGGCCAACCTGGCCTGGAATGTTTCCAGGGATGGGGCATCCACCGCCTCTCTGGGCAACCTGGGTCAGTGCTCCACCACCCTCACTGTAAAACATTTCTTCCATATATCCAGTTTAAGTCTCCTTCCCTCTGTTTTGAAACCATCACCCCTCGTCCTGTCACCACAAGCCCTGCTGAAGAGTCTCTCCCCATCTTTCCTATCGACCTCCTGCCTGCAAAATTGGGTACAAGTGCCAATCGGTGCTGCCTGTTCAGAAGGGGCCGAGCCGTGCATGTCTTACCCGACCCCCCTCACGTAGGGACGTTATTTTTACAACCTGACATCCTTATATTCCCGCAGGAGAACAGCTCGCTGTGTTTCGCACCCAGGACGGCCAAGCCTACGTGGTCGACGCTTACTGCCCTCACCTCGGGGCCAACCTCGCCGCCGGTGGGCGCGTCGTGGGCAACTGCATCGAATGCCCGTTTCATGGCTGGCGGTTTCGTGGAGAAGATGGAAAATGTACCCGCATCCCATATGCTGAAAAAGGTGACCATCCCCCCAAATCCAGAGAAAGCATTCGCAGAAACGGTAGCGCTCTGTGTATCCTCATTACAAGCAACTTCATTAAGGAAAAAAGATCTTTGTAATAACTCACCCTCCATCCCGCTCCCCCATGTCATAGTGACAGCTTCTGCCACGTCAGTGCTTACATCTGGCAGTAGTGTGACAGAAAAGTCTCTCAATGGCAATTTTTTTCTCCTTTTAAGGCTTGAAGGGAGCTTGAAGGGATGTGAGGAGAGCTCCTCACATCGCCTGCCTTTTAGATATGGTTTGCGTTGACTGTGTAGGAGGAGTATCTCCCTTAAAGTGCACGTGACAATTACTCACTCTGGCTGCGCTAATTGGTTTAAATCACCAATTCTAAATGTGGCTGAAACTAGCAAATAGACTTACCTTTGGTTTGGCTTTGGCTGGTGCTTCTTGGCTATTTTCCCTGCACTTAACTTCCTCTGATTGGGATAGCAATGAAAACATTGATTAACAGCAAAGCTCAGTCCTTCTATTAAACAGACAATTTTTCCCAAAGCGGAAGAAACAGCGCATCCATAAGTTTCAAGATAAACAATTTCTAGATCTTGCCAAAGAGCC